>JALIZH010004914.1:0-12508 GCA_030522465.1 Rhipicephalus appendiculatus
GGGTGTTTATAAGAAATACATATGCGCGATGTATGCTATTACCTGTAAACAGGCTTGAGCAACTCGTGTATGGGGAGCGGCAGAAACAGATCGATCAAGTGCTCGTTCTGCGTAACTAAACAATTACTGGCGTGGATTACATAACCGCGAAGTGACAGATCATACATTTATAGCATTACTAAACCTTCGGTGCAGGCTCATTAAACTGGGTACTCCCGAAGCGCTTGGAAGTGATAAAGCGGCAAGAGGTCACGTGATGTATGCCTACGCCAGTCGCATAGGCGGTGCAGCGCGGAAAACAGATGCGATTCTCGGAAACTTTTCCAGTGACTGCGGTGCCAGCGGAGGCCGCGGTATACCCACCACACTGTGCGGCATTTCAGCGTGCACATTGGCTCTTGTTTTATTTTATACTTTTTTTAACTTTGGTGCATTTTTTGCATTCACCGAGTGCACCAGCGCCCGAATCTTCCAAATTCACTGAAGGCAAGTAAATGTTTTCTTTTGCGGCATTTATTTCAGTCCAACTGTTTATGAAGGAAAGCACGGCATTCGCTCAATCTTCCGAATATAGATCATTATACGGACATATCTTTCCGTCCGGACTAGTATTACGTTATTGTATTATCGTCCGTTTCTTGGTAGCGTTAAAATACCCCGCTTTTGTGACATAGAGGAGTGTTCTATCGTTCCTTGCTCGAGACATGTAAGCGTGGATACCGGTTTAACATTTGTCGGTGAATCATAGTGTCCTCAGGACTTTTGTGACACATAGCTTTATTACTTGATAACTCACAGATATGGATGATCTATTTAGCACATTAAAAGTTCGGTGCATTGGTTCGGACTCATTGCTTGAAAATGCGCGGAAAGACGGTTGCAAAAGAATGTCTAAAAAAACGACGACGCGCTACTAACAACTGAATATTTTTATTTAGGACAGACGTTTATATAACGCCATTCCGATATTCTCCCGCCATGACGTCCGATAACGGACAGTTACCTAAAGCAGCACGTCATCTGCTGGCACGTGGCACGTTCGTTCACCACGAACGAAAGTAAAGCGCCCGTTAGGTCTAGTGTAAGTCTCCGTAACAGCTTGCAGAAAAGTGGCCGGAACGGCACAGCACTCGACAGCTGCCAGCACCGCCGTCGCGTGAACCGGCAGCAGATGGTGCCGATACCGAAACACAAAGAGAGCTTGTGACTGTCATGAGGTATAGATGTGGCAGCCATGAATCAAAGCCATTACCTCCCCCCCCCCCTCCTCTGCGCCAACACTGCCTGAAAACAAAGAAACACAGTCTACGATATTGCCTACATATCTATGTAGCAGCGATGAGCCTTGGGTCTATGTAGCAGCAATGAGCCTTGGGTTTTCATAAACAGGAGTTCCTGAATGCTGTTCCTGTAGACGCGGCCTTCGGTATTTGAAAGTCCTTAGGGTAGGCTGACACTTCCCTTGGTCAAAAGCTTCAATTTTGAGATTTTTCAATCACCGGATAGAAAATTTGTTCATCTTTCAGAAAATATATTACACTTGGGCACTCGCGGTTTGAAAAATAATTTTTGGTCCTTTTTCTTTGTACAGGAAATGCGCCTGTACCCCTACGTAATTTTTGCGTTTTTCTCAAAACAACATTTTTGAAGTTCGTGTACCTTTTTCTCGGGAGATATTAGGCATAAGCAAACAAAAGTTCTCATATGTGTTAATTAGTAGCATTAACATAACTGGTGCTAGAAGATAGCCAAGGTTCATTTGTATTGTTAAGTGTAAAAAAAACATTCATATCTGGCAATTTTCAATATACCGACAAACGTAAAAAAATATCACAAATCTAGTTTTAGTTGTAAGCTCATAATTTTAGCTCCACTTCTGTAAAGCGTTAGTAGCTATCTTCGTGCAAAATTGCAATGCTCTGCAGTTAGCAGATATTAACAAAAACGTTCACATGTAGAAAAACTAAAAAACAAAAATAAAAACACTGAACACGATTTGAAACTAATTTTGAGCTCCAATGCAGCCTGCGTCTACCTTTAAAATGTCTTGTAAATTGTGTAGCCGTAGCTTTTATTACCACTGCTGTACAGCCAAAATTTGAAACTGCCCGCCACTGTGGTCTACTGGTTATGGTGCTCGACTGCTGACCCGATGCTCGCGGAATCGAATCCTGGCTGCAGCGGCCGCACTTTCGATGGAGGCGAAAATGCTTGAGGCCCGTGTACTTATATTTAGGTGCAGGTTAAAAAACCCCAGGTGGTCTAAATTTCCGGAGGCCTCCACTGCGGCGTCTCTCATAATCACATCGTGGTTTTGGGGACGTTCAACCCCAGCAATAATTGCTAAAATTCGATACTCAGATTCGAAGTCTCATTCCACCTTAAAATAAAAATAGCTCAAATATGAGCGTGTAGCCAACTCAGAATTTTCGAAGCAGACCGGCATAAAAAGCAGCTCAATCAGGCTATTAATAGCCCAATCTGGCAACCTTGCCATGAGGAGGAAATTAAAGCACGTTCACGCAGTGCACCGGAAGCGGTGAAGGCGACAGAGAGGAAGGAGAAATACCGAGGCGAAATGTCAGCTAACATTGCCATTTGAAAAGATGTCTGTCCGATATGCCACAAACACTCTAGCGAAAAAAGAAGAGATTGAATTTTCGGGGAGTTCTGACCTGCCGCCTGTACGACTCTCTTTGAAGAGACACGTGAACTTTATCGGTGGGTCTGAGCGGGCGCGCTCTAGGAGAGTACCATGACGATATTAGGAAGAGTGAAAGGATTCTTGTTCGAAGGGTCGAATTACCACTTCCGAGGGAGTCAGATGACTCTTGCCGGTAACACCCCAACGTGGGTCAAATCACACACTGAAACGTCAAGTGCAGCTACAATTCTTTTAAGTTGCTCAATGGACTCATGCTCTACCTTTGCGCGACCGCTGTTGTAAATAGTGCAGTATACATTTAAAGTAAGTCCAATAACACTTGCCGTAGTGCCCAACGACTGCAAATAAAAAAAAATTCCCCACCTCCCGCTAAAGGGAACCATGTGTGGATGCGAAGCAGCCGGGAGATAATTAGCTTGAGTGGGAGGAACGTCGCCGCTCTCATTTCACGGCAGCGGTCCGGGCGCTCATTGCGGCGCTGCACAGGAGGGAGAATGAGGCGCGCGCGCTCCGTCATTTTCATACCGCGGAACTACCGTGGCGCCCCCCAGCGGAGTATGCAGCTGTCACACCACCTGTCGTGCGCGCCGCTCCGTACACGATTCCTAGAGGAAAGGACGGGGGGGGGACCGTAGGAGAGGAGAGAGAGGGGACGTGCATGCGCTGTGGGGGTGTGGGACGCGGGAGCTGCTCCGTAGAGTAGAGGATTCTTAGAGGAGAGAGGGGGGAAAGGACGCGCATGCTCTGTGGGGATGTGGGACGCCGGAGCCGCTCCGTAGAGTAGAGGATTCTTGGAGAAGAGAGGGGGAGAGGACGCGCATGTGCTGTGGGACGCGGGCGCGACGAAGCTGCTCTCGCGACGAAGCTGCTCTCGATCTGCCAATGGAACATACAGGAAGCACTCTCAATCTGCCACTGTAACAGACTTGCTCCGCATGGAGCAGAAAAAAGTGCTACCGGAAGTGCCCCGAATCTGCCAATGGATGACACCATCAGAAGTTACATCTGCGCGAGTGGGACGGCCGGAGCAAAACCTGTTTGCACGCAATCTCGGAGGCCATGGTTTCCCTTTCGTGAACACCGGCACAGGCTTTTACGGATTCCGCGGACACAATCCGAAAAGTCTTCTCTAACTGCGTAATCAGTGTCTTTTAGCTTAGATGGATACTTCGGTACTTCTACTTTTCTGTGAAAGTCTGATCATTTGATACCCTCTTTATTATTACCGAGTCGGTGTAATATTTCAATACACGGACAATGCATTTTAGGCACATCTAAGAACCACTTAGGCACGCTTGATAAGAGGGCAGTGTTTATTCACTTGAAACCTCTGGGAAACCTTATAAGACCATATATAGAGTGTTATTTCTACGTCATCGATTTTCTTAGTCATACAAGCTCAAAAGAAGCTTGTTAATTGTTTCGTTGAAGCTGTATTTCAGAGTTACAACTGTGTCATTCAAACTTGAAGCAATCGTGTTAAGCTTATCAGATAAAGAATTTACTTCGTTTTGCTCTTGTGGAAGGATGTCATTCAAGAGGCCTGATTCAACGGCGTTTACCCGAGATTCTGGTGCCTGAAGACGTGGATCAACAGACTGTTGAAGTAATTTGAGATCATCAGATAACTTTTCCTGGCCAGCGAGCAATTTAGCAAAGATCTCAGGAACGGAGAGTACGGAATATTAGTTAGTATGAACGACAATTTGAGCATCTGGGCCATCCCCCTCCTACCGAGTAAGGTTCTGGTTACTGCCGGGACGTGTGCCAACAATGCTAGGGCCTAGATTACTCTCGACATCACAACACAAAAGGAAGCAGCCAAAGCAATTCAATACAGCAAACCATAATGAGCATAGACATTCAAGGCCGTAACTTCGTGGGCGAGAAAGCAGCAACAAACAGCGAACATCGCAACGAAAGCAATAAGCATTCTTTAGGTAAGATACATCGGCGTGCGCCCGGGGGGGAGGGGGAGGAGGGGCCGCCCCCCTCCCCCCCCCCCCCCACACGGCACGCCAAGTCCGGCGGATCTCCCGTTCAGATCCGTAAGTCTGAAGCCGAGTAGGGGTATCCGCCGGACCGAAAACAAATGTCCCTAATCGGATGTCCCAAACGGGACACCCACAGGACCTAAGCGGCACTTACGGTGTTGGACATATATTTTACCCACGCAAATCCATGGCCAAACGTCCAGTGGACTTACGGAAAATGCTCCAAAGCGGAGGTTCGCAGTTCTTGTGATGATAGACTTGATTTTTGAAATTAAAACACATTTTGCTTTACATAAGTGCTTCGCATGGTCGAACTGCATGTACGGGGGGCAGCAGTTAGTAGCGCCACATTGAGATCCATACTGTGTACGAATTTAAAACAATTTTTTGCTGTGAAGCACACTCCAGACACTACACATGCATAAGTTGGTAAAAGTGTATAGTTCTGTGCACGCTAATGTCGCATGCGGATGATGCCATGAAGGAAGGAATAGTTCCGGGATGCTAGCACCGGCGAAGAATTATATGCTACCATCTGGGAGCTGTGAGCCCGAAACAATATTTTTTTTTCTTCTCGCATCCGCGGAGGGCATCGCGGCTGCTCCATCTCACCGAAGCTCACCTGCCACCTTTTCTTTCGCGCGTTTTTCGAGGAGAGAGGAATGCCGGCGCGCTGGCGGGCTTCCGTTACAGCGGCGCTCCGGCGGGCGCGTCCGTGAGCGGCGCGCGGACAGTCTACACCACGCCGTAATAAACAAAGCTGCCTGGGTATGCCGTCGGCATTCTGCTCTTAAAAGTAAGTATTGCTCGGAAATATGTTGTTTTGCACGCCCTTTTTTTATGTTAGTCGCGTGTTTTCGCATGTGTGGCCCCAGCCTATGTGGCACGAAATTTGATTTCGAAACGAAACTTTAGTGCCTGCGATCGCGCCTAGCTGGTATGCATGTGTTTAGAGCGCGAGTTTCCCATGAGCAGAGCAATTTGATTGGAAATATATATATAAACTCATTAATAAAACTGGAAAAAGCCAGTCCGCATGTACAGTCGTGTGTTGTTTGTGTGAGGCCGACGCCTATGAGGCGGGAAACTTGAAAACGAACTGAAACTTTACTGCTCGCGCTCGCGCCATATAGAGGTTTTAGCTCGGTGTTTAAGGTGGAAGGATGAGAATTTTCCTTTTTTAGGTCTGCAGAAATTCATAAGCTGAAAATTATTATCCTTGAATTCCCGAAATTGTGCCGTCCACTCTTTTGTGTGAGCTTGTGACAAAGAAATTCCATTTGGCTTTTCACCAATAAAGGTCAATTTTCAGAGAGCTATTTAATTCTCCTCTCCTGTTCAGGGTATCGAAATGACCATCAACTTGGAAATTCAAGTTGCCATGTGTTTGATCTCCTCTGTACATCGACGATTTTTTTTTTGTTCTGCCCAGCTGCTGTGAATCGGCTGGTGGTATAATTTCAACATTTTCTCTCTGTGAAGCTTCACATTTTCTTGTTAAAAAGGCCGAGTCTCGACTCTACTTACAATAAAATAGTTTTAAATTGCTTCATTATAATATTCACTTTCCCACAAAGCCGTATTTTTTTTCTTTCACTCTAATCACTTTAACCTGCCACATGACATACCTCAGGCCAACTTTACTGCATATCTTCTAATAAATTATGTTTCTCTATTAGGTTGTTCCACCAACGCCGTTTTGAAGTGGCACACAAAGTGCCATCTGTGAAGTTCTTGTGGAGATTAGTGACTGCGCGGACCGGGAAGTATCGGCTAATTAAGTCTTCATGTGGTGAATTCAAGTGGCGCACATCTCAAGAGCATCCATGATGTGCAGTCCAGCTTCGCGAGTTTTCTTCAAGTGAACATTCATCATAAAAAGTAACGCATGTAAACAGGGTTGCAATAGAAGGGGAAAAAACAAATACCAGACTATCAACAGAAAGTGAGCATTGCAGTGGGAAAAAAGTATACAGAAAATCTTATCTCCGCATGCGCAGGTATGGGGGGCCCCCCAATCAAGCGCATATGCGGTTCCAATACGAGGTATAACTATTCAGAAATTTCTTCTGTATGTTAGTGTTTGGAAGGCTGGTTCACGCATGCGCCTCCACTACTAACGATATGCCGGGCCTCAATCTTTCGACACATTTCTTGGTTCCTGTACCTGTGAAACACTGCGAACACACTTAATTTTGGCATTCATTTGCACTCTAAACAATCTAAAGAGAGATTGGATGGTGAACCAATCTTGGACTGCTTCACCATCCCATTGGATTAGTGGTAAAATACCTGTTATGCACCATTAGTTTCTGGTCAACACATTGTCCCATCCACTCTATGTGGAAGTGGCCACAACTAAAAGGAGCGTTCTATATCACAGCAGTACTGCAGTCTGAGAGAGTGCTTTATAAAACACATACCAGTCCACCTTCTGTCTACAACCAGCTCATCATTCCTCTATATGGCAGTGCATATCGTACCTCGCTCATTGGCAGCCGTATCTGTTTCCTACTTTCTTTGGCCTGTGCGATAAGGAAAGGAGGTCAGGAACAGCAACGTCTCGCATCTTGTTACTGTTGTTTTCCATAACCATGAGCGGACTTCAAGAAATTGACTGTTTTAAGTGTTCTGCAACTGTGGCTGCTGCAACACAGGGATAATCTACCTCTTATAGAACCTCTGCAGTGAAACGGGTGCTCATTTTATGAGCACACAGTTATGTGCGAGATGACTAAGGCATGATATGGTAATTGTGTTTTTTACCATATTAGAATGCTTCGATGAGAAGTTTAGCAGCAGCATTGAAGACCCCGGGGAGGGCTGCCAGGATACGTGCTTCTCATAAAACATCAAATAAATGTTGAGAAGTTGTATTATGCTATTCTGAGACAATTACTTAGTAAGCTTCGACCCTGCTCTATTTAAATTATATTGTTACCCACCGATTCAAGTTCGTAACTTCTTCAAATATCAAGTAATTGTACACGTAAGGAATTACTTAATACGTCCTCTGAGAATTCTCTAGTCTTGATAGGTTATAGATGACTAAAAATTGCGGCCACCTCAGAAACATTGCAAAGCTATGACTCCTGCACAAAAGTGGTGTTTCAACGGCGACTTCTATAGAAATCCTTTACATGTATATAAAGGCGAAACTTGTTGGATGGATGAAGACAACGCGTCTTTCTGCGAAAAACAGGAATTTGCATTGGTAAAAGCAGCGTTAACGTTGTTTTTTCGGCTGGCCATTAGCTTGCTGAGATGTTAATTATTTTTTCGACTGGCTATAAGCATGGTCCCTCAATACTTTCTACTGGTCACGAAACTTCGGGCCAAGTTTGGTATAGGGACAGAACCTCCCACCAGGGGCGCCACTGCAGCCAAGGGGGCTTTCATCGCAGCCGCTTGAACGGCGTGTTTTTGGCGCGTTAGGAAGTTCCCGTGGCGGAGACTCGTTCTGGTAGCTTCACCGACATATTTCAGTGCGGTTTCATATTATCTCCCATCGCTTAGTCAGCGTACCTGCGCGCAGCGGCCATAAATGTCTGTTCGGTTGCGGCAGTGTTTCATTCCTTTCGATCGCGGCGAAATCGGCGTGCAGCCCCACGCTGCACACCAATTTAGCAAACATTGTTAGGCCAAGCCTTTTTGACGCTTTTTTATTTTTCTTCGAAGCTGTAGTCGATGTAAGCGGAAGAACCGGGATGAACCCTGCCAGTACGCAACTGTACGTACCGTCGGCGGGCGTGCAGCACGCCTCTTCGCCGAGAAACGCACTGACGCGCGCAACTTACGCGATGATGCTTTTTTGTGATGATGTATCCACGCTTTGAAAAAAATACTTAGCCAGAACTCTTCACAATATATATATGACTGAGTTAAAAGTTACTTTTGGGTAGATTGCCGTGTGCCACCGACGCTCGGCGTAGGAAATGCCGCGTTAGGGGAAAAAACTCTAGATTGTCCGTACGTCGCTGGGTTCTCTGTCTCGGGCAGAGTGCATGTACAAAACTATGAAGCGAATATCACAAAATTGCAACAATACCTGCACGCGAAAACCCTGATATTGCTATTTTACCACCTCGGTCGCTTTGTAGCTGTGTGCTGCTAAACATGCCTAGTCACAGCGCTCGCATTTCGAAGGAGACGAAGTGCAAAAACTCGTGAATTTCGGTTTACAGGCACGTTGAAGAGTTACAAAAGCTGCATATGGCTAAGCCCGCTGCAAAGCGCCAAGTGATTGTTTCATGTATTTTTCTAGCCATGCTCTACAACACCTTTCATCTGGACGAAAGTCAAACAAGGGTATTGTGCGGCTGATTGATCTAGTGACTATTGAAATCTTTTAGTACCTTAATAAAAACGGTTAGGCTTCAGATATTCTATGTTTTCATAACTCAATGCAAGCTGTAAGCATTTTATTTTCAAAACGGGAACTGAAGAAGGCGGACATATATGTGCAGAAGTATAAATAAATATGAATGATTACAAGCTAACAAAATACATCAGAAACAGTGAAGAATTTAACAGCACAAACAACTATCACAGTATTAAAAATATATAGTAATGTTCAAGTTCAACGCAGATAGATTCTCGAGGATATGCACAGAATAGCAAGCCGTGTAAAACTGCAATATTTATCGTAATTTATTACTGCATCCAATGCGTCGGAGCCGTCCATGTGCATCATTTTCCTTACTGAAATCATCTGATAGCTCCCGAGGACGCTTGACCGGCTGCCTTTGTGGCAACTGCCGAGGTGCCGACACATTCGACAAGTAAGCCGAGAAGCCACCAGACAATCGAGGAATTGCGTGTGCCCTCAGCTTAGCTCAATTCACGCGGAAATCTAACAACAATGCCTTGTATAACGCGCTCGTCTTCACGAATGATGTCCTCCTTATCGAAATATACTTCGCATACGCGAATGTTCGGTGAGCTAAACGAGAGTGTACCTGTTTCTTGAAGCGGTATCACCCGTTTCCACTTCTCTCGGCTTTCGGGGTCACTGGGAAACACGAACGACACTTTTTTGACGGTTCCCCTGTAGCCGGAGCGACAGTGCGACACAGCATGTCTTCGGCATCGTTTGTCAAGCTGCCCGTTAACTATTCGTCGCGTTCAAAAACAGTAACAGGCACAGACAGCATCGTACATTCACGATAAAACGCAGCGCCGCCAGCAGAGGCAACACACCATGCCGTCGCCTCGCTGGCCTCGACGAGTACCTCCTTAGCCGGAGCGACGGTGTGGCACACAATATGTCTTCGGAATCGTTTGTCAAGCTGCCGCTAACAATTCGTCGCATTCGAAAACAGTAACAGGCCAGCACCACACACTCTTGATACAACACAACACGACACGAAGAGAGCCAAGACACCACAACACCACGCCGACCACGCTAGAATATCGCCTCGCTAGCCCTGACGAGCGCCCCCTTAAGCACTGGTGGCGCCGTGCCGCGGTCATAGTTGGCAGCACACAAAGCTCTCTCATAGAGTGACGGAGAAGTTTCGTGACCAGTAAAAGTATTGAGAGACTATGCTATAAGCTTGGTGACATGTATGCCGGGGTGCAGAGAAAAAAATAAGCAGGTCATATACAATAGGCGGGCAGACATTTGTTTTGTAAAGCACATTAACAAATACACAGATTGCTGCATTGGTGGGCCTCTAGCTGTGGCCGTTTCTACATAGGGTATAGAGGCCGTTGTGTTAATTAGAGAATAATTGAGCATAAACAGACGTTAACCGGAGGCTCACCATGCAATTTTTCTTAAACTGTCAAGAGTGTAAATGAAGTGTTATACAGGCTCGAGAGTGAAGAGACACGTGCAATGAATGAGGTCCAGCATCTCGGCAGTAGTGGAAGCGCAAACACGAGCCAACCATTGAAAAATATTCACATAACGAAGAAATTATATGCCTGAAGAGTTATCTCCCGCGTATACACGCCCGTGTGCCTGATTGCTACATTCCCATATATGTACATGTGCAGATAGGTTTCGGTGTCTACGTTCTTTTCCCCACATCGCGCCCTTTCAGTTGACAGTATGAAAATGTTCGTATTTTTCTCTTCTCTTATGTCTCTGTTTGCCCGCTTTACCTTTTATGATAAATTCAACTCAACTTTAGGTAGCTTAAACTTCACGTTAGAATAAACTAAATATTTGCGTTTTGCTCATCAATTCTGTTTTCCAGTAAGTTTTATACAAATGCCAGAAATTGCACTCAAACGCGATGAATTAGTTCTAATCGCAGAATTTCTTTATGAGACTGTGTCCCAACGTCAGTTGTCGCGCTTTTGTCCCACGAAGTGTTTTTAGTGCTCTTGTTTACGCAGTACCATCACTATTATCACTATTTCTTATATATGTATATGTGTTGCATCGTAAGTGCGCCATTTAAATTCATATTCTGCAATGTCAGCATTGTTTTCCTGTGAGTTGTATTTTTAATCCCACAGTTTGCATGTTCCTTCATACTGTTGCTGAGCTGTGTCGCTATGTACGTAGCTTAGTTCTGTTTAAAAGACTTTTTAATTACTTGTTCGTAATATGCCATTTGCATTTTGGTTCCCTAATAAGCTACATTCGAGCAACCATGGTCTTGAACCAGAGCTACGTTTTCAAGGTGCCACCATTACAAATTGCCGAAGTTGTATGCTAGAAGCTATAAGTTGCTCTTAATTCTCAGTTTTTCTTTCAGTTCGCTATTGAAATTTGCGGTTCTGTCTGTTTCCTCAGCGCAAGCGATTGGTTTTGTCAGTTACTCTAGTTCTACAGTTCTAGCAGTTTTAGGATTTAGAGTTTTGCAGCCCTTTTGTGTAACATTGTTTTGCTTGCAAAAGGTTTCTTTTATTTATATAGTCATAAGCTATAGTTTTCGTTCCGACCCTTAAGATGTATTCAAGGGCCGAGATCAACATAGGTTTTTACGTGTTATCAATTCCATTTAAGTACAATTGTGTATCCCAATGTCATCCTTTCACGCTTGTTTCACAGGTGTTTTCAAGTACTTCTTAAGTTTTCCAGTATCATTTTTTGGAGTGATGTTTTTGTGTTGAAGTTGCATATCGATCAGCTGATGTTACTTTAGACCTTGATTCGTGTTCTGGTCATGAAGGATGCTCTGACCTTTGCAATATGTGTTCACTACTGCAGATTGTATCCAAGCAACTCAATTCATCAATTGTTCTGAGTTCTGCATTTTGAAAAAGAGTTATGTTGCAAGAGCTGTATTTTAGAAACAACTACTGCAGGTTGTACCACTCAAGTGCTCCGAGTTTTGCATTTTGGAAAAAAAAGTTATGTTGGAAGAACTGTATTCTACAAGCTTATTTATGAGCTACAGGGTGCATTATAGTAACAAAGATTTGTTGAAAAGATGTTGAACAGGAGACAATATTCTGTTCCTAAAACATTGATGTTGTGTTGTTTTGGGGGCATCACTAGTTCTTATGTAAAATTACTACTGACTTATATCGGTACTTTGTTTATGCATTAAATAAAGAGATTTTTTAAATCACAGAAAAATGTACTCTTGAACTTGCATGTAAAACACTCTAGATATTTATTGTAAAATAGATTTCTTAATAAGTACTTGGCGAAATCTAAAAGAACTGCAGTCTAGTTGTATTTCATACAGCATGCATGTGTTAAAATACCAACACTGATTAGTCTAATAACGGTGCATTGCTACTTCTACAACTTTGCAGATGCATTTTCATAATCTCTACTCTGTACCTCCGTGTTATTACAGTTTTGCATTTTCCGAATAAAAGTACTAAATAACGCATTTCTGCTTCCATGAGTGAACGCAAGTTTACAGGCTACCTGAAATGTTTT
>JALIZH010004915.1:0-21475 GCA_030522465.1 Rhipicephalus appendiculatus
GACAAACCAAGTACCCAGCGATATATTTGCAAATTCGCATATCGGACCTCTTGCTTCTGCAACATACGGCAAACATGTGTAGCACGAGTCGGTAACGCTGTCTTGATCACAAAGCACACAGTCATCGCTCAATTTAAATTCGCTGCAACGCCGTTGCCAGAGAGACGCAGCACGACATGTACCGAATATTTCGGTGTCCTGTAATGGAACGCCTAGTCGACCGATGACCACAAACGCCACCTCAAAAGTGCGAGTTATACATGAAGGCAGCGTTGTGTAAAACGCCGTCGGCGTCTTGGCGCGGGCAACGATAAGGCTTGCTGTGGGCTTGCTGTATGGCGTGCGTGCTATTCCGAAACAGGAGGAAACCAGGTTCACGTGACTGAACTTTCGAAGAGCGAGCAGCAGATAGCGACCACACCGCGTTCAACCACCAGCGAATACGTCGAAAACGCAGTGAACCGCGTCTGAATCGTGCTAACAGCGACCAGGAAGGCGCGACCAAACGACGCTCAGTCGCCGACGAATTCATGACGCTGACACACACAACGCGCCTGAACTATCAAAATGAGCCAGCAGCCACGCCACGCACAAACGTTCGCCAATCTACGGGAGCGCTAAGCGCGTCCTAACTGTGCAAGCGGCAATCTACGACGAAAACACGTCGACACGTCCCGTTCTCGGCGAAGGCGAGCAGCATATCCGCCGCGGCGTGCACGCCAGCATTCAAAACCCCCCTCTCCACACCATCCCGCCGCCGCCCGCGAGTGTCGGGAGACACGACTACGCGCCAGTGTTGCCAGGTCGGATGAGGCGGCGTAGCCAAAATCAGAGAAACTGTAGCCCAAATGTAGCCAAAGCGAGAAAATAGCAAGAAAATTTGTAGCCAAATATAGCCATTCTTATATTCAGTTTTATTTCCAGATACGTTTTCACATTCGACTGCTCCAATTCCTTTTTGTACAACCCGTCGTTAGCGCAGGAAACAGCTTGTGTTCGAGAAGGTGAAAGTATCGAGATTGAGGCGCGGCCTTACTTAATCACTGAACCTTCGTTTGAAAACAACAAAAGTAAATTCGGCAAGCTCCGTCTCATCAGTCCGTTGCGTTCGGAAAGTGACCTTCCAATGCAAGGTCTTTTATAGGACCAGTTAGCAGCCACTCTGTAGTATTTCACGCATGAAGCAAAGCAGGACGAACGTTTATGTTTTGTGCTGTTCTAGACAAATTTTATTATGAAAGCCGCCAGCCTTGGCCACCCACCCCGAGAACATTCAGTTCGTGCGTCGAATTCAATTTAGCGCCACCAAATAATCAAAACAGGCCGTTTGAACCTTTATATTTTAATATAATGTTGCGGTTATAGGTAAAAGATAGAGCAGCGGAAGTGTTAGATAATAATAAGTGCTGAGGTTTTGCATCCTATAAAACCAGGATATGGTTATGAGAGACGCCGCAGTGGTGGGCTCCCGGAAATTGCGACCACCCTTGGGTTCTTTAACGAGCACCTAACCTAAGCACACGGGCACCTATAGCATTTTTCCTTCGTTGAAAGCCGGCCGCCGTGGCCGGCATTCGATCGCGTAACCTTCGGGTCAGCAGTTGAGCGCCTTAACCAGTAGCCCACCACGATTGGTAACGCGGCAGAAAAAAAGTCTTTTGGACAAACTTGCTCCAGGCAACGCTGATGTCACGCAAAGCACGAGCGGTGAACACAGGCGTCAAAATGTGATAGTGGGTGAAAAGCGTGAGCTCTTTTTCAAGACAACGGCCGGCTGCATGACTCATCATTCTTTGCAGCGTAATCGCCCGGGTTTGTGTAGGCTTCTACAACATACACCACTATCTGCGTTGCTCCTGCAATCCAATTTTTAAAAACAAAGTTAACCGCTTCGGAATCGTCGAAATTTCAGAACGTTATGATACATGAAGACGCGTATTGTACCTATACAAATGCACATCCAACATTTCGGCCGCAACTCTCAAATTGCGGCAGGACATCAAGTGGTTGATATACTAGTACAGCCAAAAAGTTCGGCTTCCGGAGAGACGCAACGGCGTTGTACGGTCGCTGTGGCGAAAAAATCGGTCAGAGACCAATGGTGCTCGTCACCCAGTTTTCCACCCGCATAGGCGGCGCAGCGGGTGGATTTCTATTGAATCTTACCGCTTTCGACCCCTTCAACAAATAATGCGAGCACGCCTTTACATATTTGTGTCTCCTCAACGAAAATTGCCTGTGGAGTGTTGAGCAAGAGGGCGCCACATATAGCCCAAACAAAGCCACGTCGCAAATTTTCAGTAGCCCAAATATAGCCACATAGCCAACCTTCTCATATCGACGCCAAAATTTTTTTCTGTAGCCCAATTTGGCTATATATAGCCAAACCTGGCAACACTGCTACGCGCTTCGTGGGCTGGTATGGTGGCGCCATCGCCCGGCTCACTTGGTGAATGAATTTCGGGTGACTGCGATCCTCTTGTCACTGTAACTCGCGCTAGGGTTACCCAACGTTACTAGGGGTTACCTACCGTCCCAGATTTTGCGGGAGTGTCGCTACTTTTCATAGATAGTCCCAAGTCCAGCGTCGTCCCTGTCGGGCCAGCTATTCCCGCAATGCCCACGAACTATAGGTGGCGCGCTGTACGATTCAAGATGGCGCCCGATGGAGGGTCAATCCGTTTGTTAGCATAGGAACAGGTAGGACGTGCGGACGTACGGCCCGTGCCACTTTCACCGGATGAAGTCATGAGCTGCATATGAGACCGAAATGCTTTCTCAAACCATTGTAACGTCGCCACCTAATTATTTGCCACGGTGGCAAAGGTTATATTTCAGCTCCGTTACCGTGCGTAAGCGATGCTGTGCGAAATCCTGTGCGTGCTGCAGAAAACTTCATGAACTAGAAT
Source organism: Rhipicephalus appendiculatus (assembly GCA_030522465.1). Classification (NCBI taxonomy): domain Eukaryota; kingdom Metazoa; phylum Arthropoda; class Arachnida; order Ixodida; family Ixodidae; genus Rhipicephalus; species Rhipicephalus appendiculatus. The sequence continues at coordinate 2,910 of JALIZH010004915.1, forward strand.
TGACGTATGACCTGAACAGCACTCCGAGATACTGTGTACCGAGCCTGCCTGACGGATTTGCCGCAGTGGTAGGCCGCTATCGAGTAGCGTCATCGCTGCTGCACAGGACCGAATGTTTAACGTGGCGATGGTTTGCAAACATACCCCTTCGTCATTGCTTGCGCCAGTCAGGAACGCGGAGTTGCTTCTTCAATGGAACACAAGCATTTAACATCCTATTTAGTAGCGCTTGTGTCACAGCCATGCTCAGACCAACGCCTCCTCTATTTTATCAATGCCAGCCAAATGCGCCCGTTCCAGCCGTTCACCACATTCTCCTCTAGCCCTTTCCTACTCTCGCCCATCACCTAGCCTTCGCGTGTGCTTTGCGGTCATGGGGGAGAGAAGCCAAAACGTGGTGCCTCACGACGGAAACCATATGAAGTAACTTTTTGTTCAGTTGGGTACAGATCCGTGGGGCGGCGTCTTGCATCCCTCATGTTCACTATGTTGGCGGTCACGCTGGCTCTGTAAGGGACACGGTGTTTTGAGATAGCGCGTGCCCGTTCGTGGCGCTATGCAGGCAACCAATGGGGACGCGTCACTGCGATGCTGCATTGCATGTGCTGCTTCAGGAGGTGCCACACGAGCGCTTTCAGGCGGCGGCGGCTTTGCTTCGAGCTACAAAGAAGGAAGACGAAGGAACAAATCTGACAGACACTTGATATTGGAGTGGGAAAACGCGTCTATCGCATGTCCGTGGGAAGCGCTCGGACGCACGTGTGACGCAAGCAGCCCTACCCATTATGCAGCGTCGCATCACGACCACTCCCTGAACTAAAGCGGACCGACGGCTCCCGTTGAGGAGCGAGCGTTTGCACTGGCATTGTAAATAGAGGAGGCGCTGCTCAGACTCAGGCCGTGCGCAATTCACTGCACTCGGATGCCGCAGGTTCGATCAGCACGATCGAAACATGAATATCGAAAAGAACAAGCACGTATGCTTTTCGCAACGACGAATTCTTCGACGTTGCGAAAGTGCGTCGAACAACTATGCCGATCGGAAGGTACCGGCGAAGTACAGGAGAAGTTAGCGGAGAGGCGTGGATTGTGGCCGTGACTGCACGTTTCATCGCTCTAACCATTTCGCTTCCTGTTCCGAACTCGAGCGCTTTGGCGGCATGCGGCGCTCGATAATATCCACAATAATTGCGCTCCGTGCAATGCACAAGAAAAGTATGTTTTTGTTTTGATCTCACTGAAGTATACTATACATTAAATACAGTCAAAGTGACTTACGAGCATGAAAAAACATTAGCGCACGAGGGGACGTGAAGTGCAACTCGCTCCTCGTGAGTAAGCAGCTGATCGTTCATCGTCGCTGTCACACCCATTCTCACACACACACACGCTTTCACAGCCTTCTCCGCCCAGTGAAAAATCCTCGTCGTCAAGGTGGTTCCTCTTAACATCATTGCTGAAAGCAATCTGAAGAATTTCCTCCGCCGAACGACTTCGATTAGTCCTCGTCACAACGTTATCTGGGCGCGCAGAACTTCTTGCTCTCACACCGGTCAACAAACAAATCGCTTGCAGAGTGCTGCCATCTATCAACAAACGAACAAAAACAAGCGGCGCAGCGCTGGTCAATTTGAGATTACTCAGTTATATATCGCTAGCTAACGCGACTTCCCGCCTACCATGTTATAAATTCATGCACTACAAGAGCACTGACGAATGCTTTATGCAAGTAAAACAAGTTGAGTTTCAATTGAGAAGGTCAGACGACAGCGTTTAACTAACCTACGTGGCTACACAAAACCTCGCGAAGCTGATATTTGTACGATGTGGGTCATCGTTGAACGCGCGAGTTGGCACGTATTTTCACGAAAACTTCGCGTCTCGCAAGAACGAATGAGATTTATCGTGTCACGGAGGATGATGATGATATATGATGTTTTGTGGCGCAAGGGCCAATTGATGGCCAAAGAGCGCCAAGACATGATAGCGTGCTTGAGCCATGGTGTTATGTTAGGTGGCTGTATAGTGGCCTAAAATTCCTCGCGCTAAGGCGGGTAAAACATACAAGTATTAAAACCATGAAAGTGACGTGACATGTGTGCGCTGAAGATCAATAGCAAAACTGATGGTAAAACTGAGGAATAATGGCATCAGCACTACTGCCTTAGCAGAACCCTTGTTTAGAAGGGTCTGAAGGCGTGTGCTACCCAAGTATGAGAATCGCAGCAGCACCCTCTTCACAGAGGGCGTGCTACGAGTTCCTTGGCCTTATAACGTTCAATGAAACATCGTTTATATAGTTTAGCACAGCCTTACTGTCGAATAAAGGCTCCACACCAAGAAATAATGAAGGATGTAAAGGGAGATAATCTTGGTAGATTAAAGGGAAGTGGTGTTTGCGTTCAGTTTCAGCTTCTCGACACTCTATCAAGACGTGGAGGACAGTCAGTCTGTTGCCACATCTCCCACAGATAGGAGGCTCTTTACCAGTTAGGAGATATGAATGTGTGCCATACGTGTGTCCTATTCTGAGGCGACAAAAGATGACATCATTCTTTCGTATTTTTGTTGTTCGGTGCCACTCTCCTAACTGTGGCTTAATTAGGTGTAATTTGTTGGAGGCTTCCTTGTCCCAAAATTGCTGCCAGTATCCCCTAAGGGTTTTTCGCAGAGTTGGCTTCAGGTCACTGGCAGGAACAGCTATTGAGGAAGTACTTGGTTTGCTTGTTATTGAAGTCGCCATTTCGTCGACAAGGACGTTACCTTTGATGCCTCTGTGACCCGGAACCCAGCATATAACAACCCGTTGATTGTTGGCACAGACGGCACATATAATTGAATAAAGTTCCCTCATTATAGGGCTGTTGCGTTTCGGGGGGGGAGCATAAGAGACCTTACCACACTTAAGGAGTCTGTATAAATGACGGCCTTGGGCATCTTTGCTTTCTTAATGTGTCTGACCGCTGACAGAAGTGCGTATGCTTCTGCTGAAAATATGCTCATTTCTGGTGCAAGAGCACCACATTCAGAATAGGACGGACCAATGGCTGCATATGAGACACCATGATTTGATTTTGAGGCGTCTGTGTAGAACTCAGGGCTAGAATATTTCGCCCGCAGTTCTTGAAAGTGCATTTGTATATGGATGTCGGGGGCATGCTTTGTGAGTTCAGTAAACGACATGTCACATTCTACCACCTGCCATTGCCACGGTGGTAGGAGTTTCACTGGGGCCATTAGGCTGTACTTCAGGAGTCCAACACCAACTTCCTCGGCAAGTTTCCTCACACGTAGTGAAAATGGTTCTGTCACTGATCGTCTATTATGGAAAAGCATTGCGTTAGAATGGTCATTTAGGAGTGTGTGACAGGGGTGTTCGTGGTTAGAGTAGACTTTGACGAAGTATTTGAAGCTTATCAAAGTTCGTTGGAGGTGTAGCGACCATTCATTAGATTCTGCATATAAGCTTTGTACAGGGCTTGTTCTAAAGGCGCCCGTAGCCAAACGGATACCTAAATGGTGAACAGAGTCCAACATTTTCAGTGCACTGGGCCTGGCAGACTGATAGACCTCAGAGCCATAGTCCAATCGTGTACATACAAGGCTTTTGTAAATGGTCATTAGACAGTTCCTGTCACAACCCCACGTCGTACTAGAGAGCACTTTCAATAGATTCATTGTTTTCAAGCACTTTTGTTTGACATATTTTAAGTGCGGAATAAAACTCAGCTTTGAATCTAAAATTACGCCTAAAAACTTGTGTTCACTTTGCACTGGAAGACGTTCTTTATTAAATTCTATGTTTGGCTCCGGGACCAGGCCCCTCTTCCTCGAGAAGAGCACGCATGTGCTCTTTGTGGGGTTTATCTTGAACCCATTTCGCTCTGCCCATTTAGACACCTTGTTGAGACCTACTTGAACCTGTCGTTCACAGATTGCAAGGTTACAGGACTTAAAACCTATTTGTACGTCGTCTACATAAACACAGTAGAACATTGCTTTCGGTATGACGGAGTTCAGCGAGTTCATTTTGACAATAAAAAGTATGCAACTCAGCACCCCTCCTTGAGGGACTCCAGTCTCTTGGATGAAAGGTTTAGAAAGAGCGCTGCCGACTTTTACTCTAAAAGTTCGGTTAGTCAGGTAGCTCTCGATTACTCTTAACATGTTTCCCCGGATACCCATTGAAGAAAGATCCTGTAGAATTCCGAATCGCCAGGTGGTGTCGTACGCTTTTTCAAGATCCAAGAATACCGACAAGAAGAACTGTTTGTGGACGAATGCGTCTCGTATGTTTGACTCGATGCGTACAAGATGATCTGTTGTTGACCTCTCGCTCCTGAATCCACATTGGAATGGGTCTAGTAGTTTTCTGGTTTCTAATGTGTGTATTAATCGACAGTTTATCATCTTTTCAAAGAGCTTACACAAGCAGCTCGTTAAGGCTATTGGCCTGTAGCTACTTGCCAATGCTGGGTTTTTCCCTTCTTTGGGGACAGGTATTATGATGGCTTCCCTCCATGAGGACGGAATGTATCCTGCTGCCCACATCGTGTTGTAAAGATGAAGAAGAGTGAATTGAGTTTGAGGGTGTGCAAATTCGATCATTTCATACAGAATGCGATCAGGACCTGCAGCAGATTTGTTGCACGAGTTCAATGCTGCGCGCAGTTCACTTATATTAAAGGGAATGTTGTACCCCTCATCATACGTGCATTTCCTGTCAAGTGGCTTTCCCTCCATTAGTTTTTTGTGCTTTAAAAAGGCATCCGAGTAGTGTGCAGAACTAGATACTCGTTCGAAATGAGCCCCTAGAGAATTGGCCTGATCTTCTAGGCTGTTGCCATCATTACTTACTAAGGGCACCGAGAGTGTGCACCTTCCTTTTATTTTTCTCACCCTGTCCCATGCTTTCCTTTCATCTTTGTACGAGCTAATTTCTGTTAGGTATTTCTGCCAGCTTTCCCTCTTTGCTTGCCGGCGTGTTCTCCTTCCCAGGGATTTTATTTGCTTAAAGTTTACAAGATTTTCAGCACTTGGCGAATCGCGCAGCCGTTGCCATGCTTTGTTTTGGTTTCTGCGTGCCCTTCTGCATTCCTCGTTCCACCACGGGATGCGCCGCTTACGAGGAACCCCAGTTGTTTGCGGTATGCATTTTGTCGCAGCATCAATAAGAAAAGCAGTGAAATATGCCACTGCATCATCTACATTAGAGGCGATAATGTCTTCTCGTGCTAGGAGTGAGCATTCTCGGAATTTATTCCAGTCTGCTGCAGCGATCTTCCATCGAGGTTTATCTGGTAAACATTCAACTTGTTTCTGTAGTTTCAGGATCACTGGGAAATGATCACTCCCATATGGATTCAGATCTACTTTGAAATCTAAGTAGGGTACCAGCTCTGCAGACGCTATGCTCAGGTCTATTGACGAGTAAGACATGTGTGTGGTGCTGAAGAATGTGGGCTCTTTGTTATTCAATAGGACTGCATCAGAACACAGAAGAAATTTTTCTATCGTACGCCCCCTTGCATCACAGCGCGTATTGCCCCATAGCGTGTTATGGGCGTTGAAGTCGCCAGTTAAGATGTAGGGCTCGGGGAGCTGCTCCACAAGTTCCTCGATTTCCTTCAACTCCAAACGATATTCAGGTGGTATATACAGGGAACAGACTGTGACCAGCCGGTCAAAGAGGATGGCCCTAACGGCTACTGCTTCTAGCATTGTACGAAGGCACAGGTGTTGACAAGCAACAGACCTCTCAGCTATAATGGCCACACCTCCTGATGCAATGAGGCTATTGTGGCGGTCTTTACGGAATATTGTGTACTGTGTCAAAAACTTTGTGTTTGATGGTTTGAGATGGGTTTCCTGAACACAGAACAGCCTTGGATTAAACTGGTGTAGTATTTCCTGGATATCGTCTAAGTTTTTCAGAATGCCTCTAGCATTCCATTGGACAATTTGTGTCGCCATATCTGAGGAAAATGTTCTGTGTTCAGGTATAGGGACGCGGCTTTCAGGTGGTACCGGGATCGTCGCCCGGCCCTGTTATAAGCTTTTTATCTTTTTTGACGCGCTCAGTTGAGCTGCGTCGACCTTTCGGTACCAGTGGTGCCGGTGTTGTGTCCATCGCCTCCCGAGAGGCGCTGGCAGCCCGCGTCTGCAGGCTGGTACTCCGAGGCCTTCAGACCCGACGTCCCTGGAGTCGCCGGGTTCAATGGCACAGTAGGTGGTGCAGATTTAACTGCCACCACCTCAGGGGGCACGTGTCACAGCCATCGGCTTGCTGTGCGCAGACCGGGCTTGTGACGAGGGCTGGTGCGGCGGTGCCCCCTGACGCGCCGCATCAGCATATGTTGGGCCATAGAATGGCGAGACTCTTCTCCGTGCTTCCTTAAATGAAATGTTCTCCTTCACCTTCAACGTAATGATCTCTTTTTCTTTTTTCCAGTGTGAACAGGACCGTGAATATGCGGCGTGATTTCCATCACAGTTTACACAGTGAGGTGGTTCTTTACAGGTGTCGGACGTGTGGCCCAAGACTCCACATTGTGCACAAGTTTGCCGACCACGACAACTTTGTGATCCGTGGCCATATCTCTGGCATTGAAAACAGCGACGGGGGGTTAGGTATGTATGGCCTGACAGCAGTCTTTGTGTACCCGGTTTGAATGGTTTCCGGCAGTTCACTTGAAGCAAATGTGAGTATTAGGTGTTTCGTTGGTATTTCCTCATTGTCTCTTCTGATCTTGATCCTCTGGACGTTAGTCACATTCTGGCTCCTCCAGCCCTCCAGGAGTTCAGTCTCGGACAGTTCAAGCAAATCTGCGTCAGATACCACTCCGCGAGCGGAGTTCATTGATCTGTGCGGTGTAACACTGATCGGTATGTCACCAAAAGTTGCAAGACAATTTAGCTTTTCAAACTGTTCTTTCTCCCGAACTTCGAGAAGGAGATCTCCGCTGGCCATTTTAGTAGTAACTTTGTACCCGGCCCCAAGAGTTTCTGTAAGACACCTGGCCACTACAAAGGGGGGATACGGTTCTCGCTTGCTTATCACTTTTCTCACAATGTATGACATGAAACTGGGGGAATGTTTCTCTTGGCCGATTGAAAAAACTTAGGTCTTCGGTGCGCACCCGTTTTGACGCGGTGCGATCGCTTAGCAGGGGGGAATGCTCTATGCATGCCAGTTGTATTTTGTTCAGCAGCGTTGGCGGCCACCCACCACGGAGCCCAACGAGGGGACGCTACAAGTTCGTGGTTGCTGAACCTTTGCAGACGCCAGCCGTACAACGCTACTATAACCCAATGCGCCTGAACCAAGGTAGGCTATTTGCACAGGGTTAACCCTAGCCGCCAAGAAATTCGGAAGTGAGTTGAAGAGAGGAGAAGACAGGACAGAGTGGAAAGTCGTGAAAGTAAAAGAGAGTGAGGATGTAGACAGGAAAAGGCGACTGCCGGTTTCCCCTGGGTGGGTCAGCCCAGGGGTGCCGTCTACGTGAAGCCGGGGCCAAAGGGGTGTGTTGCCTCTGCCGGGGGGCCTTAAAGGTCCTAGCACCCGGCATCGGCTCAACCCCCCAGGATCCCCTTTTCCCCGGACACGGCTGAGCCACGCACGGCTAGGCGTGGGAGGGGGTAGAAACCCCCCCCGTTAGCTCGGGTCCGTGGTGTCGCCACACACCAAACGCCTGCTCGCGCAGACGCCCCTGCGGGGAATCAGGTGTTTGGTTGGGATGTCTTTGTCGTCGCGTCTGAGTTTGATTCGCTGTACTTGTGTTACATGCTGTTCGTTCCAGCCCTCAAGGAGTTCATTTTCGGTCAAGTCAAGCAGGTCTTGGTCGGACACCACACCTCTGCAGCTGTTGAGGGAACGGTGCTCTGTGACAGAAATAGGTGTAGTTCCAAAAGAGACAAGTTTTGGGAGGTTTTCATATTGCGTCTTGTTTTGTATTTCAAACAGAAGGTCCCCGCTGGCCATTCTTGTAGCTTTATAGCCTTGACCTAGTGTAGCGGTGAGGCATCTTGACACAACAAAAGGAGAAATTGTTCTTGCATTCTTTTCAAGTTTTTCGCAGTGAATCACGTGGAATCGTGGGAAGATTTCTTGGGGTTTTTGAAAAAAAATTGAAGTTGTCTTCGGTGCGCCCTCTCTTCGAGAGAGGACGATCATGCAGTCGTGGGAAGGAAAGAGAGGCCATAAGTAATGTGTAAGTTCGGCAGCCATGCCAGCCGCCCACCATGGAGCCCTACACGGGGACGTGACAGCACTTAGTTATATAAGCCCTGCCAACGTCAGCTGTACACAGCCACTATAACCAAATATAATGTGCCCAAGAGAGGGCACACACACAAGGTTAACCCTTGCCGCCAGGAAGAGTGGAAGTAAATGGAAGAGAGGAGAGGACAGGAAAGGCTAAAAGTGAGGGAGAAAGACGAAGATAAGGGTAGAGAGACACAGGAAAAGGCGACTGCCGATTTCCCCTGGGTGGGTCAGCCCAGGGGTGCCGTCTACGTGAAGCAAGGGCCAAAGGGGTGTGTTGCCTCTGCCGGGGGGCCTTAAAGGTCCAATCACCCGGCGTCGGCTCAACCCCCAGGATCCCCTTTTCCCCGGACACGGCTCAGCCACGCACGGCTAGGCGTGGGAGGAGGTCGAAACCCCCCCCGTTAGCTCGGGTCCGTGGTGACGCCACTCACCAAACGCCTGCTTGCGCAGACGCCCCTGCGGGGCATCGCTAAGGTCTAAGAAGTCGTCTTCCGAGATTACGCCACGGCTCGTGTTCATTGTTCGATGTGGAGACATGGTGACTGCTACGTCACCTATGCATTTCAGGTCATTCATTTTCTCGAATTGGTCTTTGTCTTTCAGTTGAAGAAGTAGGTCACCATTACTCATCTTTGTGGCCTTGTAGCCTGGTCCGATTGCATTTCCGAGGCATTTCGCTACCAAGAAAGGGGACAATTTGGGAGCACTTGTGCTGCCCTCACTGTGAATTACGTGGTACTCCGGAAAGTTGTCACTGTTCTTCTGAAAAAAAAATTGAAAAGTTGCTTCGGTGCGCCCTCTTTTCTGAGGGCGATCATCGACAAAAGAAGCCTGTTTAGCCATAAGAGAAGTGAATGTGTTCGGCAACAGCGCCAACCGCCCACCAAGGAGCCCAACAAGGGGGACGCGGCAAAACTTGTAAAGTTCGCACAACGCCAGCAGTACGCTATCACTATAACCAAATATGTGTGGCCAAGGTTGGGCACCCACACAAGGTTAACCCTCGCCGCCTGGAAAATTGGAAGTGAGCAGAAGAGAGAAGAGGACAGGAAAGAATAGAAGAGAGGGAGAAAGACGAAGATGTAGGGAGAGAAGGAGACAGGAAAAGGCGACTGCCGATTTCCCCTGGGTGGGTCAGCCCAGGGGTGCCGTCTACGTGAAGCACGGGCCAAAGGGGTGTGTTGCCTCCGCCGGGGGGGCCTTAAAGGTCCAATCACCCGGCGTCGGCTCAACCCCCCAGGATCCCCTTTTCCCCGGACACGGCTGAGCCACGCACGGCGAGGCGTGGGAGGAGGTCGAACCCCCCCCGTTAGCTCGGGTCCGTGGTGTCGCCACACACCAAACGCCTGCTTCCGCAGACGCCCCTGCGGGGGCTTTCCAAAGTACAAACGATAGTCATCAGGGGCAAACTCCTTTATGCACTCTGTTTCCCGATGGGTGTTTAATGGTCAACCGAGCCTTTTCTTTGAACGGCCACTGAAGAACGCCGTCGATCACTCCCTCGTGCAGCTGAATTCGAGGATGGAGGTAAACATGCTCTCCCGTTTTTTCAAAACGTACGCCCGGCGATAGGTGATAGCCAGAGATATACATTTTTTTCTCATCATGAACACCAAATGTGTCAAAAATGGCGCGCTGCTTCTTTGCTTTTATTCCTTCTACAACGAACTCGTGTCGCTTGACATTGATTCTGCTTAGAGCGAGTATTTTTTCACAATTTATTGCACTTGAATCGGTTCGCCTCTCACACTCTTTTTACTCCAACAATCCCGGCAACAGTTTCTGCGCAGTCGCAGAAGATTGTCTTCGCGGCATCCTTCAACTCTTTTCGAAGGGTTTCCTTTAGTGCACCACTCTCAACGTTAATATGTTGCGTTAGATCAGTTTTTAGCATATTGGCTGTGTCTTCATTGTATTGTTCCAGACATCGCTTCGTACTTTCCAAAGCACCTTTAAGTGTTTCGTGTGAATTGTTTATCGTTCCTGCAAGCTGCTGCAACTTTTCACCGTGGTCATTCAGAATTTCACGCATTGCTTTTGAGGAGGACGCAACGCTGCTCAGTGTTCTAGTCCTGGTTGATATCTCTAGCAGTGTTTCTTTCACCGCATTCATGCAATGCGAAATCTCATTAAGGCGGTTGCTTTGGACGTTATTTTCATGCGTAAGTTGGTCTAGCCTGTCTTTCATTTCACCTACTTGTATTTCTATATTTGCATTTAAAGCCATCATCATTGCTTTTTCGCCAGTGGTGTTAGGTTGCGCATTTCCCGAGTCCACAGATATCGCGTGATCCCTGCACCCCTATGCATGTGTGCGCACACATTATTGCAGCGTACGACAATCGAACATCTCGGACAGGAAGTGGAGTGGTGGTTACAGTCTTTACAAAAGTGCTTGTTGAGTTCTGATGCAGGCAAAACATTGTCACATCCAAGGTCTTCGTTCCAGCACTTCACCTTCCGTTTTAGCAGGTTCCCGACGGGAAACTCCATCCATTCGACGTCTTCCAGGATTCGTTGTCCATCGAGTGGGCAGCAGTGGCCGTCGTCATGGCGGCACTGTTCGTAGCATTTCTTGCAGAAAAAGTGCAGGCAAGGCAGAAATACGGCCATTCTGGTTACTAGGCCGCACGCTTTACATATTCTGTTTGGTGGAATCGGCTCCACGAAACTCAACTCTCTCCAGTCCAACTCGTCAGAAAAGCCGACAACGGTGTACCGATGCCTCGTAGTAGGCATATGGAAAGTAGCAGCCGCCTGCTATCCCAGCCGAGGCAACTCCCTCCGCTAGAACCTCGAAGAAAACAAAAAAAAAACAGCGCTTGTGCGTGTCCTTTCTTTCCTTTCTTGTGGTGCGTCTTTGCGTTTGCGCTGTAAATTGTAGATCTAGGATTATGAAGCCCAAAAGAAGTTTTACCTAGACGTACAAGTCGGCTAGCGGGCTCATCAACGCGAACGCTTTGTACCAGCAGACTTTTCGCAGATGGCTCCATTTCTAACATGGACATCTAAAGTTACTTACACTAGGTCTGCGCATCTCTCAGGCTGCGCGAAGTGCGCAGAGTGTCGCTGTGTGTAGCGAAGAGCACACTTCTCCGTCGACTGTGATATCTCGACCAGTGGTGTGACACCGAACTGCTGTTCTGGCTAGCTTCGTCTGCCAGGTGTCCTGACCAAGTGGTGTCGCACATCGATCGAGTGTTCGGGCACCTGCTCGACGATGTTATAACGCACAACTGGTTGACACTTTACGAATTTAGCCTCCTCTTCTCTCAGGTTAGCGTGAACAATGTTCATTTTCATTACCTGATTATAAGTACCATGTAAGAGCGATAATTTACCTGAATAATGCGTGCGCAACAAAATGCGTTCGTTTAAATTTAATCAGCACGTTACTTCGAACTGTACTAACCTCATAACAGTGTAACCTTTTTGACACAGTGTATGTATGCTTTATTTCACCAATGCAGGCTGTCCACAACCGCGGCGCCATATTTACGAACTGCTGGGGATTTGTCGACGGCACACAGGCCCATCTACCGTCCATCTGTCGACCAGACGTCGTATTTCTCGGGCCAGAAACGAGTGCACGCGTAAAAACACTCGGCCGTCACGAGCACAAATGCTATTTATTGTGTGCCAGTTCGACGGCCAGTACCCTGACAAAAGACACGACTCCCGTTAGTGGAGGTGTTTTGCTTTCCGAGAACGGATGCTCTTAGATCTACACATCATACAGGCACAAGTGCACCTTTGGTGTTCAGTGAGTGCGAAATGCCCGCAACCTGAATACAATGACGATTCGCCAAAGTAAAGACATTGATTGAATGCGCGCCTGTACGCGAAGCTACCGCCCCTGACACGCAGCTGCATGCACTGTATTTACAGCCACCCAGTGTACCCGTTGCGTTCCAAGCTGGCGTGGCCCTACGAAAATGCTACCCTCACAGAGAAGCAACAGCTCTTCAGTGAAGGCATAAACGCTGTTCGGCAAGCCGTCGAGAGGAAAGGCTGAGCCCATTTCTTTTTATTTTCGTGCTCGCTAAACTCACTGACTTCATACCCAGCCGCACTCCATGCGAAGTAAGCACGCCAATCTACGCTAGCGACATTGCAATTTTTGCCAGTGCTCGTACAGCCCGCCGTGCCGACTTATTCGAGTCCGTGCAGTGCGCAATTAACGCCGTCCACTCCTACCTTCGCCCTGTTGGTCTCTCACTTTCTCCGTCCAAAACGGAGGCACTACTAGTGCATCCCCGTGCTGCTGCTCGCTTCGAGAGCCCCCGCCTTGCACTTCGTGGCACCCTCATCCCTTGGAGCACCAAGGTACGCTACCTGGGAGTCATCCATGACTACCAGCTTTCGTGGCGCCCAGCTGTGCGCAATCTACGCAGTACTAACCGCAAAGTGGCGGGCGCCGCACGCGGCCTCCTTGGTCAGGGCCGTGGGTGCACACCTAAACTCGCCCTGCCTGTTTACAACGGTGTCGCGTCAGCCAGGGTCCTGTACGTTCGCCCTCTTGCCTCTCTGAGGTACAGCCAGTGGGCCGAGCTCGACGCCGACAATCGTGCAGCCGTTCGGAGCTTCTACGGACTGCCCAATGATACGCAAGTTGGTCCCACCCTCGCCGAGGCCGGGGAAACCCCTATTTCCCTGAGAGCTGCAAAAGAAGCCTACCATCTTGTGATCCGCATGAAAAACACAAGCCACGTACAACGGCTCGTCGCTCGCCTGTACGCCCTCCCCAATTCAGGTATGGGGCAGCCTGCGATCGATCCCCTCGCTATTGCCCCCCACGCGCCTTACCCCAGCTGGCCTGCCATCCCGCCGCACCGCCACACTCCCCTTGTGGTTCGCAACACCCTCGACGGAGTCAAAGCCAAGGACCCCAACCCCACTGCAGTCATGCAACAAGCGTGTGCCGCACTCTTGAGCGTTCAGCAGGCTGACCGGCTGATTGGTTACGTTCACGCCTCTGTCCTCCCCGCGGCTCCGCGTCTGCTGCCTGCGCCGCGCCATCTCTCGGCGTGGTTCGAGAGTGTCGCCTGTCATGCACCGCCTCTTCCACGGTTGCCGAGCTCAGAGGCATCAATTTGGCGGCTGAACTCCTGGGTGAACTTTCCACAGCGACCAGCTCCGCGATTTTGTGGTACTCCCGAGCGGCTCTGGCTGCGATCTCTCGTGAACGAGATGGTGGTAGTCTTCTTGCCCAGCGGGTAGCCCGACAGCTCCACGCCGTCCGCCTCAGCGGATGCGACCTTCTCCTTCAATGGATTTCCTCACACGTGGGGATAGCACTGCGTGCTATTTGAGGTAAACATCGGTCCCCTTGGTTTACTTCTTCGTTAAATCGCCTGTTAAATAGGAAGAAGCGCGCGTTTAAAAAAGTCAAACAGAGTAATGAATCAAGTCGGTGGTGCGCTTATTGTGAATGTAGTACGCAGTATATGGAGGCAGTCGAGAAAGCCAAGGAAACGTTTTGTAAAAACACATTTCCCTCGTTACTTGTAACGAACGCGAAAAAAGTTTTGGAATGTCGTAGGTGGTCATAAACAGAATATAATATTGCCACGCGCTATTCTTATTTTCACTTTTGTTGTATTCGGTTTTCGCCCACAAAGACCGTCAGCAAAGCTCAACTCAAACCGTGCCTTATTGTTCTACAACCTTCGCGATTATTGTAGATCGTTTTGTTACGATTGCGCGCAAGACGCGACCACTCGAGATTATTCCAGAGCGTGCGCGATGACCAGTGATAAGGCTAGAATGTTCGACGCGTGATGCATAAAAGCCGGCGCGCTCCAACGATGTCCAGTTCATCGACGGCCGACGCTCTGTTCGCCGCTATTAGTGCCAGCGTGTATTGCTGTAATCTGACTTTCAGTTTACCGGCCACAAGTTCGGCCTAATAAATAGTTTCATCTTGAACATACCGACTGCTGCTTGGGTCAACGTCACGACCACGTGACATCTGGTGGAGGTGCTGCCTCTTTCATGTACCACACGCCCCCCGTGAAGCCGTGAACCCAGCCCAAATCGTGACGAAGTCGAGCCAGCCGCAGACTGAAAGGACTTCCCCCGCAGCACGGACTCCTGCCGGAGAAGCCAAAAGCCACGGCGACGAAGACGACAGGCACGATGACGGCCGCTGTGTCCCCTGCACCGATCGTTATCCAGCCACCGAGAGAGCCACCCATTTTCCATGGATCGCCAAGTGAGGACCCTGAGACCTGGCTAGAAACGTACGAACGAGTCGCGACTTTCAACAACTGGGACTCCGACGAAAAACTGCGCCGCGCATACTTCTACCTGGAAGACGCAGCAAGGACCTGGTTCGAGAACCGGGAGTCCACACTTCGAACATGGGACCTTCTTCGCAGCGCTTTCCTGGAGACGTTCGCGAACGTCGTCCGAAAAGAAAGGGCCGCAGCCTTGCTGGAGACGCGGAGCCAACTTCCGAATGAAAGCGTGGCCATCTTCGCAGAGGAAATGACACGACTGTTTCGCCACGCTGACCCTGCTATGCCCGAGGACAAGAAAGTCCGCTTCCTCATGCGAGGAGTAAATCAAGAGCTCTTCGCTGGGCTTATGCGGAACCCACAAGCACTGTCCAGGAATTCGTCTCCGAGGCAACGACGATTGAAAAAGACACTGGAGATGCGCACCCGCCAATTCAATCGCCGCTCGACGCCAGGGTATGCAGACGTTCATTCCCTCTGCTCCGAAGACCTGCGCGAAACGATCCGAGCGATCGTGCGCGAGGAACTGCGCAAGCTTTTACCCTCGCCACAGCCTCAAGTGGACTCGATCGCCGACATCGTTCGTGACGAAGTCCAGCAAGCGTTGGGAGTCCCCGAACCCCCGCAGCCACATCCAGAGGCTATGACCTACGCTGCTGCAGTCCGCCGTCCTGTTCCCGTGCCGCGACAACATCAAGTCACCGCATCACCGCAGTTCCGTCGCCAGACGCCGCCACCACCACCACGACCGACGCCCTACCGTCCCCCTGTCGGCCAGCGCTACGCGCCAAGGAAAACCGACGTCTGGCGCGCCCCTGACAACCGCCCGCTCTGCTACCATTGGGGCGAGGCCGGCCACACCTACCGCCGCTGCCAGTACCGACAGATGGGGCTGCGCGGTTTCGCCGTCAACGCGCCGTGTCCGCAGCGGGGTGAACGACCTCGCGACATCGCCGACTACATTACCGGAACACAGTGGCAACAACTACGACCGTCATCCCGTTCACCGTCACCCGGCCGCTACATGTCACCGCACCGCCGGCAGTACACTGGCCCAAACCGGGGCCGGTCGCCTAGCCCGTATCAGGGAAACTAAGGGCAGCAACCGATGGAGGTGCGGTTGCTGTACGACGAAATGCCGAAGATCCTCCGCGGCCGCCGACGACGACAACGCGACAATACCTACAGAACACGACGCCCTGCCGACGAAACGTCGCGGACCGACGAGGACGGGACGGCGCAACATGCAAGCAGAGCAACATTTCGACGCAGCCGTGACCCGACGCCGCGACCCAACCGCAACGCACGACGACGAACCAGTGACCTCGACGTAATATTCGACGGCCACAACGTCACCGCCCTCGTCGACACTGGAGCCGACTATTCCGTCGTCAGTGGCCCTTTAGCGGCGAAGTTGAAGAAAGTGAAGACTGCTTGGCAAGGCCCTGAAATCCGGACCGCTGGCGGTCATCTAATAACGCCGGCCGGTGTTTGCACGGCGAGAGTCACCATCAATAACAGGACTTATCCTGCGAGCTTTGTAATCCTACAAAACTGCTCCAGGGATGTGATACTTGGAATGGACTTCCTAAGTGACCACGGCGCCGTCATCGACCTAAGATCTGAGTCAATAACACTAACTTCAGAAAAAGCTCTGCCTACCCAGACGACGCCGGGGAACCATGCATTGAACGTGATAGAAGAGCACGTCACCATTCCCGCCTCTCTCCAGCATCATAATTTCCGTCGGCACCGAAAAGCCCGCAGGCTTCGAAGGTGTCATCGAGGGCGATCAGCACCTGCTTGTAAACCGTCAGATTTGCGTCGCAAGAGGCATCGCCGAGTTGCGTGATGGCAAAGCAAAGGTACTGCTGACAAACTTCAGCCACGAATATAGGCACGTTAACATTGGTACGACGGTCGCCCACATCGAGAAATTCATTGACACCAGCCACGCTTTCGCCCTCTCCGATGCTACCGAACCTGCTTCGACGAATCGAGGTCCCAAACCAGATTTCGACGTCAACCCGGACCTTCCGAAGGTCAAGCAAGACCAGCTAAAGGCCCTGCTCCTGCGATTCGAAGACTGCTTCTCGGCGTCGTCGAGAATTCGACAGACCCCAGTTGCGAAAACATCGCATCATTACAGAAGAAAGTGCTCGACCAGTTCGACAGAGCCCGCACCGAGTATCGACGCGCGAACGCGAGGCCGTGAAGAAACAAGTCGACGAAATGCTACGCGACGACATAATCCAGCCGTCCAAGAGTCCCTGGGCGTCTCCCGTGGTTTTGGTGAAGAAGAAGGACGGCACGCTACGTTTCTGCGTCGACTACCGTCGCCTGAACAAGATCACGAAGAAGGACGTGTACCCCCTCCCACGGATAGACGACGCCCTGGATCGACTCCACAACGCAAAGTACTTTTCGTCGATGGACCTCAAGACAGGCTACTGGCAAATCGAGGTCAACGAGAGAGACCGAGAGAAGACTGCCTTTATCACACCAGACGGCCTCTTCGAGTTCAAGGTAATGCCCTTCGGTCTTTGCTCGGCGCCTGCGACGTTCCAACGTGTAATGGATACCGTACTGGCAGGCTTGAAGTGGCAGACTTGTCTTGTGTACTTGGACGACGTCGTTGTGTTTTCCTCAAACTTCGACGAACACCTCCGGCGCCTTGAAGCTGTACTTCAAGCAATAAAGACCTCCGGACTCACCCTGAAGCCACAAAAGTGCCGCTTCGCCTACGAGGAGCTCTTGTTCTTGGGCCACGTGATAAGCAAGTCCGGAGTACGCCCCGACCCGCAGAAGACAGCCGCCATCGCTACATTCCCGCCACCCGCCGATAAGAAGGCCGTGCGTCGATTTCTCGGCCTGTGTGCCTATTACCGGCGGTTCGTTAAAAACTTCGCCCGCATCGCCGAGCCTCTCACTAACCTCACCAGGACCGACGTCGAGTTCAAGTGGGAAACGCCGCAAGAGGAAGCATTTCAGGAACTAAAACGACGGCTTCAGACGCCTCCGTTACTTGCGCATTTCGACGAACACGCCGAAACAGAAGTACACACCGACGCAAGCAGTGTAGGACTCGGCGCCGTTCTTGTGCAGAGGACTGACGGACTGGAAAGGGTCATTAGTTATGCTAGCCGGCCGCTATCAAAGGCAGAGGCCAACTACTCCACAACAGAAAAGTTAAGTAGGGTTTTGCGGCGCAAGAGCGACTAAGGCTATACTGCGCCAGACACATGGTGGGAAAACCTACAGTGAACTATACTATGACGATGACTATGAGATGAGTGTTCGGCGATGACCGATGGGATATTATGAATAGTGTGACGTGGCTGTAGAGAGGCCTAAGTATACTAGCTGCGTAAACGCGTAAAATATATGCACTCTAAAATAATGAACATGAAGCGTAAGGTGGTCAATGTATATGGTTGGCGCACAAGGTCATCTTGTTAAAACTGTGTAGGCGTTTACATAGCACTACTGCCCTGCCCGTGTCCTTATACCCAAGGGCCGGGAGGCAAGCGCCTTATTTCAAATTTCTGCTGCAGCAAGGGCCTCTCGGAGAGGCCTGTGCGACAGTTCGCTTTGTTTGAGTTTTGGTAGTCTCATAGGAGTAGCATAGTTTGTCGTCATTAAAGTTTATTTAGCAATTCTGCTTCGTCTAAAAAGCTGATCACATCGGCCACGGGTATTCAGGCGTCATCACCTAAGAGTCATTGGATGAAATGGAATGTTTAGGTTATAGAACATATGAAAATGCTTTTGTCTTAACGGTTCCATATGTGGACAAGTTATTAAAATGTGTACTACTGTTAGTTGCTCGTGACATTTATGGCAGGTCGGTGGTTCTACATCTGCCAGTAGATAGTTGTGTGTGACGTGTGTATGGCCTATTCGAAGTCGGCACAGAACTACTTCAATAAAGCGTTGTTGATGAAAACACGTCTTCCATTCTCCAAGGACAGGTTTAATTAGGTGGAGTTTGTTGTTATGTTGCGATTCCCATTCATGCTGCCAATAATTGTTTGATGTGTTTAACTGCCGCAAGTATCGCA
>JALIZH010004918.1:0-26986 GCA_030522465.1 Rhipicephalus appendiculatus
TTTACACTGATAATCTGTACTCTGAGAACTCGAATGTCATTCATTTCACCACCATAACTTTATTAACGCACGAAAAAAATCAAGGTCACAGTTTCATTTTAGAATGCCGCGCTGAAATCTCCGCGCGTGGCGTCCCGGATTTCAAACTGTATTCGTCATATTTTGGGAGCACCGGCTCTTCAAAATTCCCTGAAACTTGGCATGTTAAGCGTTTGGGCCACTCAGAGGACAATTTGCTTCATTTTGATCGATTAAGGTACACGTAGGTCCCAGTAAACGCCGTCAGAATCTATGACGTGACGACTTCTGCTGCGCGAATTTCAAGCTGGCGTCGCCACCCACATTTTCGCGCTTACCAGGAGTCTTGTCACGGCAAGTGTGGTTATCCCCTTAGGCGCAGCGCCCACATATGTGGACGCGACTTGTTTTTGCCAGTTCCTCGGATCAGTGGCAAAGGAAGGGCAATATACATTGCGCATAGGAATAATTGAACCTTCTGCATAGCCAACGCGTCTTGACTTGACCCCAAAGTGTTGCATACGAATGCAGCCGATCACTTTTATGAAAGTGCTACGATGTTTTACGGCTCACTGGACGTGCCGCGTTCCAGAACCAACTTCTTAAGTATTATTTTCCCTTGCTCAAAATGAACAGAGCCAAAAACGAACTGCGTGTGCATTTTGAGCCACAGATTGCCTTCTTTTCGTGTAAAAGTTATACATGAGTGGTTGCAGAATAATTAAATATTTAATAATACGCTAATTACTATTAATTACCAAAGCTTGCAAGAAAAACAACACATTTCTTCATTTTTGTTTCTTGGAATGTAATAACGAGTGTCATAGAATGATGTGCGAAATTTAGACATTTCCGGACACTGCATCATAAAGCGCGCCTGAAGGGGTTGTTTTGCAATTGTCAAAGAGGAACTTACTGTTAATAGAAAAAATTAGTCTTCTTTTTTAGTGTCCCTATAAGTTTGTTTCAAAGAGGTTGCGCATACATATATGTTTCACATTTTATCTCGAAAAAAATGCTTCTTTTATGTGGGGCAAGGTATTTGGAGTTCTATGTTGGACAAGTACTGAACTTCTTTTGTTTCCCGCAAATGGGGCTGCTTTATTTATCATAAACGGGCGAGCTAAAAGTAAATAGACCAGACGCTTACATAGTTAACATCTGGCTATTCTGGGCATTATTCGCATTCATTATTATTTTATATCCCAAATTATATTCTGCGATCACCGTAATTAAAGTAATATAATAAATTTATAACTTATCATCGCAAGAGCTCTAAAGCTGGGAAACGATCTTGAATATTCCAGCCCTGCACTAAAACGAAAGGATTGCATGGAGTGTCGTTACATAGAATCCCTATAAATACATTTCTTTTCTTTGGCTCCGTCACGGCTCCCAGTGGTCATGTCACGCGAGATGGACATGCACAGACTTTATGCACCCACATTGTTAGCGTATGAGCTTTCGGGTCTCGAACTCGCATCACCTAACGGCCTGCATTCACGATAATTTACTCCCGCAAAGGCCAGGACAGTGGGTAGGAGAGGGTGGGTTTGGGGAATAGGTTGTACCAAGTGTCACCTAATTTCGCCATTTGAAATACCTTTCCCATATCTCATATATCGGTCATTTCTGAAGGTTTTTTTGGTGGCGGTTTCTTTCGCGGTTATATATCAACGCATGGTGGACGCATGGTGTGTCTCACGAGACAAGAAAATTCTTTGTACCTGTCATGCCTATGTAGCTTAAAGGGGCCATGACATGGTCACCCACCAAACTGCAGTTTTCAGTGAAATCTAGAAGTAGAGTGTCTATTGTGTCTGTACACGTGTGAAAAATAGATTGTAAAAGAATATTTCATATCGAAATGAGCCAAGTCGCCGGCTATAAACCCCGCCCACCGCCGGTGACCGCCATTTTGCCATGGCATGTGTGACGTCACGTGCTTCATGGAGTTGAGCCGTCGTCTTTTACCTAAGTTTTTAGCCGCTGCAAGCCGTTCAATTTTCAAAGCCGAACTTAAGAAAGCTCCAATAGCTCTATTACACGTGCAGCTAACCACGAAACGATAGCGTTGGCCCGGATACAGACGCTCGCAAAACAAGCGGCTTGTTACATCACGGCTCGCGAATACACCCCTGCTGTCAGACTCTCGGACCGCTCGCGTGTTTATAAAAATGCTCGTTATCAACTAAGTTCTCGACCAAATGCGCTGAAATTTCGCCAGCTTGTTCGTGAACCCCTGAGAATTAAACCGCATAACAAATAATATGAGCGAAAATTGGATGTCATGGCCCCTTTAAGGACGTACTTATAAAGAAAATAATAAAAATGGGACGAAGGCAGTCGTGAGCGGGGCGCGGGGCGCGTGTTTGAGACCCCTGCGCTATATAGTGCGAGAGATACATGATACTGAAACAGCGTTGGAATGTGCAGGAATAGCATAGGCTATTAAACAAGGCGTGGGGCAAAGCATATTCGCTTACGAAATGTCTGGCTTGAAAAAAGACAATTATGAATTCCGTGCCATGGGCTTGAGGTCCCTTTACATCAAACCATTTGAGTAAGCGTCGACAAGCTTATTCGTGCCTTTGTTACCAAACTGAAACAAACCCCCGAAAATAGATTGGGATCTCTGCGTCCACCTCCTGTCAGTCGTATAGTCCAATGACCCCCTTCTATACCAGTACAACATCGTTAGGAAGGCGTACACCATTATAATATGGAAAAGAGAGAAAGAAAGAGAGAGCGGTGCAAAATACGCATAATATACACTGCTGAAAAGTGCAAGGAGAAGCCCTCAAAGAGGAGATTTTTAGATGACATTGAAGAGCGGCATGACGTTCGGGAACGAGAGAAATGAAGGAATTAGTTACACAGCTATGTTGATTGTGCAGAAGTCTGCAGAGACATCCTAAATTTGCTCCACGGGTGGAAGTTAAAAACAAAGACCCGCGACGCTTTCACAATCCGCAAGACAGAGTTGCTCCCCTGCGGCTAGCGCAAGAAGGGCGAGAAACTTTAGCCCGGCAGGATATGTGCGACAACAGCGCATGTCGTTCTTAAATCCGGCATCTTTTGATAATTTGATTTTTTTTTCACAATGACATGTCAAGAAACAAGCAGTAAAATATGCCACAAAAACTGTTATAGTGTATATATATTAGCAGCGGTGTGATAGATGAAAAGAATACTATGACAAATATTTGTTTCTTCCTTTCGGCAGCTTATACGTATTTCTAAAGGTACACGTGGTTCGCGCGGTTCCTTATAATTTTTGTCTAGGTTTGTGTAGTTACAAGAATGTAATGAATTTTGATATCTCTATCTATTTCACTTGCTGTGGCAAGGTGCTACTATGCTGAAGACAGGCGCTACATATCCAGAAAGGTGCACGATTGGCTTTGTCGTTAGAGCATGTTTTAAATTTTAATAGACCGCAATGTAAACAAAGGGAAGAGAGCGTTCTGTTCCTTGTATTCTCTGTTTTTATTGCTCTGTGTATTGAAACTGAACTCATGCTGAAAATCACTTTCCTTGCAACAATATGTGCTGCGAAACGCTCTTGATAATCCCCATGGTTGATGTCTCGGCACGCAGAACGGGAGCCTTAATTGTTCACAATCATTGTGAACAAGGCTTCCATACTGGGTCCCGCAACGTCAACGTATTTTTATTCTCTTTTGGTCGGTGTCCTCATCTTTTTATTGAATGATTCTTCCCGACCAGACGGGTGTCCGTCGAAGCCGTGATTGCGTCCCCATATTATTGCAAGCAAAAGTAGGTACAGTGTACCGCTGCTAAGCAAACATTCATTGCATCCAGTATATCAGCTCACCTGTTTCCACCATGATCCCCTTTTTACAAGAAATTACCGTAAGTTAAAGTATAATTGTTAGCGAAGCATGCGCCACCAAAGCGTATATATTTGCCACCTAAAACACCTTGTTGTCGATTGCATCTTCAGGCAACACCACCTAGATTATTGGATCGGGCCCCTGTCGGGCCCGATCTGCGGTCGGGCCGGGCCGGGCCGGGTAGGCGAATTTTTTCCTCGGGTACGGGCCGGGCCCGGGTCTCGCTTTGAGTCACCGGGCCGGGCTCGGGCGGGTAAGTTTAAACAAGTTCCGGGCCCGGGCCGGGCCGGTGCCCTAAAATCCCGGCCCGTGCAGTGCTCTAATCTAGGGTGACCTGCAGCCAAAAGGCCGCGTACCTTATTGTTAAAGCCATCCTGCATTTTATGCTCACGCGACCTTATGCGAGCAGATTCCGTACATGACTGCACAATGCCTGTAAGAAAACTTTCGAATGGGTTGATTGAAATGACACAGGCTCGTTTTGTGCGAGGAACTGTATGCCAGACTCATTTGACGGTAAGAGACTTTGAGGTGTAAGTCCAGGACTTGCAAAACATTATTTTGCGGCAGCTAGTGGGTAAAAACAAGGCCTTGTCCATGTTGCATAAAATCCTTTAAAATGCTATTCGCCGTATCCTGGCAGTCAGAGGTAACCGTTAAAAACTTTAAAATCACCAACTCACCTAAAAATTAAACATGAAGTCATTAAAAACGTTGTCTAAAGACCTGTCCAGGAAATAAAAAAAAATCGACAACTGGAACAACGCAAGACCCTATACAAATGCCAATGCGCTGTACATATGGTTGGTCATAAAAAAACATTAAAATTACCTGAACATAATATTCTACTACTCAAGAAGTACGCCACTGTCAGCTCAACATCATTCTGGAACAAAATCGTACCGTTCTCTTAGCTACAATAACACACAGAAGACAATAATTCGCACTGTTGAACACATTAAAATAAGCCGAGGACATCAAGCGAAAAAACGTAACCCAGTTTTTATGCCCATGCAAAAACTGTTCTACTTTATCCGAATTCTTAGTAGAAAACTGTTTTTTTTTTTACTAAGAACGCATGAATTCATATTCGGAGAGGTACAAAGATATGGCGGTATCCCTGATTTATACAATCAGCTCCCTTTTTCTTGATGTGGCACGCTTGCATCGTGGTGGTGGTGGAAAAACATTTATTTAGAAAAGTACAGAGAGTTGCACAACAAATGCACTTGGGTGGTCTCCCTATTCCGGGAGTCCACTGGAAAGGATCGCTGCTCGGGCGCGGGCCACCAAGGAGCGCTGTGCATCCCGGGTAGAGCAGCCGAGCAGGAACTCCTCCCAAGCCTCTCTTGTGGGTAGGGGGGAACTTGCATCGTGAAGCACTCGTGTTCATTCTTGCTTCTTCCGAGAATCAACGTCTCACGAAGTCGCGGAGCACAGCTGCAGCAGGAGCATGATGTATAAGCACCGTGAGCAGTACTTAATATGAGTAGCAAGATGTGGTCCTTCGTCAACATTGTTATTCACTTTTCGCGCATGTTCCCTAAGTCAATCATTTATGCAGCGCTCAGTTTTCCCGATGTAGCTATTCCAATGTGGCGCGTTGGAGAAGCATTTCATACTGTGCTATTGGCCTAAAATGTCGTCTCCACCGCGTGAAGGTCTCTAAACGGACGAAAAAATATGCTAATTATAAAACGGGCGCGCCGGCGCTACAATACAGGCATTTAAATCGCAGCACTGTGGGCGCGTGGTTTTGAATTGCACGGCCGAGCTACGGCTTCAGTAGACCTTGCCACACTTTTTGAACATTGTAAAAAAAAGCATGGCCGATCCCTTCTTCGTGAAAATTCGTGTAACACGAAATTGAAACGTGTTTATACAAAAGTAGTTCAAAGTTGATTTTACATTGATAAACGAAAGCTTGCGCAAGTTCTGCTAGTGTTTGGCAGCTACACCATCGTTTGATGTTGACGCACGCACGTTGACACGTAGTGGCTCATCTCCATCCAGAGGACCAACGTCAATGATTAAAAATAAACTTCTGTAGTAGCTGAAAGAGTTACCATAAATGCAGACACAGCGCACGGTGAATCCCGCGCAAAGATGGCATCAGAAAACGCATAATCACTTCTACACAATACGCCCTGATGGAAAGTGTCGCAACTTGAGAAGATAAACGACATTGTATGCGCTGTGCGGTAAGTGCTTAACCTACACTTCAAGAAGCTCATGCATGCCACACGTTACTTCAGGAACGCGAGAGCCAGAGCCCGTAGCTTGAGCCGTGAACGTGCGAAGGCGTCTCGATGCCCGCTGGCGTGTGTCACTGCAACAAGGCACTCACTCAAACTGAACAAAATAGGGCGAAAATCGGGGAGCCAACCTCCGCGGCGGTGAGTAGGGCGCCTCTATGCCAGCATTGAAAGATGTAACGCTGGTATCAAGACGCCTTAGCACTAAACCTACCGAAGCGCGCCCTTTCGGTGCTCGTTAATATCAGGATCCAGTACTTCACCTCTCCAAGACGGTGACACTACCCCACGCCAACAAGTTCATTGTAAAATGAAGAAGATCCGAAAGACATAAGGTTCATTTGTACAGGCTCATGCATGAGCCTCGGTGGCGCAGCGGCTAAAGCGCCCGGCTCTCAGGTCATCCAAATCAAGAAAACGTTGTCTTCTGTTTTCTGTGTAATCTGCTCGTGTTCACTTTGCTGACGTCACTACAGTGCCGAAAATGATGTCAGTGAAGTATTGGTGGACCTTAGCATAAACACACTTTCGTTTTAAGAACACGGTATTTCCACGCACTGTGGGAATCGACGTAATGTGTAGCAGTCAGCAAACAGCTGTATACACCGCAGCTTTAGTATAAACGATGCTGATGAAACATATATTCTGGTTTATACAAATCACTAGATCTCACGAGGTTTTTGTGTACTTTATTGTAATGTCATGTGGCTTTTAGAATACACTGCAAAGCAACAAAACCATGCCATGTAAATCATGTCGGGCACAATATACATATCACGATTTGCATGTTGTGAACCTATCATTTACGTTCGACACACTCTCGTGCCAGGGCATACAAATAATAATAATATTAATAATATTAAAAACAACAATAATATCCGAGGTTTGACGTCCCAAATCCACGATATGATTGTGAGGGATGCCGTAGAGGAGGGCGCAAGAAATTTTGACCAGCTGGTGTTCTTTAACCAGCACTGACCTAGCACAATACACGGGCTGCTAACATTTCGCCTCCATCAACACGCGACCGTCGCGGCCGCGATTAATCACGCGACCTTCGGGTCATCGGCCCCGCCCATAAGTGTCACATCACCGCGGCGAACTACGATATATCCATTCCAACTATACTCAACTGGTCCTGGTTGTTCGGCTAGTTCGAATACGGAACTTTGACGCACTTACAGCTTTTAGGCGACATAGAAAACAAAAAACATGCGAGGCATGTTCCTTTTTTTCCATGCTTTCATATTTTTTCGAAATGTACGTCATGTAAATTACGCCTAATGGGCATGCATATCATTATTTCCATGTTACGACCTGTAATCTATGTTCATCATACTTATGTCACTCTCTCCTAATATTCCTATACTTGTATATCCAGTTAACGGAAGAGCCGCGAGTGCACTAGGACAGTGCCACGTAAATCAGCCTGTTTTAGTGGACTTCCGGACAAAGGCCTCTACCAATTATACGCATTCTGTTGATCTTACGGTACACCGGTTATCTGTACTAAACATTACGTCTCAGTTTCATGTCTATTTATGACCTTGATGTCAACTAGGATATTTGCTACCCCTGTTTGTTTATTGCCCTTCTGTCAATCTCCGTTTCCTTAATGTTACTCCTATCATTTTTTGTTTGATTGGACGCTGCGTAGATCTCAAGATTTTTTTGTAGTTGCTTCATTTTCCGTCATATTTTAGCGCATATATTACAGCTGACAGAGTGCAGTGATTCTACACTTTTCGCTTTAATGACAGTGACAAATTTACTCACATTATATTGGAGCGCCTCCTGAATGCGCTCCAGCCCACTCCTATTCAGTGAATTTGTTTTCGTGATTAAGCTGTCCTGTTATTACTTGTCCAAAGTAAACAAATTCATGTATACGCGTACAGTACCATTTATGGATTGCAATAGGGAACTCTTCCTCTTTCTCCAGGTAACTGACATTATTTTTGTCTTATTGCTATTCATTTTGGACCTACCCACATACTTTTATGGTTCAATTCCTCAATAACTTTTTTTTTTTGCTATTTGTTGCCATTGTCGTGTAAAAGTACTACTGTGTCATCTGCCAGTGGCAGGTTGTTGAAATGTTCACCGTTAGCTTTGATTCTTCATTTTTCCCACTCTATGTGTTTAAATGCTTCCCTTAAGCGTGCAGTAAATAGCACTGTTGATATCGTATCTCCTGATCTGACGATTACACAATTTTATTACACAATTAATCGCTTCTTTCTGGAGAACTGAGGTAGCTGTGCAGTTTTTGTAGATGTCGGCTAAGGTATGGATATATGTTTTAGATAATCTTTGTCGGCTTAGTGATTTAAGACTGTTGGTATCTCTACAGAGTCGAATGCATTTTAGTAGTCTATGAAAAATAAATAAAGCGGCTTCTGGTATTCAACAGCTTTCTCTGTTGCCTGATTTATCACATGAATGTGGATTGGCTTGTTTTCTCGGTTCGTTATAATCAACTGTTTCTCTTATCCTTCTCAAGATTACCTTTGTAAATATTTTGTGCATCTCCGAAAGAAAGCTCACGGGCCTATAATTCTTTAAGTCTTTAATGTCACCTTTCTTATGTAGAATGTTGGTATTTTTCCAGCTCACTCGAAATGATGTTTTGAGCCGCTGAACTAACCAGTCTATATAGCATATGAATTAACATCCGCATTTAGCCACAGTAGTTGTTATTATGTCATAGGGCGCTATGCAGGATGGCCCGAGCTTGGCAAAACTCGGGATCTTCCCGTGCTGTGGCGACACCTTCTTTTAAAGGAGCCAACAGTACGAAAAGGTCAGATCCACCCTTCAGCGCGCGCTGCGTTCCATTGGTTAACATGGAACGTGGCGTCACGTCAAGGACGGTCGACAAAATTGGGCGGCGTTTTCAAACCAGAGGCATCTTCTTTCATTTGTTGTCGTTCCACTGAGTGCAGAAGTGCACCCATGCAATAAAAGTGCCAGAAAGGTTTAGTGATAATATTTTTTTAAAGGCAGCGGTTGTTTAAATTCGTTTTGAAGCTTTTATGTCTGTACTAAGTATCCTTTAGAATAATTAGCACGGTGGCCTCTGAGATTAGTTCCGGCCGAGCACCTTACAATATCGCGACCGTAGCTAAACCCGAGGCCACGTGTACAATCATCATGGTCAGCGTGCACATTCTTGCGCGTTGCTCCCGACTGGCGCGCGCCCTCTTCATCAATTGATGGTGTGCTCGCTGCCCGAGGACGTGCGCCGGCTGATTAGCTAAGTGGCTGGGCGGTACACCTAGCTAAATAAATCAAGAGACGCTATGAACAAGCTAATTAAGCAAGGGCATGCTAAGATCGAGCTAATGAAGCCATACCTTACCAAGACCATGCTAATGAAGCCATGTAAAGCTATGACCGTGCTAACTAATACCAGGCTAATTAACGCGACGTTAATTGTAAGCACGCTCAGTAAAGTCATCCTAATTAGACCTTAATAATATGATGCTAATCAAGATCATGTGAATTAGGTTTATGTTAATTGCCTCTATACTAATCAAGATCATGCTAATTGCACCCGAGGTAAATATTGTCGTTTTAATTAAAACCTTACCAATCAAGACAAAACTGTTCAATATTTTTGGTAATTAAGTCCTGCCTAATTAGTATAATCAAAATTAAGACGGAGCTGATGCGTTAGTTACTTCGAAGCGTATACAGAGCAGACTGAGTAGACGACCGACTTAAAACGCTGGAAGAAGCTAGGTGATCACAAGCTCCTCTATGGCTCCAGCCTTGCACAAGTATAAAGGGTGAGCAAATTATTTTATATGCAAAGAAGCTGCTGCTAAGC
Organism: Rhipicephalus appendiculatus; assembly: GCA_030522465.1. Lineage (NCBI taxonomy): Eukaryota > Metazoa > Arthropoda > Arachnida > Ixodida > Ixodidae > Rhipicephalus > Rhipicephalus appendiculatus. Next base: position 9,963 of record JALIZH010004918.1, read on the forward strand.
GTCCACCGCATGAAACCTTTGACAGTCACACCGGCACCATGACAGTCACGAGTTGAACTGGGGCCTTCTCAGAATCAACGAGTTTGTATCCGAGTTCACGCGTCAATGAGTTTAATTGACAGACGCCCGCGGCGAAGATCGGGTCCACCCACCGCGTTTGCGCTCTCCAAGGAGCAGTGCTCACGCTGCAACGCCAGCGAGCGGCATGATTCGTCTATCAGCTTTATCGCGCAGACCGTGCACACACGCACGAAGAAATAAAAGTTATATCATCACGTGGCTGCGATGTCGCGCATTCAATTTCACCGCGCTCACGACGTACCACTCACAGCCGTGTTGCCGCAATGATGCGAGCGCCCCTAGTGACAACCTGTCAGTATATTTATCTGCAATATTTGATGCAGAGAGTGGAAATTTCCATGCTGCGGGTGGAACGAAAGAACATGCCCGAAAGTGGAAGAACGCCCACGAACACGCCTGTTGGAGGCGCAATGCTGAGTTGGCAAAAAGATAGCGCGACAATCACGCTGACGCCGCTGCACTGTTGAAATGTGGACTGAGTGGCGGCGCTGACGTGTTCGCACGCGGTGTTTCTTTGATTACCGCCGCAGATGCCCCACATGCGTTTTTGACGTCACGCTCGTTCATGTAGCCGTTTTTGTCAATGCTGCTATCACGCGCTCCGCTCTGTCTTTGTGCCATGACCGCCGCAGTGCGAGCACGGAGCAAACTCGTGTGCCCGAGAAGCTTCGGCCATCCTGCATAGCACCCATGGCCCGCCGTTTTTGCGCGTGGCATGTCACTTATGACGTTTCTAAAGCCGTGTTCAGAGTGCGTGCGCTACGCACGGATCGTCGCTAGGGATCGTAAGCGTAAACGCAAACAACGTAATGAGCATATTGAGACGTTGTTGTATTTAGCGTTAAGTACGCAACGTTAAGTTTGTAAATGTTGGCCCGCCCGCGACTTTTTCGACAAGTACTGATGAGGCCGTTATGGCACGACCAATGGGCAGCGCAGTTTCGGTTCTCACTTTTTGCTCATCGGTGTCTCTACGGTAGCCGAAATAAGGTAGTTGGATCCTTTTCCAGCCCATTTATTAGTTTTCGCTTAAATTTAGGATTTATTTTTTTTACAGTCGTATAGCGATGTCCCAAGTTGCTTCGACAAGGCAGAAAAAGCCTTCCTAGAAGGCAAACTGGCCGCCCTAGTCACACTAGGGCCGAAGAAGACGCGACGCTCGTTATTGAGAGCTCACGTCGCGTCTTCCCTCTAGCTCAGCCATGGCCAAACACGCAAAACGCTACGCTGCAACACTTGTCGCGAGGACGCAGCGCACTGCAGTAGTAGGCCATGAATGTTTGTAGTGGAAGAAAGTTGCCTTGCAGGGTTTTGCAACTCGTTTATACTGAAGGCTGCCAGTTTCGTCCCAGCGCATCAAGCGCCGGACCTGAACGATGGTTTCACGCGAAAGCATAAGGAGACCGCGTCTGCGTTTTTCCGGTGCTGGAGAACAATCCCTTATCACCAGCCCTCTGCTTTACGAAATGATTGTGGAAATCACCATCAGCTACTATACTAAGTAATATTCACGAACCCACGTTGTTCTTCGCGACGTCTCCGTCTGCGTCGGTTAAGCGCATACACAATGATAAGAGAAGAACCTGAATTTCCTCTAACAGCCACTTCCTAACCGACGACATATTGGAAAATATGAAACGCAGTTGCCTTAGGAGCGGCGATTGGTCGCCGTAAAAAAGCCGTATTTTACCGAAGAGGTCAATGTGAACACACGAGGTCGCTAGCTGCGCGAAAGGACGTTCCAGCAGTTATGCGATACGACACTTATGACAGAAACGAACGCAGTCTGAACGCATATGGAACTACCGTACCTTGCTCGTAATTACTTTCGCGCAAGGGTGGATGATCTCCTTTCGAACACAGTGTAACGTAGAATTCTTCTGCCACCCCAACCTCATTCATACAGTGGATAATATTTCCCTGTTTGTCCTTGAGAGCGTGCATTTTATCCGTTGCTAAACAGGCTCCTCGTCACTGTTCTAGTGCTGCTTCTATAGCTTTGACGTTATAATTCATTATTTCCTTGACTCTATTCTTATTGATCGGCATTGACAGCTGAGCGAATTCTCTTTTAGCTCTTTAGTCAGTCTTCTTCGCATGTTGCTGCTTCTTTATTAAGGCAACAAGTGTAAATTTAAGGGCTCGTTTTTCTTGTTAACTACAATATTATTATTATTTAGAACTAACAGACAATGATGCCAAGGAAAGTATAGGGGATGTTATTAGGAGTAATTGTAATGTAAATTACATTTATTCCTAATGACATCCCGTATGCTTTCCTTCGCATCATTGTCTGCTAGTTCTCAATAAGATTCTGTTACTTTATTAAGTCATTCGTGGATGACTTAAATGTGCCAAGGTAAGAAGCTTGCCCGCTTCTTACCTTGGCACCTTATTTCAAACTTCGATTGCTGCTTTAGGGATCACTCTAGTTACTGTTACGTTCATTCCCTCAATGTTAGTGTAATCATTCTGTCCTAAAGCTGCGTATTTATGCTTGATCGTCATTCTGAAATGTTAATTCACTTTCACTACATCTAGGTTTGGTTGTGTTTTGCTGGTTTCTTCTCAGTCGACATCTCCACAGATTAACCGCTATCTTGGAGCTCACTAAATGAAATCTGTTTCGTTCATTTTATCACTTTTTATTTCTGTGCTTTGGGAAGATGTTCAATGTGCGGAGCCTATACCCCTCAGCGACTTCGAGTAACATCGCGCCTCTGTTATTTCTAGAGTCAAGACAGTAGTGACCAACGGCTCCTTCTGCATTTCGTTGTCTTACTACTTTTGCAATTAAGTCTCCCGTGATTATTGTGTACTACGTACGTCATTCTTTATTGTTAATTCATTGTGTATAGTTGTTTCACTTATCTGACCAAAATTACCACGTAGAGAACTGTCGTAATTAAAAGTTGTGTCTCCTGTTTAGTTTTCTCACGAGGCTCGCTACCGGTTCATTGATAGTAGACAATTTTTCAATGTTGGCTGCAAAATCTTTGTGAAAGAGAAAACCCAAGCCACGATCTGCTTAATCAGGGTGGCCTCTATCGCTAGGTAGCACCGTACATCCTTCCGCCGCTTTTCTAACTTCACTAATGCCAATATCATCCGAGTGAACGTTTTTGAACTCCTCAAGTAACTCCTCAAGCAGCTGCTAGTCTAGCTACGTTTGATAAATTCCTTGAGTTAAAGGTTCCTAGGTTCACTTCACAATAGCGGCTGTTTGAGTGCAATGACTATTGGTACCCTCCCCTGCTTCACAATTTCAACCACCGCCGTATTGGGTGTTCGGCGGTCGCTGCACTCTGAGGTATTGGAAGGTATTGGCCAGATACCGCGCCAGGTACGCCAACACCTGTTCTTTTATTACGATAGCAACTATATGGACAGTCTCGACGGGCTTCTTTTGCCGTTGCCGTCGCCGTCAGTCGCGTATTAAGTCCAAATTGACAAGATGCCCAAGCGCATCGTACGTTCCACCCGCGTGTAATAGCGCGAGCCGGAGCGACGAACGCCGCTGAAGCGGAGTTCAAACGAGCCGGCCCATCTCCGTCGCTCCGAGGCGCATGCGATAAGACCCCCCCCCCGCATGTTAGACCAGCCGTCGAATGATCAAGCAGAGAGGAAATGCCCCGCACGTCTTTCGCAAGCGTGCAAAGACACGACAGGGGGAAGGGGGGGTCCCTCGAGCGACCTTTGATTTTACGAGCGCGGTCGTCGCTGGCGCGCTCGTTATCTCGCTATCTCGCAGCCAACAGCGGGGGCGGCCGATATACCCTTCTACGTGCTGCGCTCTCAACGCGAAGATAATGTATGAAGAGTACCTCGATTCACCGTATTCTCTTAAACCACCGTTTTGTAGAGTTGCGTGAGACCGGATCCAGAAGAGTTAGCTGCCAGCCTCACTTCGCATAACATTACAATTTGTTGCTATCGCATTCATTGCTTCACCCCTAGCTGTGAAACTGTGACTGTTTTTGAAGGAATGGGACTGTCATATATTGCAAAAAGTATATACTAGCCAGGTTGACCGGCGAGCGAGGGACACTGACCAAGGAGGCGTTGACAATATATTGCACCCTTTCCTGTTTTAATAGTCAACGTTCGAAAAAACAGTGAGCGGGGATTTGAGCTATTACCCTGCTAACTGTGCACTAGAAATGTTTCCGAGTGCTTTGGAAGACCTTTCCGCCATGTGTTTTGCGGTCAGCTGTCTTCGTGGTTTCTTGAACATTGACATTGATGTTAACATCAAACTGTTCGTATTGACAAGGTTTTGCTGATTTCAAAATAACTCTAATTCGTGCGTTTAACAACTTCCCGCAAGGTTTGCGCTTCTGTTTCGTGAATGTATCCGTCGCGCTCACGTGCCTGTCGCGTAATGCATTCGGGTCGAGTGAGTTCGGGCTGAATACCAAACTGAACACTAGAGATTGATTATGACTGAAGACATACGGGCGCAGCTTCAATAATGTGGTACCATACCTCGGGCGATTTAGGCTATTGAACCCAACACGGTTAGTGGGAATATAATAGGGGTTATCTGGTTGATGACCAAAATAAACACATAGAAATGCGGCTAGGCGAAAGAGCTGTGAGAGACTGGCAAAGGGCATAAAACCTAATTATTTCTGCACATGACGTACATAGAAAGACTAAAGAATCGGATCCTAATTCAAAACGCAAAGGATGTTCAGCAGTGCTCCCTGCTTGGCGGCATCCTTCGACCAGGCATCAGCTCTTAAAACTTCATTAAAATCCTATCATTCTATCTTGTATACAACTCTCAGTTTTCGTGTATATCTAGTTAACGAAATGGCCGTAAACGCCCCAAGACCATAACGCATACATCATACCGTAGATGACATGAATGCATGATTTTCATGTTACATCCTGGCATCTATACTCACCGTACAGTTACCATACATGATTCATTTATATATTTACAAAACCCTTTTCTAAGAAAAAAAGTGCTGATACCCGCCTTAAAATCACAAGAGCTTCGCGTGTTCCAAAGACCTGACGCGCCGCAATGCGGCGTTAAGTGGAAGCACCATCCCCATTCTCGATGGCTGCGGATGTGTGCGGTGGTTTTTGATCGTGGTCGTTGTTCCCATCATTCAGCGGCATCTTATTGTAATGAAGAAACTGTTTCAGTGTCGCGTCAATAATTTCGGCAAAATTAGGAATCGAGTATTCAGCACAGCTTCGCTTTCTTTCAAGTGGTCATTTCTGTCACCCACGTAGGAGAAGACAGCCACATCAGATGAGAGGTTCAGTGCTGTCATTGTGTCGCGACGTGGCAGCTACAGGTTCAAAAATACTGATCCCACCATCACAGGAATCATCAAAACACGAAAGTGAAACGTGTCTTCGCAGATTTAGTTGGTTATATTATTGGTTATTGATATGTGAGAGCTTGTACAACGACTTTTGGTGTTTGGCAGCGATAGCACCGATTGAAATGGATGCACCCACGTTGACTCCAAGTGGCCCATCTCCACCCCAACAGCTAACGCCCAGTTGTTAAAACCGACACCATGGCACAGTATATCATAAATCCCGCGAACAGATGGCATCAGCAAGGACATAATAAACACTGGTACTCGATACGCCCTTCATCAAGCGTTGTCAATTGAGGGAGAGAAACGACACGGTGTGTGCTTCGTGTCGGAGGTTTGGAGGTTTACGACCACGCAGCAAGTAAAACGGAGAGAACTTAGTTACAGTGTGAGGAATGGTTCGATATATTGCGGCGTAGTCGAGAACTGTCCTTTTTAGAGGCCTTCGTTCCTGAAGGGCACACTGAATGAATCACTTGAGAACGCGGTTGAACCGCTCAACCTGTCCATTAGGTTGGTGGGAATGAAGTGAAGATCTGATGTGCTTGATTCCCTCTGTAGTGAGATATGTTTCCAATTCAGCAGAGGTGAACTGGGGGCCATTATCAGTGACGATTTCCTCGGGCAGTCCCTCTCAAGAAAAAAACGGAGGCTAGAGAACCTATTACAGATTGACTAGTTACACATGGTATGAACATCACCTCGGGCCACTTGGAGTAGTAGTCTACCATGACTATGGCATACCGACAGTCTTGAGGGGCTGAATGAAATGGACCCATTATATCTACAGCCACTTTCACCCAGAGTAGGAGAGGATATTCGCTTGGCTCTATGGGACCCTGTCGACTCTTGGTCGACTTCTCAGCACTGTTGCAAGTTTGACAGTCGCTTACATACTGCCCGACATGTTCGTGAAAAGCTGGCTACCAGTAGATGAAGCGAACCAGGTCTTGCATCCTCACTATACATGGGTGCCCTGAATCTGCGAGTGCAAGCACTTGTTTCTGTAGTTGGCTGGGAAGGACAGCTTGGTCGCATCTCAGTAGGATGCTATCTACCACCGATGGTTCGCTCCTGACCTCGTACTATGGATGCAGTCTTTAGGAAGTTGGTTCTTTGTAGTCCAGCTATTCATGGCATATTGCATAACTTGTGTCACTAAAGGGTTACAGGCCGTGGCCTGTTGTACTTCAGTCTTGGATATCATGGCCTAAACCTAGGCGCCTAGTTCTTCCTCAAAAAAGCAAAAGAAGGTTCAGAGGTGTGAAAGGGGTTGCGAGAGAGGGCATCTGCAACCTTATTCTGCTCTCCTTTGCGATACTGGACGGTGAATGTGTAGTTGAGAAGACGAGCTGTCCACCTACCTATTCTTATTGGTTTCCTTCCAGAGCCCCTTGTCAGACTAAAGAGTAGCCAATGCTTGGTGGTCAGTGATTAGCGTGAAGTTTCTTCCCCAGAGGTAGACATGCCACTTTTCACAAACCCATAAACAAGCAAAAGCTTCTTTTTAGCCAGTCGAGTACCTGCGTTAAGCTGGAGAGAGAGACCGAGAAGCAAACTGAATAGTTCGAATGTTTTCTCCATTGGCCTGTTGCAAAACAGCACCAAGCCCGTAATGCGAGGCATCCGTGGACGCCACAATAGGAAGAGTTGGGTCAAACTAATAAAATGGGCGCTTCATGGAGGTACTTTTTCACCTGCTGAAAACTGCTTTCGACAGCCACATTCCATGTTGAATGGGACATCTTTACGCAGCAAATGACGAAGTTGTTGCAGTAACTAAACCATGTGTGGCTCAAACTTGGAATAATATTCAGTCAAACCAAGAAAAGAGCGTCGTTGGGTCGCATTGCGCGGGCGGCTAAAAGTCGCAACCAGCTGAAGGTTCTTCTTAAGGGGAGATATCCCTGATCGGAAATCTTGTGTCCGATGAATGACAGTTCTTCGATATCAAAGATGCACTTGTCATTTAGCTCTAACCCCGAGGAAGCAATCCGAGTGAGAACTTTTTCCAGATTATGATCATTTTCCTTTTGAATGCCGTGAAAAAACGATGATGTCGTCAGTGTAAACCTTCACACCAGAACAGCCCGACATAATTCGGTGCATGAGTTGATGGAATGCAGAAGGAGCGGAAACGAGCCCAAAACGCACTCGCTTAAAATGAAAAAGGCCTTCATGTGTTATAAAGGTCGTCAAGTCGCGACTGCCTTGTGATAGGACGCCGCGAGATCTAAGTTTGGGAACCATTTAGCTCCTTGAGGAGACTGCACCAAGTCTTCTGCATGAGGCAGCGGGAAGCTATCAGTAATGATGGCCTGGTTAGGTGCGCGCAGATCCACATACATTCGACTGGCTCCATTGTGTTTGCAAACAACATCAATGGGAGATACCCATCCTGACGCAGAGACACGTTCTAGGACGTATTGTCGCAATAAGTTCTCTATTTCCTGTTTGGTTCTTGTAATGCGAGAGGCAGCCGCCTGAGCTTGAAGCGTTGTGGTGGGACTTGCGGCCTATCCTCACTTGATGGGTGACAGCGTGTACGAGCCCAAGGCCGGCAGTAAACAAGTGATCAAAACGATTGAATCTGTCTGGTAGGTGGCCCACGGTACCTGATGTGATGTTTTGAGATGTTAATAATACACAGCGCAAAATGAACAAAGGACGAGAAAAGGAACCACAAACACAAGCGCTGACTTCCAACTGAGGTTTAATGACAATACATGCAATATAAGTCTCCCCAAAACGCATCACGTGAGTGCCACGACAATCGCATACTAACTTCCACCACGTCTAACAAAAGATTTATCGGAACCTAACAAATGCAATGATATGGATCACGCATGCGCAGACCAAAAAACCAAACAAAAGGAGTGCTTCGGTTGCGTTGACCCAGAAGGAACTAGCCTTTTTTGGATACTTAGTACCGGTGCACTCCTTTGTTTGGTTTTTGGTCTACGCGCGTGTCTATCGTGCATTTGTTAGGTTCCGATAAGAATCTTTTTGTTAGACGTGGTGAAGTTAGTATGCGATTGTCGTGGCACTCACGTGATGCGTTTTGGGAGACTTATATTGCATGTATGTTTTCATTAAACCTCAGTTGGAAGTCAGCGCTTGTCTTTGTGGTTCCTTTTCTCGTCCTTTGTTCATTTTGCGCTGTGTATTATTAATGGATCACCAACTAGCCCAAACCCAAACCTTGTTTTGAGATGTGTTGGCATGTGGCGACTCACGGAGACACCGGGCGGTGCGCTCGAAGAACACCCGGAATTCACTGGAATTGGCTGTGTGCTGGGGCCACAGCATTGAAAGCTGTCGCCTGCGAGAATCATATTAAGTATGTGGGTTGCATCAATACCAAGAAGGGATCGTCCATTTCTTACAACGTAGAACAGTATCTCAGCAGTGAGAGTTCCGAATGTTACCAGAGTTTGAAAACACCCGAGGAGTGCAACGGTTGTCCCTAAATAGTCTTTCAGTTTTTAAATGCGAAGCATTTCTTTGTGTACTATAAGCACTTTTGCGTTTATATCTATCTATCTATCTATCTATCTATCTATCTATCTATCTATCTATCTATCTATCTATCTATCTATCTATCTATCTATCTATCTATCTACCTAGCCGCCTACGTATGGGTGCTCTAGTGATCGCCTCCTTAACTTGGTGTAGACCAAAATTTGTATGGGAGGGTAAAAGAGGTATTGACGAATATGTCCAGCTGGTCATGACATGAACGTGAAAAGCCTGTCGCATACGTCGTCAAACCTTTCCTGCAGACACGTGTGGCGCATAGCCGTATACCATGGGCCGCCGTATGCGGGTATGCGCCACAGGTGTTTGACAATTTATATCTACCCAGGAACGGCGAGGGCTGACATTAGTCATTTAAATACGAGAGCGTTAAGAAAAACAGACGTCAGCAGCGTTGACCCGACGAATGCAAATAATAAATATCAGGGTCCCGGCAGGACTCGAACCCAACCAATCTATGTGCAATCACGTATTCTGCCTCAGAGCCACGTCAGGTCTCGGAGCTGCTTTTGGAAAAAGACCCTGTGCAGGCGTAATGTTGATGAAACGTCAATTGTGGTTCCAGTGCTGGCTATATAATTTTATAAATATTACATATGTATTCCTATGAGGCAGGCGTCACGTCGGGTTAACGTCAGTTGTGTACTTAAGCGCCATGCACTCTAGTTGGTCCACGAAGCACTATCCAGGGCTACCATGCATCCTCGCAAGCACAAGTGCTACATATCAGCTTACCGCTTCTGGTGTTGGTAATACCTATGTTTCTGTTGGCATCGTTGCGCAAGTGTAAAGAACTGGTTATGTGAAACATGTGACTGTTGAACATAATTATATCTGTGCGTACAACATTTGTACATATCTTTAACGTCAATTCGTAACGTTTCGCTCAATAAAATATTACAAACCAGTGCCCTTGCCTCCGCACGCTTCGCATGACATCGATTCCCGTGGTACTTGGGATTTGCCAAGTCTTTTTGGGGGAGCTACTAGTCTGGAAGCAAACCGTGACGGCTGGAAAAATTCCGCGTAAACAAGTCTTTAGACATAATGGAAGCTGAGGAGCCAGTGTCCACAAATAAAAATAAAGGCTTTCCGTTCACCTCAACATCGGCGTAAAATCTCGGTGTACGGAGATCCGGTTGGGTGTCTGACAGGACCATGGACTCGACACGATCCGAACGCCAAGGCCTGAAGGTACTACGTGACCTGGAGGCTTGCTGACACACCGTGGCAAAATGTCCCCTCTTGGAACACTGGTAGCAAGCCTTGCCGCGCGCGGGGCAATTCTGAGTAGGACCATGCTTATAGACACATTTGGGGCAGCCAGTTGCAGAATGGGGTGGCCAGTTGTAATGCTTGCACGTCGACGAAGGTGCGGGGAGTTGACGATGGCGCGGTTCGGTAGAAGGTGTGAAAACCCGCGGCGAGGAACGGTGCTGCGCCGGACTTTTATGGAGCGCTGTGCTTAGCTGTACGAGCGCTTCAGGCTCGCACTCTTGGAGGTGACACTGGACGCATTCAGCATCGTTGATGATCTTCACGGCTTTCTCGAATGTAAGCCAGGGCTCCTCGACAAGGAAACGTTCACGTAGACGCGTAGAAGTCAATCCAGTGAGTAATTGTTCGAGCACCAGCTAGTCCTGCAGTTCACCGCAGTCGCACTGGTTAGCTGTGTCTTGCAATTCGAAGGGAAAATGCTGGGGTGAAGACTCGCCGTACATGAGGTTCCGAAACCAGAGTCTGGCTGTGGCTAGTACATCTGGAGGGCTGAACCTGGCCGTTAACGTTTGCACCAATATGGAGTACGTGTCTTTGGTGGACCGCGGTGTTTCCGATGCAGCGGCGAGTTGAACCCGTGCTTGCCTCTGACCTTCGGTTCCAAGCAGTGTTTTCAGCAATGCGGCTTTGCGATCTGCGGAAAAACTTTCGCCAGCAGCGGCGAGCAACTATGTTTCAAAATCTTGAGGCCACCACGTCCACGGTAATGTTGGTGTTCCCGGATGGTTACAAAACACGGGCGGCTTTCCTATCATGTCAGGCATGTCAGAGCTGCGTTATCACTTGGCGTTTTGCTGAGCTTCCTGTGGGCAGCGGCTGGCTATGTGCGACGCGATAAGCGGCGATGCGCTGAGAGCGAGGGCTGCTTCGGCAGCTCGCTTCGTTCGCTGCGAGACAAGCGGACCGAACGGGTATCGCCGCAGCTGATGTTGCCGATGATGTGCTTAATGCCTGCTGGTTTCATCCAAAAACTCACCCAAGCAGCACCTTCACGAGGTACACAGCTTCGCAAAAGCTGAACTTCTGTTTCTAGTGGCGTGCGCTTCCGATCTGAGATAGACGTTCAAGAAGGAGTTCGTCGCAGAGATGTGACTGTCAAACTTCTAAGATATATCTGCAATATATCTCCTTTGAATTTTGCAATGTGATTTTATGCACGCATCATAAACACTCGTCAGAGATGAACATCAGATTGTTTTTCCGCGGCCCTGGCAGCAGTGTGCTGCGTCCCTCCGCTCATTTCTTTAGCTACAGGTATCCCTTCACCCTTCTCAATAGGCTGTGTCGTAGTTTTTTTCGAAAGAAAGAAGGCGCGAGCATGTGCATGAGCGGTGCGACGCTAGCCAAACAAATACTGATCGCGCGTTTCGATTCTATAGAGAGCGGCCCGAGTGGTCCAAATAATGTTCTTTTAATGCACAATGGTGGTTTACGGTTAACCAAACGTAAATGCCGCATTAAAAGAACATTATTTGGGCCACTCGGGCGGCTCTCTCTCGCACCCGTTGTCCATATGGATGGTGCAGTTGGTGGTCGCAACTCTAGCCGCCTGTCTCACGTATTTGTTCATCACGAGGAACAGTTTCCGTGCCTGCCCAATGCGACGCTGTGAGTAGTGCTTCAATGTTTCGGATTGTTTTGAAGCATATTGTGGTTTACAGTAAGCGCCAGCCTCAGATACATTATGAATCTTAGAGGGGTCTATCAACGCGTGTAACACACTTCAGCGACTGAGCGAAAGGCAGCCGATACGCACAGACAGAAATCGTGTACTACAGAGCGACAACATACAATTGTGTAGTCGCTTAAGGTGTGTTGCCACCTTTTAAATGTATTTGAGCTAGAGCTGTGCGCCGGTCCCAAAATCGCCGGCGGCGGCGCGCCGGTGTTTCCACGTCCGGCGGCGGCGCGACGCCGGCGCGGGGGCTCATGGGACCGGCGGCGGCGCGGCGCGCGAAGGGGGGGGGGTAGATTCTATATTCAAGACTTGGTGGGGGCGAAAAATTTGTTGTCCCATGAAAAGAAAACCGCCAGGCCTGCGCAGAACGCGCAGCACAGCCACAGCGAAAGCTGGGAGAGCGGCCTTTAGCCTTTTTTAAACACTCTTGGGGCAACAACTACAAGCCCACTTGCATGGTACCCACTACGCCATAAATCATCATAATTTTTGTGTGGATCAGTGGCTAGGGTACTCGGCTGCTGACCCGAAGGTCGCGGGTTCAATCCCGGCCGTGGCGGTCGCATTTCGATGGAGGCGAAATGGCAGAGGCCCGTGTACTGTGCGATGTCAGTGCACGTCAAAGAACACCAGATGGTCAAAATTTCCGGAGCCCTCCACTACGGCGTCCCTCATAATCATATCGTGGTTTTGGGACTTAAAGCCCCACATATTAAAAGAAAAAAACTTTTTCATCCGATCTCGCTAAACTGCAAAACGCTGGTGTAAGGGAATGCGGCCGCCTCCGGGAAAGAAGCTGTTTTCGTAGTTTTTCGTATCAGTATTCAAAAGTAGGAGGGTGTACGAGCCTTTTGATGATGCGACCGCGCCCTTATAGTCAAAGTTCACAGTGGCGGCTCCAGCCACGCAGTCCTTCTAGCTCGGTGTCCGTTCATATTCCTTCGCCCAGCGAAAGACGGACAAGGCGTTTGCTTTCTGGTTGAAGAGCAATCGACGGCAGGCCTCGCACGCGGAGTGATGTTATCGCATGCGCCCTGTTATCGCCTGCGTTCTCCGTGCGACGGAGATGGGCAGCTTGTTTCATCTATGCTTCAGCCGTGTTCCTCGCAGCGCTCGCGAGATTTTCCTCCCGAGTATAGCATATATACGATGCGCGCACAAAAGTTATTGATTTGGACTTTATACGGAACATGACTGCGACGACGAAAACCTCTACACAGTGTCCATACAATCGTTATCGCAGTAAAGAATATACAAAAACCGTGGATGCGCGCTGGCCTTTTTTTCTGGAGAGTTGCAGCGTATTAGCTGTAAAGAGCTCGTCCGTTGGACGAATCAAATAATCCGGTGCCTGGTTTCGTTCTCACTTTCACTACAGTTCTTACAGGCGATATCTTCTCGACGCTTATTCTTCAAAAAGCACGTGCACAATGTTAGCGCTAAGCGTTGGGCCTATCGGGATTTCGAGCTAGTCGGCTGCACGCTGTTATTTCCGCTTGCGCAATCGGAAACTCACAAAATGGAGCGAGATCAGTGCATCGCGCACGATAATCATGGGAGGTGAGGAAGAACGGCTGCGTGAATTTATTGCAAAACAGGGTAGGAGAAAATTCACAACTGATGTTTCTCTTATATGGACCAATCGAGAGTATGGGCCCTAATCATGACACATGATTCACCGTTCTGGCATCATGAAGAGCGCCAAAAAACGAGAAACGCGAAAAGAGAATAATGCGCTAGATTTTGTATTTTCAGAGGCTGTTTCGGGGCCTTTAAAAAAGACGGGGTGTGCAAACACGGAAACAAGAGAGTAGCCAGGACATCGCAAACACAGCGAACTGAGAAATCGTACGGTAGACAAAAAAAAAAAAAAAAAAGAAGAAATTAAGCAGCTTCGCACTAGTGGTGCCAAACCTGAATGTAATGCAGAGCTGGGCAGCCTTCTTTGTTTCTATTCGGTTTTCATTTTCTTTCCTCCGCTCTTTCTTTCCTTTTATGTTTTTTCTGTCTTTTTTCTCTCTTTATTTCTATTGATTTCTTCCTCTCTTTTTATCTAGTTTTTTCTCTTTCTTGCTATTTCTAATTTTCTTGCTAATTTCTTCCTTTCTTTCTCTCCCTTTCGGCTTTCTGCTTGTTTCCTCTCTTTTTTCCTATTTTTATACGTGGTTTTGCCTGTTTTACGCCAAGCGGCGATATCATACAGCATACGACAATCCGGGCCCCCTAAAGTGCTCCGCATTTAATATCATCAAGGCGCTCGAAAAACAAGAGGAAGAAGAGTTTTCCTTGGCGCGATCGCGCGCTCAATATGAGATGGCTATGCTCTTCGTGATTTTGCCTGCGTTACGCCAAGCTACGACAGCATACGATTACAGCATACGATGATGGCATACGATGACAGCATACGACAGCCCGGGCCCCTAAAGCTCAGCACTTAAAATACTTATCTGTGCATTCCCAGGCAAAAGGCGATACCTATCACTCAGTTGCCCATGATGGTCTACGTGAAAGATAACTGGTCACTCTCTTGACTTCACTCTTGTGTCTATGTTTTCACGTCGTGTCGTTTTAACATGAATTCCAGCTAGCTAGCTCAGCTATCGGTTGCTCTAAGTTTTTCATTGCCTTTACTTCTCTATTTATTTACAGACTTACTCCAGTAAAATGAAAGGAAAAAAAAATTCACCGCCATATCCACAAAGTGAATCATGTTAGAGGAGCTTGCTCGGAGATGATCGGGTAACCCGCGAATACTCCGTACACATCTCCTACCATCATATATAGACTTGACAACGTTACATACACAATATTTATTAATTAACATTTGGATGCACTATGTACATTATATATACACAAGAGATGTTCTTTTGCAAAGTACAAGAAGGGCGTCCCTCGATGAGCTCGGGCACTCGTTTCCCTTTAAAGATGATTGCTTTATGATGCATGAACTATATACATTATATATACGTGTTCATGCGGCCGAGCGGTAACCAAGAGTGTTCACGGCGTGAGCTCCCGGCGAAGAGAAAGGAAGCGCACGTGCTGAGAGTGGTGTGCGTCGCCTTGAGCGGCGCCGCCATCTAGTGATCATTCTTGAAATCACCGGAAAGCCGGCGCCTTGAGCGGCGTGTACACGCCGCCGCCATCGCCGCCACCGACGCCGGACAAGGCGCGAGCTTAAGAAGCTTGCCGAGCAAGCTCCTAAAAGTGCATTAACCCATTGATATGTATTACTTATCTATTTCACTTATCTATGCACAATGTAGTTCATCGAAGACTCCACGAATATGCTATCCAGCGAGTTGAGTTGTCGCCCTTTAAGGCTGGAGGACGCCGCAGCATTCAGGTGCGGCAATACTCTTGAGACTTCTGGAGGAGAGAAAGATACAACTCACACGGAACAATTCTCGATGTGGCCATCTATAGAAGATGTCCACTGTCAGTTTCTGCAAAGCACATTCAGTTACTCGAAAAAGCGGCTAGCCGTGATATTTGCCCATAACCATGTTGATAAAGCGAACCCGTCAGCAGATTACCAGCGTAAGAAGACACTGGAAGAAATTTACAGAAACAGGAACTTGTCAAGTCTGAACTTGCATATGAATGTGTCCGATATATTTGACAACGATGCAAGGAATGCGTACCGAGCTTCACAGGTGCATTAGACAGGCGGACGCATTGAACCTAATTCGATGGCTTACGTCTGGGCTCAGCAACCTGCGGTCCGCGGGCCAGATGCGGCCTGTGGGGCAGTATTACGCGCCCCGGCACTACGTCAACTACCCCCCCCCCCCCCTTCTTTTATCACATCTTATGTTTCATAAACTGAGGATTGCGCAAAAACACAGCACCCGGAAGACAAAGACGACACCTGCGCAGGTGTCGTCGTCTCTGACTTTCGTGTGCTGCGTTTTTTGCGTATTCCTCAGTATCTGAAAGAATGCACCAGCTATCCCCTAAACGTGTGCTACTGGACTTCCTATCTGAAGGCTGACATGGCAGGTTTGACCTAAAATGAGATTTTCGCTTGTAAGCCATGTTTGTAAATTTCGACCTTGTGACATGCGCGCTGAAAATAAACATGATTTCTAACCCAGTTTTGTACATTATTCTCAATTCACCCCCATCTTTGCTGTTTGCCTGCAAAGCCTCCTCCCCCCTTCACCTTATTTGCCGTGCGGCCCCCCGCTTTGTCGGCTTCAAGCAACTTGGCCATCGGCCTGAAAAGGTTGCCGACCCGTGACTTAACGCGATCAGAATTTATGCACGGCCTCCGAGATGTACGCACAAAAGCGGATGTCTGGGCGCTGCGTTCGTTGCGTTGAAGCGCACTCCGTTCATCTCATTAGTGTCGAGAGTTGTGAAAGCTTCGTGACATTAGAATGACGTTGCGGAAGAAGAACCGCAACCAAGCGGCGCGCTGGTCGCCGAACTCCAGCCAATCAATTGCGGCCAAAACAGGCAGCCCACCAGGGGGGACACGTCGAGAATAACTCCCCCGCCACCAAAAAAAAAAAACTAAATAAAAAGAAAAAAGATGGAACAGGAGCATGCTGGGAACTGTGACCAGAGCATAGAGCACGAGGGGAGCGGCGTCGGAGGAGGTTGCTTCCTGGACGCTAGGCGCGCGCACTCGCGAATTTTTTTTCCCCTCATGAGCTTACCTAGAAAAAGGAAAAGAAACAAGAGCATGTTAAGAATTGTAACACGAGCCCTATGATGTAGGGTTTTCAGAGGAGGTTGGCTTATAGATGCTCGGCGCGCGCTCTCCTATTTTTTCCCTCTGTAGTTTAAACGCATTCCATTCCTCTAATTCGAGTCGAGAGTTGTGAAAACTTCGTGACCTCAAAATGACGTTGAAGAGGAAGAGCCGTAAAGAGATGGGGCGCTGCTGGCCGAGCTCCCGCCAATCAGCGGCGGCTGAAATGTAGAGTCCATTACATGGACTCATCGAGAAGAGCTGCCGCGGTGAAGTGATGTATTTTATGTCCAGATTCCGCGTTCGAGTAAAAAAATAAAAGACTAACGGCGGCGCGCCGCAATTATTAATTGCGCGGCGGCGGCGGCGGCGTGGTCACCTCTCGGGACTTCAGCGGCGGCGCGAGCGG
>JALIZH010004921.1:0-23201 GCA_030522465.1 Rhipicephalus appendiculatus
AGCAATGAACAAAGCCTAGCGGAACAAAAAGTCCAACAGTGCAGAGAAAATGCTCACAAGTACAAGGAAAGCGAGTCATAAACGGTGCGCAGAAACAACTGCATATACAGTAAAAGCTCGTTAATTCGAACTCAGTTAATTCGAACTCGGTTAATTCGAATTTACAGTTAATTTGAACTGACACCCTGGTCCCGGCACAGCCCTGTGTACCTCTATGGGCAAAACGTCCCGATAATTGAAACGAATTGAAACGAGTCCCGAAATTTCTAGATAATTGAAACGCATCGGTATCGACAACGGTTAATTCAAACTAGGAGCCCCTGGTTTTCATCGCTTCTCGCAGAAGTCAACCAGAGTGATGACAATATATAACAAATCCAAACCAAACTCAATTTACCAGAGATACTAAACAACGAAAACAGCAGCATTTCTCAGCAGATGATTCGGACGCTGTGCAGGATCTCTTGAGCAAGCCGCAAGCGAGGCTCATAAAGTCGCGACAGAAGAAACGCAAGCAACAAGCAAATATAGCTTGTGGATTACTTTTAATTTTGATTGCGTTAACTCTACTAAGTGAACGTGATATAGAGCATAAATAGCGTCGTATATTTCAACTTTAAGGCTCACTGCTCACAAATATGCATGTCGGGGCTCGTTTCTGGCATATTACTGACTGATCAATGAATTCTGTTCGCTGTTAGAGCGCCGTGAGCTTCGTTTACGAAATCACCTGCCACTAACGTGTAGTAGCGCCTACTTCTCGATAACGAGTATAGGGGTGGCTGCTTTGGGTACTGCCCGCGCGGGGCGGCGCGATGTCCTTTCATTCTAGCACGCGCCAGCTGATTCAAACTACACTTAATTCAAACAATTTTTATAGTCTCCTTGGAGTTCGAATTAACTAGCTTTTACTGTAAAAACAAGTCAGTTCGGGTGTAACCATTGGTTGAAATATTTGGTAAAATTTTAGTCTGTTTTATCAATAGGGGACTTGTATACACTGAAGGGTTGTGTTCAACACTGTTATTGAGTAACTTGTAAACAAGATTGACTCCTATTTTTTTTCGCGCAATTCAAGTTATGGAGGAATCTCAGATTCCATTACTTTGCTTGGAAAGACCAATGGGGGAAAATTTACTTTACGCGAATCGATCACTTGTCTTCCGATTCCCTCGATGCTGCATATGTTACATTGGGTGTACGTACGGGTTCCTTGCAGTGCAGGCAGACTCAGGTCTTCGCTTGAATGAAGCAATCATAAAGCAAGAGTTTATCAGCTGATGGAACGTTTGTAGCGGTGCATATTAGTAAAGCAGAGTTCATCAAATGGAGTCCTTGTTATGCTCTCCACATGAAAATTCCAGCACCACCTACTCTCTAGGATTAGACCGATGTACTTTTGTAGCTAATAAATTCTTCAATTGTACAGAAGGCTACCATATAATCAGAAAGGAGACATCTTTTTTTTCTGGAAGAGGAGACAACAACTCCCGTCTCTTGCATTTACTGTCACTCCTTCTATTCCCACTGAATGCCCAAACAAAGGGCATTCTACTCACCATTTCAGGTGATTTGTTTCCACAAAGCACCGTTATTTACAATATACGGTATCTGAACAATTGACTTTGTAACCTGAGCAGTATCATATAAATAATGTTGGGATGGTGAATCACGAAACACTTTCCGTGGTGCTATCCCAGCTGTGACTTGAAGACAGCCGGGTCATTGTGCACCTATATTCTGAATTTAATTGCAATTCCTTGGCTATTTACCGGAAGAAATAATAATTTAGGCAGATTTTTGCAGATTTTGCATTATTTCATGAGGCACCTTATATAATGTTTCAATAATAGTATCTAAGAAAAAATTTTCATGTTCGGTTGTTAGCCTTTAAAAAATAGAATAGGCTAACTGATTCTGACTACAGGGTTGCCATTGCAGTGTATTCCTTCCTAACATCATGAGCATTTGTCACATTATTTTGTGATCCAAAAACTCAATATTGTGCAAGAACAAATATGTTTAAGCTCGCACTGTTTGACAGCAAGTTTCTAAACGCAGTCTATATACAGTGCAATTGTAAATGACACACCTAGTTGATTTTGCGGCGTCCGTTCCACGTACAAAAAACGCGTAGTGCATCCTTAAGGAGAAATGGTGCATTTTAAAATATTTTGAAGCATCACAGCGGAATCTCTGGCTCTCTTTATGGAATGGCGGAAGAAACTAATGCATTAGATGGACAAAATCCATCTGCGCGCGTTTCATGTGTGTTTCACAAAGCAAGTCGCGTCTAGGCGCAGCATTGCGGGGTCGCGCGTGGAAAGTATGGGTCAAGGCGATGGACTGGGCTAGTTGGTACGCGTCGAACTAGATAAAACACCAGCGGGAAACACGAAATATAGAGAGAGAACACGATGGGACAGGTTGCCAGCCTGTGCCATCATGTTTTTTTTTCTGTATTTCGTGTTTTTCCGCTGGTTTTTTTATCCAATTGGAAAGTATGGGTCGATAGCGCATTCTGAGGACGACCGGACAGCAGTGCGCTTGTTTTCATGATCTATTTCACTTTAAGTTAAAACAACTTACCCTTTAGGGTAAGTTGTTCCTCTATCTCTTCCCTCCTCCCGAAAGAGTTAGCAGGCGTTGTGCCCCTCTCCAGGTGGCAGTTGCCAGCTTGCTCTCTCCCTCTTTTCTCTGGGTCTTTGTGTATCTGTGTATGCAAAATCAAATAATTGCAATAGTAGGGTCATTGATGACGTGTCCTTCTGAATTTCGTTTTTGTTTCTTTTGACTGTCAAGGCTATACGTTAGAGACTTTAAAACGATTTCCATAAAACGCGAACATCACTATCACCAAAATCAGTGAGCTGCGTTTCCAAATGCTAAAAAATTTACGCATTTTCTCTCCATGAATAATTTTTCCAGCAATAAATGGAAGCCTTTGTTCGCGCTTTACCTCAATAAATTCCCACAAAAACAAATACAATCAAAACTCGATCAAACGAAATTAAATGTAACGATGTTCATGATCTAACGAAGAAATTTCCATTTCCAAAGTACCCATAAAGCTCAGTGTAATAATTAACCCAAATGAACCAGCTCGCTTGGCTACCAAACGCGATTTAACGCTTTCCAGGAATAACTGAGTAAAAAAGCGGCGATTTCCTTCGAGTTTGCGGAGACAGGGTTTTTCTTCGAGCATGCGCTTTTACGATATATATATATATATATATATATATATATCGTAAGAACATTGATCTATCTCGCTTGAGTTTGTCAAGGCTGCACGCTGCGCTTATGCATGGAGCCATAGTCTCGGTGGTCGGTAGCGCTCTTCCTACCGGACGGTGCTACGGGCGGCCGTGGTTGGTTTCGCAGTATTATAGCACTAATAGTCTCCTTGTAACTTTCTCGTTCGGCCTGCTCATACAATCACTTCATTTGTTCTCCGCGTCTTTGCTCCTCGTGCACCCGTCATTGCTCTACGTGGTCGTTTTTCTCACCTGCACCGCCCAGATATGGTACCTCGTATATCCGGGTGACATGGGAGCTCCATGTGAGGGCTACGTTCGGGGCCTTTTCACATGTGCAAGGAGTAGAATTGTGGCAAGGACAGTGGCCTGATAGCTTTCCGTTATCGCTAAGTTACAATAAAGTCGAAGAGAAACCTAGGGCTCATTGTTGGTAATTCGTTATAAAGGAACAAAAGGGCTAAAAACAGACAAGGACGAGAAAGACACGTTACAACTTTTAGACTGCAAAAAGCTGAAAAACCGCTTTCGCGATTCTACAAACTTCCCGATTTAACAAAATAATTTGAACATCCTAGCCCTCCGTTAGATCATGTTTCCACTGTAGTGTGATTATATAGACTGCGTTCAACGAGTAGCTCTGACACTTGAAATATATTTACATTGTTTTCAACGCAGGCACCCTAGATACCCAAGGAAGTGTGTCAAGGCCTACAAGTGTCTCCCAAAGTGTCCACCTCATTCAAGTTACCAGGCCTGCGTTTCGACTTGCCGGCCTAAGTGTGGTCAAAAGCCACCCAAGAAGTGTCACGTTAATTGCGAAAGAGGAGCCTGCATTTGTAAAAAGGGCTACCTTGAATCTGAGCGAAATGGGAAAAAGGACTTGCGTGCTCCAGGCAGTGTGTTCCTGGAATACTCACACCACACATCTATTTACTGAAAATACTGGCACCATGGAGGGATCACGAACATCACGTACATTCATC
Source organism: Rhipicephalus appendiculatus (assembly GCA_030522465.1). Classification (NCBI taxonomy): domain Eukaryota; kingdom Metazoa; phylum Arthropoda; class Arachnida; order Ixodida; family Ixodidae; genus Rhipicephalus; species Rhipicephalus appendiculatus. The sequence continues at coordinate 4,241 of JALIZH010004921.1, forward strand.
AATGAACCCGAAAGTGTCCTAGGACACCCAGAACACGGGGACCATAGTTCCACAATTGCCACGGTTCCCCCCAAATGTTACGTCGACACACCTACAGGGTACTTCCTCAAGGGATCATGCAGGTCATGCTACGGCTACGGCAAGCGAAGGTGGAGAACGTATACTATCAGGCGGAGGCAGAATAGGCCAGCACAGGAGTCAATACTAGACTTAGGAATCCAATAGGTACAGCAGGTACCTCAACTGACACTGAGGTTACCAATCGCAAGTGGTTCCTCGGGTGTCAGGGAGGCTGTTTACGGGGCGCACTCGAATGATGCCCTGCAAGGAGGCCCAGCAAGAATAGTCGGGGAATGTCACTGAATCTGCTCATATAGGCCGCTCACCGAATCCTGGGCCCACAATAACAGATGCTTTCTCGGAAGTTCGCGGTGCGGCCGTTGGGGTGCCCTCAGCTGGCGCGCTGCACCCAGGCCCCGCAGAGACCACTGGGATTCCTGGGACGGACACCGAACTTGCTAGGGGAAATATTCATCTCGGTATTTCAGGTAACACGGGGGTGGAAGCCACAAGCGGTTCCTCAGAAGTCGGCGAGGCTGCTTCTAGGGTACCCTTATCCAGCACAATGCGTCAAGACTCAGCCAGTAGGGCTAGCAGGGTTGGTGAACCTGCGGGGGGGGGCATATATCTAGTGGTAACTTAAGGAACAGGATGGTTCCAGGCACAACTGCTTCCTCAGGAGTTTCTGAGGCTACATTTCGGGCAACCTCAACTGGCACACTGTACCCAAGCCCGACAACTACAGCCAGCATAGTCAGTGAATCGGAAGGGGTAAATACACGCGGATATAGTAATACAGTTCTCTCCCCAGATGCAAGCGGGGGATCAGCTAGATCCGTAACTCAACCACAAGGTGTCATACGACGGCCAGGATATGCAAGCCAACCAGCTGGCACAGGTCTCATGAATGCTGCGTCAACAGGTCTCGATGGACATTCGTTCCATCAGTTCGGCAGATAACACCATGGTTCACATGAGAGAAGGTACACGTTCTGTAGTAGGAGCAGGCAGAACAGGTGGAAGAGGCGGAGCGGGAGGTGGTATTGGAGTTACGCACTCAATGAACACAAGAAATAGTGATGTGTCTGGCCCCAAGGAAGCACTGGAAATGCTGGCGGAAGTGGTTCCTCAGGACTCGGTGTGGCAACTGTTAGAGTACCTTCAGACAGCTCACTGCGAGCCGGTCTAGCACATATAGGCTCGAGCGTCGCTGCACACACGCCGATTAGTGCATACACATCGGGAAGTATTGGGCATTCCATCGGCTACCGCAGAAGCGAACCCAAATGGTGGAGCAACCGTTCCCGGTAATGCTGCCGGTAGCGCTGCGCCCCAGGTTCAACGCCTAGGTGCTGCCGGGATGCCAAGTCAAATTGATTTGGGAAGCAGCACTCATAATTCAGGACCAAATTTCAGTTCTGCAGGAACACGTTTGATGTTTGGTGGTTCGATCAGAGAGGGCGTGTCCTCAAGTGGTACTATAGGCGCATGGCGGGTCCGTTGGCACAGGGGTAATGCATGATGCTAGTCGAACCTGTAACAGCGTCAACAGGCATTGCAGCAAATAGCCCTGAAGCGACTGGTTTGATGGTTAGTAGAGAAAGTCCCACCTCTGCAACCATGATCGGCTCGCCAGCTATGGTGTCTCACGTTGCTGAACAGCGTAACAGGTATAGGCTTGGTGTACTAGGTGCAAGTACTAACAGCGACACTGCTACAGGAATTAGGAGTACTGTCAACGAGTCTGGCCCAAGAAATATACCTAGCCCAGTTGCCGCAACACCACTTACATATGGGACAACAATAAATACAGCAGATTTGTCAAGGAAATAAGCCACCGAGACTTTTCACGTCCACACCAGGTGAAACTTCTTTAGGTACAAATGCGCCTCATGTGCTGGCCACAGGAGGAAGAAGTATTGTCCTCCCTGGCGCAACTCCCTCTCCTTCTGTGGATCTTTCGCGTGGCACAGGAACGAGGTCAGAAGGCTCCGCAGCAACTCTTACGGAAAATATTTTGCCGCCCTTTAATGAAGAAGCTGCCTTAGCTTCAACGGTATCCGCGGCCATTAGGAATTCACGGAGGAAGTGAGGCACACAGACGACTTGTGCCTGTACACAGAAGCAGTAATCGAGAAGCGTTCTCTCCCGGTGCTTTAAACGGATGAAAGCTCCGCTTCGACAGGTACGACAAGTGCGTCCTGAGTCCGCCGGCTCAATACCTATAGCAGGTAGACTTTACTGGAGTAGGTGTAAGCACAGTGGAAGGTGCCGCTGTAACCGATACAAGAACTATACCCACCGCTGGTACCAGAAGCTCTCTATTGGTTCTAACCGAAAGCATAGGAGGTACCCCGACAAGAGCCACCGGAAGCACCCCTGGATCCGTCACAGGGCACCACAATCCTAAATGGAATTTCCAACTGTTCCTTCAGAAACGGTCGCACTACGAAATATATTTGGGTTCGATAAATGGCCCATCGAGTAGTACTGCAGCGCATTCATCTGGAGACACTAATACAATAGAGGCAACGCCTCGTTCATGAAGCTACACCAAGTGATTCGATGCCTGTAGGTGCCGAAACTATATTACGTGCTCTCAGTGACTCAGCGAGGACTAGGTAAACTGCAATCCCACTTGGACCACAAGGAGCGGGCTCTAATATTGCAACACAACCTTCCGTTGACTGGTACTGTGACAAGCACTGCAAGCTCTTTCTCGTGATTATGGTAGGCCATCATAGAGAAGTTAACGGGCATACGGATAAAACAACCAAAGTAGCTCTTCATAGTGTCATGTGGACGTGGTGTTTAGCACCCAAGAATGTCCTTAGCTCAAAATTTAAAAATTCTGTTATGTAGTAGGGATCCCAATGAGTTATAGAGTAATTTCCAAATGATACCTAATACCAATGCCACGAAAGGACACTATTGTACACGCATTACGTTAATAATATTCGTGTTCAAGAAAATAGCGCCATGGGATAAAAGACATGTACATAAATGTGGACATATAGAAGGACGCAATCACACCCATCTGTGACGCAATTTTCTAGAGCGATCCTCACACCAGTTCGCCCGATGAACACTTACTCTTGACAATAAACTTTTTTTGACGATAACAACATTCCAGCAGGAAGCCTTTCATTATATATCAGCACGGCGATAGTTGTAAAAATTGAACAAGGTCATGTGATGAGCTCTTATTATAAATTCATCACAACGAAAAATATTTGTCATCTGTTGATAAAAGCTACGTATCTGTCCAGTGAAGCTTCATCTGGGTAAATGATGTGGCGTTTTCTGGTGCAAAAGTGACAAAGGCTACAGTGTGTCGACCACGAGGTGATGATGTATTTATTGGCGCAAGGGTCCTTTGACTGATGAGAACCTAAATCTGGACGAGACGGCAAATCCTACAACCACCTTTCGTTGGAATACTTTTTGATAATGTAGAAATACGCGATGCGCACAGTTCGGTGTGCGTAAGCATAGAGAATTGTTCCGAAACAGCACCGTGGATGGACATGACTAATTGCCAAAAATCCAGCGGGCGCCACTATTCCAGCACGAAAGATGATGCTTTGTGGACAGGCTCATAAAAGAGCGTCCTAAAAGGCATTGACACACTCGTAAAGGTGTTTGTTTCTGGTGTCTCGTCGACATCGCTTTGACGGAAATACAATGTTTTGTCCGCACAGCAAATGTACCTTATACTTCAAAAATTTGCTAATCTATTTGATCAAATGAGGATATGGGGGTCATAAATTCGAATATAAACGCAAACGTAGCTTGCACAAGCGGCGCAAGGCAGAGAAACAGCGCAGCTGATCAGCATCTACGTGGTCCTGGCCTTCGCGAGGTTAACTTGGTTTTGGCAAGATTAGTGAGGTGATACTTTGCTTTGGTAATTTTTGTGAGGTGATGCTCGGTTGTGCTAAATTTTGCGAGGTGGTCCTGGTTTTCGCAAAGTTTTTAGCGAGGCATGAACAAGCTGCTCTCAAGTAGTATCCTGGTCGTCTTCTTGTATTGTGTCCAGCCCTTTTTTTGAGTGAGTGAATAACTTTATTCAGTTCCTGCAGGTTGCCGGGCTGGGTTCCCGCCTAGGAGCCGGCCGTGAGACCGTGTCTCTCGACAGCTTCCTTGGCCTGCTGGATCGCCCAGAGTTGGTGGTCTAGACCTGAGCTGAGCAGCGCGGTCTGCCAACGCACCTGAAGGTCCTCATTGGAGGCCGCGTCCCTAGTGTTGCCAATTAGTGCTGGACACTCCCAGAGAATATGCGCTAGTGTGGCCCTATTATTGCAGTACTTGCATGAGTTAGTGATATACAAATCAGGGTAAATGTGCTTCATAATTACGGGATTAGTGTAGGTGCCTGTTTGTAATTGCCGCTATTGAACGGACTGGGCCCGGCTGAGTTTAGGGTGGGGCGGGGGGTATTCCCTTCGCTGACTTTTATAGTGCTGGGTAATATCATTGAATTTGGTTAATCTATCCCCCCCCACTCCCATTCGTCCACAAGAGAGTCCTTGCGGGTGGTGTCAACCGCAGACGCAGCTCGGAACGTGAGACCTCGAGCCACGTTGTGCGCCACCTCATTAAGGTTGACCTCCGTGTGGTCGACAGGTGTGTGGGCGGGAAACCAGAGGATGGATGCGCTTTGTTCGTCAGAGCGGGTTTTGCCTTTAGTAAGAACTCGTAATGCCACTGGAGAGAGCCTACCATTTGCGAAATTTCGGACTGCCGTTTGGGAGTCACTGAGAATGTATTGGGCATCGGTGTGAGCTATGGCCAGCGCGATAGCTACCTCCTCCGCCGTTTCCGCGTGAATTGTGTTGATAGAAGCACTGGTGACGCATTTGTGCGTATGGTCTTTAACCGCAACAGCAAAACAGCGGTAATCTCGATAGCGCGCTGCATCGACAAAGACCGCCTCCTCATTGTGTCCAAAACTTTGGAGCATGGCTCTGGCTCTACTGATTCTTCTGCCTTTGTTGTGTTCGGGATGCATGTTCTTGGGCAATGTGGGTATTATGAGTTTAGTGCGGATTTCGCGTGGTATGTCGTATTTGATGCCTTGTTGGGTGTGATAAGAAATTCCGAGACTGCTGTCTAGAATGTGGCGGCCTGCTTTAGTGTTACTCAAACGCTCGTACTGCGAGACCTGTTGTGCTTCAATAATTTCTTCAAGCGTGTTATGAAGGCCTAGTTGAAGAAGGAGTTCCGTGCTGGTACTCTGCCGAAGCCCCAGCGCCTGTTTGTAAACTCGTCTAATGAGACCGTTGAGTTTTTTTCTCTGCCGCGAACCATCGGTGGTAGGCAGCGACATAGGTAATGTGGCTGAGCACAAAGGAGTGGATAAGCCGGAGAATACTCCCTTCTTTCATGCCCTGATGTTTGTTAGTGACTCTTTTAATGAGTCGCATCGTGTGCGCGACTTTAGCTTCTAATTTGCGGATTGTCTCACCGTTTGTGCCTTTGCTTTCAATAAGAAGTCCTAAAACCCGTATTTTATCGACTGTTGGTATGACACGTCGGTCGGCCGTCTTCAGGGTAATGTCTGCATATGAGCATGTTGGACTATACTGTTTTGGTGGTCTGCCTTTGAGTGTGGGGCGGTATAGGAGGAGTTCGGACTTCTCCGCCGAACAAGAGAGCCCTGTTCCGCATAGGTAGTGTTCTACCACGTTTACCGCTTCCTGTAGCCTTTCTTCTACAGAGCCGTCGCTACCGTTACATACCCAGAGGGTGATGTCATCGGCATAGATGCTGTGATGAAGCCCGGGAATCACGGACAGCTTTGAGGGCAAGCCAAGAAGAGCTAGGTTGAACAACAGAGGTGATATCACGGAGCCCTGTGGAGTTCCCGCGCTACCTATGGGTATCTCAGGTGATGTGAGTGCGCCCACTTTAACAATGGCTTGTCGGTTCGTAAGGAAGTCTCGAATGTAGTTATAGGTCCGAGCTCCCGGATTTAAGGCATTAACCTGTTGGAGTATTGTAGTATGTGTAACGCTGTCAAACGCTTTCTTCAGATCTAAACCTAATATAGCTTTGGTTGAGCGGTCCGTGGTGTCTATGATGTGGTGCTTTAGTTGCAGCATGGTGTCCTGGCATGATAGGTGCCTCCGGAAGCCTAACATAGTGTGCGGGAGAACGTCATTGTCCTCAAGGTAATCTGTTAGTCGAGCTAAGAAGGCGTGTTCCATGAGTTTTCCCACACAGGAAGTTAGAGAGATGGGTCTGAGGTTGCTAATGTTCAGGGGCTTCCCCGGTTTGGGGATCAGAATCATCTTGGCAGCTTTCCATTGTGAGGGCAAACGACCTGTGGTCCAGCATGTGTTAATGTAGTCCGTAAGATGAGTAATAGATTCATCGTCAAGGTTACGTAATGTCTTGTTCGTAATGGAGTCAAGACCAGGAGCGGATTTCGTGTTAAGGCGATGTAGTACTGCGCGAATATCTGCTTCGGAAAATTCCTCGTCAAGAGTTGCATTTGTTTGACCAGTATAATCCGGGTGCAGGCGAGGAGGAGCTTGGGAGATGTGTATGTTTGCTACCTCTCGCAAGAGCTCCTCCTCCGTACCTGTGTAATCATGTATAAGCTTATTGATATTTTGACGGTGGATTGCTCTGTTGTTCTCAGGGTCTAAAAGATGGCGGAGAAGGTGCCATGTTTTGCCAAAACCTATTTGCTTGTCCATGGTAGTGCAAATTTCGTGACAGTGTTGCTGGCTTAATTCCTTAGCGTATGTTTCGATTTGTCTATTTAGGAGCGCTATACGTTTCCGAAGGTTCCTGTTTAATTTTTGGGCTTTCCACCTCTTCTGGAGTGATTGTTTGGCTTCCCACATATGGAGCAGCCGACTATCAATCTCCTCGAGGTGCGCCTCTGGTGGTACTGTTTGTGTAGCATGATCAATGTCTTGTCTTAAAGTGTTGGTCCAATGTTCTATGTCCACAATGGGCGCCACCTTATTTTCTCGTGACTTGCGGAACTTATCCCAGTCTACTAGCTTGTGTTGCTTTCCAGCCGGTTTTCGAGGGCCTCCCTTGATATGGATATCAATGATGTAATGGTCGCTGCCTAAGTCCTCTAGTGTGTTACGCCATGTTGTTGTGGGTGCATGTTTGACGAAGGTGAGATCTGGTGTAGTGTCCTTGCTAGAACTGGTGCCTGCCCGGGTGGGCACGCTTGGATCCGTGATGAGAGTTAAGCCCTCGTTTTGGGAATCGAGCCAGAGATCTCGACCTTTTGGGTGAGCATAAGAATAACCCCAAGCTGTGTATGGCGCATTAAAGTCGCCGCATATTATGATGGAATTGGAACCGGCGATATTGAGAGCCCGCTCGCTTAAAGAGGGTGCGAAACCTGTGTTTTTTGTGTTTGGGGTTACTATATATGTTAAGAATGAAGAGGCTAGCGTGCGTTTTGCGATGTGGTATGAGTTCAATGAGGATGTTATCGATGTGCGTAATTTTACTATCGTGTTGTTTAACAGTGTGGTCTCTGCTAACTAGTGTTGTAAGGGCAGTAGTCTCTCCAGTGGCGTAGCCAATTGCACGGTACCCTGCCAATTTGGCGAGACCGTGTGACTCCTGTATAAGAATAATATCTGGCTTCTTTTTATCACGGAGATATTGGGTTAAAACAGCTTTCTTATTCGCGTAGCTTCGACAATTCCATTGCCAGATGTTGTACGTGGATTGACTAGCCATGGTGAGGATTGGGGGGTATAAATGTTGCCGGCTGAATCAAACCGGTTGGCGGCGAAGTGGGCTGCGATGGTGGAGCTCCGGGCGCCATTTCGTTCGATGGCTGCGGGGAGGCCCCAGACTCCAATGCTAGCATTCTTTGGTTAAAGTGCTCATTTTGTTGCTGTATTAGTTGAGTAAGCGTATCTACACGATCGGTGAGAGTAGGTATGAGGCGAGACGTGGTGGCCATCCACTCACTGATTTCCTTAACTGATTTCATGAGGTCGGTAAGGGCGGTATTACTGGTGGTAATGCGTGTAGGTCTGTCCTCACAAGCCGAAGTTTCCGCTTTACGTTTAGGTGGCGGGGGGGCTACCCCCTCCTCTATTTGATCCACTGGTACTTCAAGTATGTGTTGTGCAGGGACATTTACTGGGGTTTGTTCTGAGTGTTTAAATCTACGAAGTTCCTCTTTAAGCATGCGGTTTTCCTCGCTTAAAGCATTCATTTTCTGATTGCATTGAGTTAGCATTTGTTTGAGTAGTATTATCTCTGACTCTAACTTATTCAATGCGTTCTGAGATCCGGCCTCCTCAGACCCATGCTGCGTTCCCGCAACTACGTCTGCCCACCTCAACGCTTGTGGTCCAGGTGTTCGGCTCCGTGACCTGGATCTGGACCGTGAACGGGATCTTGACCGGTCCCGGCCTCCTGGTTGTCGAGGGGGAACAGAGTCCTGCTGATCTGCGTTTTTTCTGACAGGTGTAGGCATGGGTGAATCTTGCTGTTGGCGCTCCCAGCGGCGGCGTTTCACGATGTAAGGGGTCTTGCAGCGTGCCTTGCAGGTCCTGTCGGCCGTCTGGTGGTTGCTTCCACAGAGTTGGCATGTTGGTGTACACTGGTGGTCTTCGGGGGGGCTCGGCGTCCCGCAGCCGCGACATATACAATCGTTGGGATTCGGACACACATCCGCTCGGTGGCCCAATCTGCCGCAGTGATAACGTGTGTCGATTTGTTTTCGGTACAGGGTGCATCTCAGTAGGGCTCCACCGTAGCGAACGTACGTCGGCACCCTGAATCCCTCGAACAGCACGATCACAGTCGTTGTGTTACTCAGCCTTTTTGCAGCCAATGCCGTGGGATTTCGTGGTGTGACGACGTTGGCGGTGATATCGCGGGCGGTATCTTCCAAGGGGATGCCGCGTATGACACCTTTGGAAGTATAGTCTGGCGCTGCCTCATAGGCACTGGTCTCATAAGTGTTTTTGCCGACCTTGATGCGGGTTATGCGTTGATATTTGTCAGCATGAGCCTCTATGGGTGTACTGACGACGATGATATTTTGTTGTAGATTAGGGCAGATCATGTCCTCATCTTGAGCTTCTCTCGGGATTGCTGCTGCTTGGTAGATGCTGGTCGCTAGGCGGACGGCTCCGCATTCAGCGACGCGGAGGCCTCCTCTTGGACGTATAATAATCTTGTAGTCACCTCGAGGTAAATGTGGCATGCGACTTGCTTTGGTGATTTGTCGTAAAAGCTGCTCGCCTTGCTTCTTTTTCTTGTTGCCATCCAAGGTCTCCACGCGGGGAGCCGACGCTTGCCCGCGAGTCGGCGTCCGTGAGCCCACCGTTCGCCACCCTGCGCTTTCGTCGAGATCTTCACTGGATACCTGTTCGCCGTCTACTGTGACTTCCATCTTGTTAGAAAATGAGGCGTTTCCGACGAGCCGACCGATGCTCTCTTGTTACCACCTACTGCTCAGCAGCGTTCGTGGCAGCTTCGGCGGCAGCCGCCGTGCATATGTGCGTCCTAGCTCTCGCTCCGGCGTCACTGAGTTGTAGTGTCTGTAAAGTGGCGAAAAATGGGGCTCCCACCTTGATTGCGGTGTCAGGTAGCGCCTGGTGATGAGCTGGATCTCGTGGTACCAAATACTTGTGGGTATCCGGTGATTTTCGCTGCAAACTCATGCGTTGAAATCGGAGCTGACGCGATCACGCGTCCGCTCGCTTCGACGATCGCAGCGCCCTCAATCCCCTTTTTTTGCGCTCAAATCTTTTCCGTAATGAACCAACGCGCCCAACAAAGCATTCTATTAAGTGGTTTAGATAAGTTACGCTCTATTGCATCAACCTGCTGATATACTCCAATGTAACGAGTGCACATGCGAGCGCACGTCACGGTGACATAACGTCAGCAAAACACGGCCCTCTGTCTTCCGGCGACGCCTGACCGCCGACGCGGTCGACAGCTCTAGGGGAGTTCGGACGTCGCTCCTCTCCGAAAAGCTGCTGTTCCATTTCGAGCTCGGCGCACGCGGCCGCTTCGGACTCGTTTGTACAAGAACAGGTATCGTGGGCTGTTTCGTGGGTTCATTTGCGTTGTAGGTCTGCCAAAATACACAGCTGTTGTTAGCATGCGATGCTCCACCGGTCTGCGTCAGCTGAAAAAACTGGGGAGGGACGAAGCTTGTAGGGAAGGGTGTTTCAGCTTCACTAACGTGAAACCTGGGGAAAGGGGAAGTCTCCACTACCGAGCAGATAAGTTTGATTATTAAGGTATCCTGTGACACAGATGGCTGCATCTTTCGAAGGAATATCAGTGGTTTTAGAACAGTTTCTTATATCAGAGACGATTAATATCAATAGGAATTCAATCCGACATTTCCCTACTAGAGATAAGTCTCGAAACTCACAAGAAAGACACTGCATAACGTGGACATAAAGTGCCATATGGAATAACAGAATGACATGGAGGCAACATCTACAATCGATGTCTGCCAGATTCACACGCACGCAAATACTTCGTTCCTCAGTGCTGGGTATGCGTACGCTCATTACGCGTTCTCACAGAACTAAAAAATAAGGCGTCAAAATTTAAGATACGTGTATTTACATGTCATTGCTGCCAATGTACCAGCCTACTTGTTCCAGGCATGCCGAAAGACAAGCTTCACGCTTCTATCACAGACCAGCAAAAAAGGGGAAGTCCACTTTGGGAGAAGTCATTTACGGTTTCAATGAATTCACACGCTATCCTGGGCGCTGATCGATGCCACAAGAGGCTTTTAATCAAGCTGGCCGCGTCCTTGCAATGTTTCTTGGATGTGGGCGCTAGGAGACGAGGACGAAGGGAAGAAGGACACACACACTGGCGCTACTGACAACAAATAAAGTTTATTTCCATCACCAAGCCGACAGTTATACCCGTTTTTTGCACACGACAATCACGTGGCTACTTGCGGAAAACATGAAGCCTTGAACAACATGAAAAAAAATATGAAAAAGCAACAGTGCAATCAACAACATGATATGGCTGGAACCTTGATACTACAGAAAATTGAACGCTTCTGGATAGCCGGTAGCAAGACGGCCTCAGCACATGCGCAAGTAGTGTAATTCCTTTTTATTCAGGGACAGTGGCGTTTTGCTAACACAACTTTAGCCGAAACAGTCAATCTGCTCTGCTTCGATTACTAATCTAGTGATTTCAGACTTGCTCTTGCCTACTATAACCGTCTTATCGAAATTGGGTTGGCACGTGCGTTTAAGGCAATGTAGCGCCAAAAAAAGACCAACACCTCCCCGAAGGGGAATCGTGAGGAAATGCGAATGCATTTCGCGCCACCCTCCACGCAAGCGACGCTAACACAACCGCCGCGTCTGGTCACGGCGGAGAGCGAAAATCAACTGACGAGCGGGCCACTCCACGCAAGCGACGCTAACACAACCGCCGCGTCCGACCACGGCGAAGAGCGAAAATCAACAGACAAGCGGGCCACTCCACGCAAGCGACGCTAACACAACCGCCGCGTCTGGCCACGGCGAAGACCAAACACGCCGCGGAGAGCAATGCGGGGAGCGGCGCGCGCCCGCGCAAACCGCGGTGAGGAGGCGGAGCGCGCGCAGTCGCGTGGGGTGTGACGTCGCTGCGCCGTTGCTACAGACGCTCCTCGCGCCGTTGCTATGGGACGGCGGATTCAGGGTCGCTTATAAAGTGCATTCGCACTTAAAACCCATCAGGCGGCGATTTTCCCACTTTGTTGCTGTGCTCTCTGAGCCTATCATTGATGCAGTGGCCGGTCTGCCCTATGTAAACTCGGCCACATGACTAAGGAATCCGGTAAATGACACACGTTCTACGGGGAATAAACGGTTTAGTGTGCTTCTTTGGGCATACAACACTAATCTTCTTATCGGGATTAGTTTTCTTGCACAAGTTACCCAATTTTACTGGCGCGGAAAACAGAACACGAGTGTTAGATCTGCCTGCAATTTTCTTAAGGTTATGGGAAACTTGATGAATGTAAGGAACCACCGCTAAATTTTCTTTGTTAGGGGCGGATGAACCTACGGTGGTGGACCTATCTTGCGTACCTTTAGCCCGGCGAAGTAAGCCTTCTGCTACGGAAATGATCAGATGGGAGGGGTAGCCGGCTGTTTGTAGCCTTGACACTTGATGTTTGAAACTTGCGTCGACCAAATGAGAACATGATTTGATGAGCGCATTGTTTAGGCACAATTTGCCAATGCCTCTTTTAATGAGCTTAGAGTGGCTCGAGTTGAAACTAAGTAACGCCTTATTAGCCCTGGGATCATATGACCAGCAGGTGTGATTATCTCTAAAAACAAACTTCAAGTCGAGGAATCTAATCGCCGCCTGATGGTTTTTGGCGCTACATTGCCTTAAATGCACGTGCCAACCCAATTTCGATAAGACGGTTATAGTAGGCAAGAGCAAGTCTGAAATCACTAGATTAGTAATCGAAGCTGAGCAGATTGACTATTTCGGCGAAAGTTGTGTTAGCAAAACGTCACTGTCCCTGAGTAAAAAGGAATTAGACTACTTGCGCATGTGCTGAGGCCGTCTTGCTACCGGCTATCCAGAAGCGTTCAATTTTCTGTAGTATCAAGGTTCCAGCCACATCATGTTGTTGATTGCATTGTTGCCTTTTCATATTTTTTTTCATGTTGTTCAAGGCTTCATGTTTTCCGCAAGTAGCCACGTGATTGTCGTTTGCAAAAAACGGGTATAACTGTCGGCTTGGTAATGGAAATAAACTTTATTTGTTGTCAGTAGCGCCAGTGTGTGTGTCCTTCTTCCCTTCGTCCTCGTCTTCTAGCGCCCACATCCAAGAAGTATGACAGACCAACAAGCCCGCATCGCCACCCTTGCAATGTCCTTAAGGTGCTCATGTTCAACGTCAGCTGTGTCATCGAAGTGCAACGTTGCAAATGTCATGCGGTCATTTTGTACTGCCCATTCCTTTAGTTATTTATGTTTACAATTATTGCGGACTGATATTTTAATATTATAGCCAATTTTTTTGAAATACAGATGCGCGCGTACTCATGGAATTATTGAAAATTTTATTCAAACTCGCACTCTTCATGAATGAGGAGCCCGTTCATCATCACGGACACTACCACTTATATTTGGGAGCACAGTCTTACTCATTATACGTTGATTTATCGTCGTAGCTAAATAAATATTTGATTACAAGCAACCACAACCTGTTTCTCGTTTCTACCCAAATTTTGTTTCTTTCCCAACCAACGTGCTTCATCAACCCATAAAACTGCCTTTGCAAGCAAAGCACTCAGCAGTTACTGTCATTAATTGTGCTATATATATCAACTTGTGAATGCCCGGTTTCTTGACTTTCTTAACTGTGATAATTTTTTTTTCAACGATATGTGGTACGTTCCTACCTAAACAGAGGTCGTGATAACAACGTCAGTGCCAAGAACAATGGGGGTTCACAGCATGCTCGTGTACTGCAAACGTAAAAGGCTTGCTCAGACCTGTGTGTGGTAGAGTGGGCACAATAAATGAAAAAACGTCGCAATAAAACTTTCAGTGTCATGAAAACCAGTGATATTTCACTGTTGGAACAATAATAGGAAACCGGTTTCGGCACAACCCCCCCACACACAATGGTAGCGGCTGCAAGGTTTCCAACAAGCCCCCACCAACAGGCCATCCCGCGCTTTCTCCCGTCCTTTAGCACACAACATGTACCGCAGTGCCGTGGCCCTAGCGACTGTCTGCATTGTCATCGTGAGTGGGGATCACAATTGCACAAGTAAGTGCTCATTAATTTGCCTTATCTTGAGGGCTACTACAGATTCTATCTAATAGATGCCATCTTTTACGGTACTGCAAATATTATCTATTGGCTGCCATCAAAAGACGACAATACTCTGGCCAAAATCTCGAATCTCAGTGGCTTAGACAGGAAAAAAGACACAAACAAGAGCGCTGTATATGCATTCAAGAAAGTTTTCTATAATGCGATATTTCAAAGTCTACCACACAGGCACAACATCTGGCAGGTGCACAATGTTCTCTTTTTCTTCATGGGAATGGATATGTTTTGTAGTCGCTTTAACATTTTGTTATCGCTTCTGTAATTTACATCGAACAGTATGGCCACCTGTCATGCCTAAAATGTCTTTCTTTAGCACTTTCGACTGTGACTTGCAATGGGAAGCTCTAGTGCGGCGAATGTACAAAAACAGCGTTTCACGAAACGCACTCCCTGTCGCAAAAACTGTTAATGTGACCTTGCAAACTGATAAGCTGCAAAAAGTGCACTGCGCGTTGCAAACAAGCGTTTTGTCAACAATTAGTGTGACAGCAATGCGCGACGGTTCATTATTCTGCATTCCTGAGCAAACTATTTCGTTTTGAAAAATATAATTGTAAGACGCAGTCTTTGTAAAAACGTCGTATCGCTTTTCCAATTTCATCATTTGATCATTACATTCATTATAAAACTACTAAGAACACGCATTCAAAATGTTCTTGAAGGCGAACCTCACGAAGAGTATAGTGAGGTGATTCAGTCATTCATTACAAAATGCTGTAATGTTTCGTATTGGAAGCATAAAGGAGACTTCATTTAAAGGATGGCCCAAAATTGAAGTTGCACTGTATGCAATGATTAGGCTATGCTTTTTAGCCTAAATTAAAAGAGGCTCGAGCATTGCTTTCTAGCCATCATGTTCATGGTTTCCGACTGGCTGTGCAAATGACGGGTAGAGGCTAAGTGACATAATGCAGCGCAATAAAACACACACCACAAAGTAAGAAACACAAACCGACGGGACAGGCGCGCCTGTCCCGTCGGTTTGTGTTTCTTACTTTGTGGTGCGTGTTTTATTGCGCTGCATTATGTCACTCAGCGAGCACCAACTCGCCCAACAACACGTCCTTCTAGGGTAGAGGCTAGTGTGATAAGCACAATATGCTGGCATTGTTCCTTGAGGAGCATTTTTTTAGTATCATGCTAGTCGTGTGATATTTCATGAAAATTCTAACCCGAATTAAGAGTTGCACAGGAAGTTAAACTGGAAGGGCAAATAAATAAAAACGCGAGATTATGGAAATTATTAAGGAACGAGGAAAGTTTCCCATTAATAAATATGGAATCTCTAGAGTGGCAGCCAATTAATATCATTTGATAGATATATAAAAACAACTTTATTTACGGCACAACAATGTAGTTGAATTTAGCTTGCCGGTCGTTCAGTAGATTGCCACGAACGTTGAGGCCCAATTAATCATTTCTGCTGAAAGACGGTGGTCAGTTGTCGACAGGAGTGACTGCCACGCCTGAATGTGATTCGGGCAAAGAATTTGATTTGGGTAACCTTCATGCAGCTTCAGTGTCGTCAGTTTGGTTGAATTTCTTCTGTGTAAATTTCAGGCAGCCAATGAGGGCTGGGAAAATAATCTTTGGATTTCCCTCCAGATCGTAGCCTGTTCCCTTGTGTGGTCTGTATGCGGGGCCACGAATATTTTTCGGTTCTCTCTATAACAGGTGTTGTAGACCAAGGCGTAATATCATTTCATCAATACCACACCAACGGTAAAGTGCAAAGTGGAGACTGAAGTTTTTGTCCGACATTTATACAAATCATCGACGAGATTCAGTTGAATAATTGGTTGGCACAAAATACTGCCCTTAGCTTGAAAATAAGGAAAACGGGCTTTGACTGCCTTCCGCAAGTACACTTGCAGAAATGTCTATTGACTACCGATACTGCTGTTAGTATTTGTTCAGCGCATAATAATATGTTCTGTATACAAGGTGACAGGAAATGTGAGATACGTTTTCAGGTATCCATAACAAGCAAAATATATAAGGCGTTGCAGGCTTGACCAAGTTTTATACTATATGGTGCAGCTATACATTTAAAAACGTCGAGGACACAGCTGAAGAGAGGCAAAGCGCTGACTTGAAACTAAAATGCTTTACAGGAAAATACGCGAAAGATAAGAATCGTTAAGAAAAGACATGCACGCTTAATCTGTTACCATCTGCTAATTTTTAAAGTTTGTGCGATATGCAAACCATCTGCAATATCACTACAAAAACAAAAATGCAGAGTTCGAAAAGTATACACTTAACACTGTCGTTTAAACACAATTTAAAGGTATCGATAATCGGCAATATTGCGTCACATGACTGACTTCAAAAAGCAAATGTTAAAGCCTATTGGCTTTAACATTTGTCGGCACCTAGCGGCGCCTAGCGGCGAGTGGACGAAACCGCGTAGTGTGGATGGCTGCTTGAGTCGTCTGCTAGCCACAACGTGTTTGCATGCGTGCGAACGTGATGCACGTCCTCAGTGGGTGGCTTATTACGTTGTGTAAGCCCAGTATCAAATGCTTACACGGGTGCCTACACGATATACACAAGATTTTCTCCTTCCGAGGCTTATCTGCACTCTGAAAAATGAGTGCATGGACATGTTGGTTTGGCACTAGATGTGATCGTCTTACCGTCTATTCGCCAAGATCATTCCAATGTGGTTGCCACTTTGTCGTTGAAGCACGTCACGTGGTGCCTTTGGCGTCGTCCTAAACAAAAGTACTAAATATCGTGGTGTGAACGCAGAATTCTAGCTACCCCACTTCGTGAAGTGTCGGCGATTTCGAAATCATCGTGCTACCGCAAAGCATGAACTAGCGTCCGCAAAGGCCGGTTAGAATTACAGTAAGAAAAAAATGCGGATGCGTATATGTGCTGTTTTTTTTTTTGTCGTTTTCGCCAAGAATTTGATGTGGCTGCGTTAGCCTGAGGGTGCCCGAAATCAGGCGAAAGAAAGCACACGCGCTAACACTACGGTTCTCTCACAGCTGCTAACAATTTACGGTCTTTTGAAAGCAAGCGGGAACGAAAACGCCTCAAGCGAAGCACCAAAGCACGGCGCAGTGGCTTGCCGCCGCTTGCATCCTCTGCTCCCGTACCCTGCCAAAGCTGCTGCCGTGGCCGCTTTGGCGCTGGAGGCAGCGCGCGACTGTGGCGGCTCCTAACGTATGCACGGTGCCTGTAGCAGCTTAACATGTCAAGCTGCATGATGACAAATCTCACGTCGGCTGCTGGTCAGGCACAGTTACTGAAAGATGTCCAGCATTAAGCGGGTACCTGTCCCAAATTCTACATTGCATCACAGCACGAGACACCACATTTTCTGTTTGCTTGTGTTGAATCGCGAGTCAAGTGGTAAACATATTTGCAACTGCAGAATCCGGAGGATGTCACCCTGCTTCATGCGGACCCTTGGAAGTTCCAGTAAAGGGTAAACCCGAGCGGGACTCCTTCTGCAGACCCCTGTTCACGCCCACTTGGCAGCGCCAAAAATTACGCAGTTGCCTTTGCAAGCGTGGGTACCTTCGAAACTCCTGGGACGAATGCATTCCACGCATGAAGTGCTTCCCTTGCAAGTTCCGATGGCAAAGAGATTATCACACTTGCATGCCAGCATGCCAGAAAACCTGCAAAATGCCATTCGGCTCGCCATGCAACAAGCCGTGTACAGCAGGCTGTGATTGCCCACCTGGTTATGTAGTGTAAGTACTTTTCGACGTTGCCTTGTGTGGATATTCAAGTCGTCTTCATGAACTACCTCCTCTAGAATACAGCGACGCTTCATAAAATGCATTTAGGCAGTGTGGCTTATCATTACGCCGGATCATCCGACGTCCCGTTTGCAGGGCGCTCAAAAGCAGCATGTGGTATGATATCAATCACGCCGCTAGTGGGGACAGAAACCACTACCTGGGTTATGGTTCCATCCCCGACGGTGATGGGTTGTTTCTCCGTCCCTTCTATTTCCCTTTATCTCCAAATCACTACATTTCAATGAAAAATACTTCCAACCCTACTCCTGTATGCTTACCTTGGATTCATTGCGTGGGCATCTTGCGAAGGGAAAGATTATGGTACGGTGTTTTGTAAGACTTTCATAAAACTGATAATTCTCTTTCAGAACTCCTGAAACACCACTTACCTTCAATAAAAGCCTTACCTATCAGAATAGTTTACCTATAAATAAAAGCTCTAATATTTTCCTTCAGTATAAGATCTCCAACTTTTTTTGTATTCATCATCTGTTTATTGAATAAGAGTGAGCATTTATTCTCCTATTTCCAAACCTGTAATTACCGCAACGCTGTCGTAGCGGTACTTCAAAACATTGGAGTGTCTCCTTTTTACTGCTTGCGAAACATGCCGGAATATCAACACTCCTTAGTCATGAAATGTATTTCTCCGCTGTTCCACACTTCTTCCAAATACCGGCATTGTTATTTCGTTGGCTCCTTGTATTGCCCTATGCGTAAATGTGTAATTGCTGACGTGCATAATTGAATTCATTGCCTCGTATACAGGGTACATGTGACGCTATGAATGGCATATGTCGTTTGGCTCACACGCCACAGTTTTGCTTGCTAGCTTGCTTGCTTGTTCCTTAATTCTTGGCGCCTATCCACTACGGGGGATTGGACATTGAACCGGCGGTTAATATAAGGGGAAGTATTTCATTTTGAAAGGGGATGTGAAAGAAATCGATCGCCAGAGGAATAAACAAAAATTTAAGAATGACTGGTGTATACAGAATAATACAGTAATATGGAAACCAATGAACTAATGAAATGAATTTCGAGGAAACGACGGCAGGTAAGCAAAAAATGATCAATGTTTTCTGGCTCTTGGCAGTAATAGCACAGCTTTTTTTTCTATTGCGTGCGCACTTCTTCATCATCCGGTCTTCCTGGCATAGTTTCATACCTCACATACATGATTTAGAAATCAATACACCTCGGCCACTCGAATGTGCCGTAAACCAATACGACAAATTAATCGCACTTAAAGCAGTGGTGACACAAAAATTTGGACAAAATTTGACTGTTACAT
>JALIZH010004929.1:0-35489 GCA_030522465.1 Rhipicephalus appendiculatus
GCAAGCTGCTGTTCTGAAACAACATACAATGATAGGACGACAGCAGGTGAGAACTAGTTTAAAAATTTTTTTTTTACTGCACTAAGCAGCTTTGATATATAGGTCACGTCGCTCTAACGTCGCGGTAATTTGTAGCTCACCGCTTTGAAGCCTAGGAAACGAAAGTACAGCAAAAATAAGTATTTCACTAACTTCAGTGTTTCCAAAACCGACTGCCCTGCTTCTCTGAAGCGAGTTCCCTACATTTATTTCACATTTGAAAAGCATAAGCTGCGGAGGAATGAAAATGAAAAATGAAAATGTAGAATGAGCCGGGATCGTAGACAGGAGTCGATGAGTACGTTTCTCTTTATGGCACATCGATTTTTTATGCCGATTAAGATGTCGTGAGGATGTTGGCCCTATTATATAGTTTATTTGCAGTGCCTCAACAGTATATGGTGAATATTTGGCGATATCACCCTTCAACGATATCACCTTCAATAAACCAAACCAAACCAAACCAACCGAGAGTGATGTCCAGCCCAATAACGGTATCAGGCCGTGGCCTCCGAGTAGTGTTGCGCCAGTGAAGCGATATGTGTCGTAAAGAAAATCGGGGTGTTTTGGGCATTTTTCTTTAATTTTTGCATAGTGAAGCAATAGGCAGGATTTGGGTTAACGAAAATGAGTGTGCGTATAGTTGCAAATCGTGTAGAAGCTGTCTGATTCCCAGGATTATCGTTTGAGGGAAGTGGTCACGGCCACAGAAATGGTTGATTTTATTTGCCTGCCGATCTATTTGGGCTTCGTCGAGCCTCCACTAGCACACTTCCCCGAAACAAGTACATTCAGAACAAATATTACCGATTTACGAAGTGGAGAAGATACGCATCGTCATATAAGGAAAATTAAACTTGACTATCAGACATGCCACTTGTAAAACCTGTTCTGCCCAGTGGAACACCAACCTTAAAAGAAAATTCTTTTATACATCTTAAAGCTTCCAGACATGGTTCCACCCATATCTATAATGTCAGACATTGAAATTTGAAGGCTCTTTTGTAGCTTACACATTGAAAATATTTTAATTGTGTGCGGTAAAGGCATACTTTAGAATGTTTTGGTGCCGTCTTCATTGTTACCTTTTCGTATCTGAAATTATTTCTGTGCTGCTACTACGCATAATTTTCTAAAGCATCTATGGATAAATAGAAAATTTATTCCTCTTCTTAATCACATCCATATTATTACTGTGCTTAGAACATTTCAAGAAAAAATATGACCATGTAACCTGGTGGAATAATGCAGTTTTCTCTCGGCAGGCAAAACAAAATGGCAACTGATACGCTTTTTGAGCTAGATCATTCAAACTTTCCTCTAATATAAAAAACTGTTAGGCAAACATTTTGTATATTTTGGATTATTGGTCGTTTTTTTTCTTTCATATTGGAGCACATTATAAATTTTATATGCAATGTTCAACAACTCTTTCTTTTCTTAAATATTCTTGCATATTACACTACAATGTATGTTTTTAATGTAATGCCATTAAGATCTACAATCACTTAGCCTTATATTGATATATAATATTGCACCTTATTTATAATAATATTTATAACTACAAATAATTACTAAAACCTTCAAACTGGGGCCAGTTTTTCCACGGAGTGGAAGAGTTAAGCCGGGCGTAAGGTGTGATCTGTGCACTAGAAAAACCTCGCCGAACGATGACGTCACTCCCAGAACACGTGCACAGCTGGTGTGACGTGCAGCACCACCCCCGAACTGAAAACTATAATCGTCATGAACCGGCACGCACTCTTTTCGCCTCCTTCTCCTTCATCATCTTCTGCTTCGCTCCCAGAACACGTGCGCCGAATTCTCCAGCGCCGGATGCAATAACTCTGATGGGTGAGCTAGACAACGAGCGCAGAGAGAGAGAGAAACAAGAATAAAGAGTGAGAGAAATAAAGAGAAATAAAGATGGAGCAAAAGAGAAATTCTAGAGGCAAAATGTCTTCGTGAGGTGAGATTCGAACCCTGCGTACCCGCGATCCGGTGGTGAGCGTCTTAACCACTATAGCATGGCCTTGTATAGTCCAGTGTACCAAGTGTGTGTAAAAGGGACGGAAGTGTGGGTAAAAAAGAGGTAAAGCAGTAGGTGAGATATTAAAGCATAGCATTGAAAGAGGAAGACAGAAATTGAGAGAAGGAAGGGCAGAAAGGGAAAGAAGGAGAATAAGAGAGAGAATCTCATAAGTTACAAACCAGTAGGTAAAGCCAATGTGACGACCTGGATTAACTGTTTCTACATGTAGCATGATTTTAGGATCCGCCGCGGTGGAGCAGTGGTTACGGTGCTCGGCTGCGGACCCGAAAGTTAGGGGTTCGATTACAGCCGCTGCGGTCGCATTTCGATGGAGGCGAAATGCTTGAGACACGTGTACTGTGTGATGTCAGAGCACGTTAAGGAACACCAGATGGTCGAAATTTCCGCAGTCCTTTCACTACGGCGTGGCTCATAATCTTATCGTGGCAGTGTCACGTAAAACAACAGAAACTATTATTTCATGATTTTCGGCCATGCTTTCCAGAATAAAACAAACTACCGCGAAATCTTTACTCTGAATGAAATTTCTGCATTGTTAGAAGAATTTTTACAACACACTGCCCTACATAAACGACAGCGTAGATCAAGAGGGTCATATAGGGCGAAATTTATTTACTATATTCGTTGCAATCTTAGAGGATCAGCTAATGGGTAGCTCCTTGTTCAAACTGTGCAGAAGGATCCAGGGTCCTCCGGCGGGCGTTGACACTATCGCATACTGCCCGATATCCAATGTGCCCTGGAACCAGGAAGCAAAGATATACAGTTTAGCGGGAGATGGTAAGTTCTCCATGGTTACTGGATATCGCGGCCAACATTGTGTGTACAAATGTTGACGTCTATGCTAAAAACAAGTGGCATCTGAACTACGTTTTCTTTCTTTATATAAGATGCACAGCATGGGCCTGCTGAAATGGTTGTTTGAAATAATCCAAGTGGTTAGGTTACAGCAAGAGTGGATACTATGCACCAAAACTTGAGTGAATCGCCTTATGTCATCTAAATGTAGATCAGCTAAATCATCATCTAAATGTAGCCCCTAAATCATCTAAGTGTAGCCCCTAAATCATCTCAAACACGTGGCCTGCGGGTCGGATGCGGCCCACCGCGCACGTGACGGTCTTCGTTCCGTATTTTTCTTCAACAAGTTTGTTCGTGAGCTACATAGACGTGATTGGCGTCAATCATTCGTTTCTTGAGGCACCCCATGGGGTCGCTATGTTGTAAAGTATTACCGCGGAACAAAAACTCTACATTTCAAAATTGGCGTCCATATTGCAGTCATTCTGGAGATCAGTATCGATATGTTTCCCGAAACCTCGCATCAAGTCTTCTTCAGAAGGGACCCATATATGACATATGGGGACCCATATATGACATATAGGACGTATTGACACATTGTATATTGCCTATGCTTAATTAAGCTGTAACCTACATTTCTCATTTATTTTGAAAAGGAGGTCCCATTGCAGTCTCTGACTTCGGGACCCCCCTTCTGTATATTATCACAATGTAACCTTTGTACTAATTACAATAAATCTGATTCTGATGGGAAATGCCTACTTTCAAATGGCAACATTAGCTGACATTTTGTTCAAATCCCGCCTACACCCCCCCCCCCCCCCTTTCCCTCTCCAACCTTGTTCACTGTCCCGGCATCCGCGGGACTAAATTTTGTCACTGCGGCGAGCTAGCTGAGGTCAGTTAGAGACCCCTGATAAAAGCGGTTAGGTTAGAGCAAGAGTAGATAATCTCCATCATAACTTAAACGAAACATCTTTGATTAGGGAAGCTACGGGTGATAATTTGCACCATGACCTAAGCGAAGCCCCTTCTATCAGGGAAGATACGGGTGATCAAAAGTTATCCTTCTCCCAAGCCGTACATTTTCTCCTCAGCTTCTTCGCCGAGTGGTTGGGGCAGCAGCCTCCTTGATCCTCCGCCTGCGCGCCGCAGATCGCGGAGGCAGTACTTTCCGTGCTTCTGCACCTGATCCCTGCGCCACCAGGTGCTACCGCAAACCCGGCCGTTGGTAGGGTGCCTCGATGTGCGCTTTGTTCCGCCTTATAGGGTGAGGTCATCTGCGGCATTTACTAGTACGTGGCTGCCATATTTGCGCTCACGGGGGGCGCAGCGGCACCACCCCTTCAAAGAATGGAAACAGCCTAAGGAGAGCACACGCATCGAGGCACATTAGCCACTGGCCTTTGCTCTTCCGGTACGAACGCGAAGAAGGCAATCAATCAGATCGCTTTCACGAGTGACGAGCCAAAACAATGACACGTCCAGTCGCAAAACAGGGGTGCCTAAAAACTCGCTGAGGCGCCGCGCTGCGACCTGTAGCAATGCGCCTTTTTAAAACATCCCAGTAAATTATACTCTTTGCGTAGAGTGCTTAAGTCAGTCGTTCAGTGATTCTGAACACCTACGCTACGGCTCGGAAAAATCGTGAAAAATTATTCGTGGTTTGTTTAAAGCTGAGGGCCAGATTTCGAACTCGCCACACTTTTTCACACTAACTGTATCAACCTATTTCAAATACGGGAGGAATAATAGGCAGTTCATTCTCTAATTTAAGTCACCTTAATTTACAAGGCATACGACATTGGCCACTTATAAGCTTGGTTTGTAGAATTCTTGCGTATCGTGTCTAAAATTTTTAAAAGTCGTAGTATTTTTAATGGCAAAGTCACTTCTTGTGTACATTAGCTTGTACAACGACACTGAACGGAAGGTTTCGTTCAAGGAAACTTGTTATCTCGTAGATCGCCCCAGATTTTGGTCGCGGGATACACAATTTCCGCAGTGATGTAGGTAACACAGACCTTGTAGGACATCGATCTCCAGCTATAAGAAACTTACATTCTGAGAGGGGCCCAGTCTTAGGCGGAAGTTCAGCACCATTTTCGCTACGGTGTACTTTAACTGCAGCAATGCCAATCTCGTTCCGACGCAGCTTCGAGGTCCCACACCGAAGGGAATGTAGGCTGCTTTCGTCAGTGTGGTTTCATTTTCCGGTGCGAATCTGCAAAACGAAGCACGTGGTCAGTCAGTTTGTGATCCCCGAGTAAATACTTAGCGATGGCTCTGCCAGGGCAAGAAATTCAGGTCTTAAAGGCCGCGCTGTCACTAGACGTGTGCACCGGAACAGAATTGCCCACATCGAACCACGTATACGTCACAGACACCATATTGTAACCGCGTGCGTCGTAGGCACCACAGACGTCATAGACACCATATGACGTCATAAACGCCTTCACTTAAACTCGGATCTAGCTCCGGTCGTCTGCATTACGTGGCAATAAGTCAAATGCAGTGCACTGAAATTATTCGCTAACAAAGAATCCAGCATGGATAAAATTTTTAAATTGAGTGCAGCAGTAATACTAGTAGCTGGGCAAGTGGGTGCATAGTCAGGAAAGAAAGGTGGCGCAAAGTGGTACACGGACAAAGAGAAAGGCCTGGACAAGCGCTGGCTGTTAACAGGTTTTCAATGAAGGCTGAGTGCCTTTCACTCTCGCGTAAAACCACCGATGTATCGCTGGTACAATTTTGGCCTTTCATGTTGACATTAAATGCTTGTACAAGCTCACGTTCAATTTTATCGCGACTCTTCAGTGGCATTTCGTACTTTGTTAAAAGCAACGAGAGAAAAAGTTAAGGACCATGCAGCTTGCAACGGGACGAAAAATTGATAGGAGTGACATTAAGAGATCGGAGGACGGCAGAATGGGTCAGGAAACAAACAGGGGTCGTAGATATCTTAGTTCACAACAAGCGAAAAAAAAATGCACCTGAGCTGGTCACGTAGTGCGTTGGACAGTCAACCGGTGGACAGTATAGGAGCAACATAATGGCTACGAAGGGTTGGGAAACGCAGTCGAGAAACGCAGAGAGGTAGATGTAGGGACGAAATGGAGAAGTACGCAGGGATAAAATGAAATCAGCTCGTACAGCTAGGATAGGGCAAACTCGAGATCATTGGGAGAGGCTTTCATCCTTCAGTGGACTAAAACAGGCTGAGAATGATGACGATGATGATGATGGTGATGACGATGATGATGATGAACCTTGGCTCACGGGTGACACGAGACTCCTTCGAGCCAGCTCTGTCTGCACTGATCAGGATGATGAGCACCTTTTCTTTTGTGAGTAAATGATTGTGTTCACTTTAGCCCTCACGTTATTTCAACACTGAACTTGTTCCTTACCTGTCAGGATTAAACTCCAATGGATTGGGAAAGTATCGTGGGTCGGTGTGCAACTGGTATACCGCTGCCATGAAGCACGTGCCAGCCTTGAAGCTGACACCGTCGTGTTCGAAATCGTCCTTGGCTTTTCGAGTCACAAACCTGCACAGGAAGATTGCGTTTCAGGACAGCTGTGTTTAAGTGCGGGCATGTGCCGAGTGACTGTCGTTTTATCACCTTGATCAACTCTCCTGTAAAGTGCGGACGTTTCTTGCGTGGGAACATTGTTGTCGACGCGTGAACATTGCTGTTATGAATGGGCATTTTCATGCTAAATTTTGCATTGCTTGGTGATTGACAACTTCAAGGAGATTGACAACTTCATGATAAAATTATCATGCAAGAGCAGAGCAGTAGGCGGAGCCATACCTAGGCACCAACCTCTCCTTAAACACATTTAATTAAAAAATAAAAGGATTGCCCTTGAAGCTGCAAGCATTGAGTAAAGCGCGTGTTTTCGTATATTAAAAATGAGCACTAATATATACTCACACGAGGAATATTTAGACAACGCTCCTTTGATGGATCTTGTATACAGTCGAACCCGGATATATTGAACTCACTGAAAAGTGGCAATGCGTTCGATATATCGAATAATTCGATATAAAGCTGAGGAAGAGTTCATTGCATTTTGGTGCGAACTACGGTGCGCAAGTTGGCTTCATGATAATGTAGGCAAGACGCTTTTTTTAATCTTTTTATTTTATATTTTTTCATATTCTTTCCGGTTGGTGATGTGGGCTTCTATGCAAGCGTGGGTTATACACGAGAAAATGCAATACACATGCGAATAGCGCCTGAACATCTTGGAATAACAGAGATCTGAGCTAGTTGGCATGCGTCCGTGTTAAAAGAGTGGGCGCGCAAGCACGGACACAAAATGAGAACGTCTCTTGCGTTCGAATATACAGGCCCTGTATTTTAACATGAACATCTTCATACGCAGCTCTTCCCCATCCCTATACAGAGTAGCATCTCAGCGCTATATAGACGCCGGCAAAAATCTCTGTTTTTCTAATAAAGAGTCTCTCTCTCTCTCTCATACGCAGCTGTGCGTACTCGTGGGCCCCGGAGGCCTCTATTATGTCTTGGCCATGTGTAAACCTTGTTTTTGAATCATACTCAGCGCGCATTTTAGTACGCAGCGTCTCCATAAGGCTTCCTTTTCCTCACGTTTCTCTCCATTAATTATCGATAGCTCTGCGGAGAATTATCACCAGCTCTGCGGATTTTCCATTTTACGGCTTTTATCGCGTTAACAAAAGGAGTGATGAAGTGAACGGTGACCCTGCTCGACGGCCTGGTGGGCGTGACGACGAGGAAGCACGGAAGAAAGCACGTCAAGGCAATCGGTAGTTTCTACTCTCTCCGATTGACGCCCTCCTAATCTCACCGCTTGCTCTCCCGAATGTTTGCGGAAATGTCCCTTTCCATTAGGGAAAACGAAATCCTTGTGACGGAAAGCCATCTTCTTCTGTTCTTCGGGCGTTTTACGTTGCCTGATGTTCGATATATCAAGTATATTCTGACTGTTTTGTTCGATGTAACTGTAGATTTTCCTACGTATTAACCTTAAAGCATTGTCGTGTTAGAGAATAGTTCTATATAAAGGATAACTTGATTATCCCGAGTAGGATATAGTCGTGCTTGACTGTATTTGCTATAAGCACTGACTGGACATCGTGTGTATGCACCGCAGTTGTGTGCAAAAGGGAACTTTTACGTAGTTGGACAAGTCGAACGTATTCTCCTTGCTTTTTTTTTAGGGGCGAAGCACCTTAGGGTCTAGGCTTGTAGGCGTGTCATGTCGTCACGGTATGTCATGTCCTCACGGTCACTGATAAACGGCGAGAGAGAGGGCTGCGTCTTATAGGGAGGAAGAACATTACCACCGAGGGGGGGGCTTTGCGACGCCGCGCGTCACATGAGTTTCGTCGCAAGCTCATGGGACGAGGCTTTGGGACGTCGGCGTCTCATGTCGTCATGGTGTGCCATGTAGTCACGGTGTGTCATGTGGTCACGGTCCATCATAAAAACGGGTATGCGTCCCGAAAATGGGGTAAATACCACTACTCGCCGCCGGTCTACAAAAAAATGAAGAAGGCGACAGTTAGCCCAACAAATAGCCGACGACGTTAGTGCAGCTGAGACAGCCTTCCCTAAATGCCGTATGGAACTGAATCCGGGAATGTAGGGAAGAAGAAGAAGAAGAAGCGCCTTTGGGTAAGCTGGATCCCGACGCAGTTTTCGGACGACGTTATTGGAGCGGAAACACCCTTCCCTACATGCCTACCGGCTTGGCACCATCAGAGAAATCTCTCAAAACACTGCATGCTTCGACCATCCCCGGTTTCAGGTTAGTTGAGCTGAAACAATTTTCCCTACATGCTTTCCTCCTCCCCAGTTTTTATGTACTTGAGGTTTAACTGTAAAGGTCACCCGAACAGCAGCACTTGCACAAATGGGACGGGAAATATGAATCCATGAGCGGACACGGCCGACTTCAAGACAGCCTCTCCGAGGGGAGGAGACACTCTGTATTCAAAGCAGTAAAGGAGGAGATAACGGGTGTATGTAAGAGAGTGAGGAGGAACAAAAGAAGTTCGTGCAAGGCCGGGGAGAAGGTTAGAGGGGGAGGGGAATACGAAGTCGTTCACGTTGGGCGGGAATGATATAGGCGGAGTACAGTAGCCAGGGCAAGTAGGCCATGTTTTGTGTGGACATTTCAATTCCGTGATTACTTGTGTTCTGTCAACTTTTGTGTAGCGTGGACACATTTTTGTATTGAGGAACTTGGACTCAGTGTGTGAGAGTTGTACTATGTGTCATTGTATAACCTAGTTTGTGCTTGTTTTTTACTATGCGACGACAACTGTTGTGCAAGAGCAGAGGAGTAGCCGGCGCCACGCATTGGCACCAACCTCTCCTTATATACATTTAATAAAAAAAAAAAAAAAAGCCCTGCGCGAGTTTTTATATATTATGGCCAGTAGTCAATTTCAAAAGATGTAGCCGTCGGCAGAAACTGACAACTCCTCCGTTATTTCTTATATAAAAGAAAATGACGAGCACTAATACGATGCAGCACGAAAAAGGCGAGAAAATCTTAAAATTAGTTATACAGCGGCAGTCACAGCGTGTACTCACGTCAGTGCCGGTGGATAAAGGCGTAGCGTTTCGTCCACTACTTGTCCCAGGTATTTGAACTTCTTCATTACTGTTTCATAGTCCAGGGTTCCCTGAAACACCGATATAGTGAAACTTTTTGTTCGCATGTACGCCTAAACACTTAACGAGGACCTGCTACGTGAATTGATCGTGTCGCTTTCATCGCTTCTTCTGGAACTGTGGAATGCACCGATATCAATGCGCAAGTGGCAACTCAAAAAACGAAGCTTTTATAATTTTATTTCAGCGAAGCAACTGCTTTCGTTTTGCATCGGAGCGACCCACAAGGGCTACTTTTGTGATCGGACGTTACGTTTCGTCCCGTGGGAGTGACGACATTGACCGAGCGTTTTAATTGGTTTGACGCGACAACTCGCACGTAATATTCATATGGTCCCAGCTAGCCAACACTATTGTGCGCTAAACATTATAAAAGCACTCTTTACGCTTCGTCAGATACAAAAAAACACTTTTCTTTAAATATAAAAGTTTGAAAACAATTGCAAAAAGGCGCTAGGTGCCCTGCGCAACGTCACCGCGAGGCGAAACTTCCGCGCTATCTCTATATGAGACCCACGGTGATTGAAATCAGCCACTGACGTCAGTGGCAGAGTGAAATGCGAAAGGCAACGTTCTTTCTCGTCGTCTACTGAGCTTTTGAAGTTTTAAAACTAATAACTCCCGTTCCCGTGCGCCAATTTTGATCATTCTTTTTGCGCTCATCCGAGTATTCAGCTACTACACATACTCCAGCGCTTAAGAAGGCAGACGAAAAAGAAACGTTGCCAGGCCTCCTTAATATATTGAACGGAAGTCTTCATTTGAAGCTGCTGTTTGTCAAGTCTGCGCTCTAAAGAGCCTGATATTGGTGATGAAAACTGTCAACCACAGGAAACGTTTTCTTGAAAAAGCAGCATTGAAGACTACATTCTTCATGGTAGCGATGAGCAAATAAATAATGACGGGATGACATTGCGAGTGAGACTCTATTGACTACGTCATTATCATGTTGACGCACTGGTTAAACACTTCACCAGCTACATGTACTGATAGCGCATCCCGCCACCGAGATGACGCCTCCACTGCTACAGCGAAAATTAGCACTTGAACCAGGCTGGTCTAGCATTAACTGGCATTAGAATTAATTTCACGAGCAACAACTCCTCCTAAATTATCATCTTGCTATGTTTTTATCCTTAAGTGGAACTGTCAAAAACATTATCGTGCCAATACTATGAGTCACGAAGCTAACTCATTATGTAGTGTAGGTACTTGTGTATGCAGAATGGCACGTAGGTTAACACTGTGATCACAAGATGAAAGCCGTTTTAACATAAAAAATAATAATTTCATAAAGTTAGTTTGACGAAAAAAAAGGGAACACCTGCAGAAGGTACGCGATATATATGCACCTATGCAATTAACGTATAACACTTGTCCGATACGTAGGTGACACACTTAACGTTTCCCAAATTCAAATAGATAAGATATTTCGGGCTCTTTTTTTTTTTTTTTTACGTCAAAGCGAATGCACTTACCTTGTTACCTATTTCACCGACTACCTCTTGCCGGAGCCTTTCTTGGACGTCCGGGTACTTCGCCAGGCAATACGCTATGTAGCTTAGAGCTGTCGCCGTGGTCTCGAAGCTGCATGTTATGTGGTTGCATTGACGGCACCGGACATATCAATTTCCCTGTGAATAGGATTATTAATAATCGCGGGAGAGAAAACTGTTTGCTTCTGTTTCGTAGCATTACAACAAACTGCAAGAGACTTCACAACAGGTGATTCTTATTGATTCGTAGACAGAACAGCGCCGACACTGCGCTTATGGTTCTCGTTCGTCACCGTCTGCGCTGCGAAAAGCCATTAACTGTTGACGAACGTAACTGATTTTGCAAGTTAAGCGTCATTTCACGCCATACGTAATATGCTTTATCGTTGGGAGATTTGTCTTTGCCTCCGACATTTAAATTTAGTACCAGCTACAGCGATAGAAGCACAGTGCTATTTCGCGAGTCGTATCAACCCGAGGCTTCTTACATCTTACGCGTACGCACACTTTTGTTTTAGGCATATCTGTTTTCTGCATGCTTGGATTTAGTGTTTATACATCATTTCTAAAATTCTTAATGCGGAAGATATTGCAGAGCCTTCTTTGTACAGATCATTCCATGGCGAAACTTGTAGCGCAGAAAAAAACACGGACAAAGCAAGGAACGACTGGACGTATGCGCTGTCGTCACTTGCTTTGTCCATGTTCTTTTTTTTTTTTGTGCACTACAAGTTTTACCATGTATCACCACCAACAAGCCCACTCTTACATTCTTTCAAGATTATTCCAGTTTACTTTATGTCATCAGAATCAAAATATACATGCATTGCGAGCTTCAAGCCAAGCCTCTGCAGTTTTACGTATGATGCAAGCATACCGATAATTTAGCTTTGCTGACAAATTTTTTTTTTACTATACGCTGTTCAACATAAAAGAATATTGATGACAAATAGCACGCAGGACTCAAATAAAATGTCGGAATTGACGGCACATAACTTAATGGCGGCACTTGGTAAGCATTGAATCCAAACTCAACAATGATTGCCAATTAACAATTGCAATGGTTTAGCAAAGAACTTGCGAACACTCACCCAGCGTTGAAAAGCGCTGCCGCGGTAGTAGTTATCTCATTGGTCGTTAGAGATCGCCCCTTGGCGCCTGCTGAATTGGAACAATATTCGTTGTTATTTCAACAGGACGTCCCGCTAGGTCCGTTGGTTAATACTATGCAATTGCTACTGCACATCTGACACAGCTGCCCTCACACAATTGAAAGTACGAAGCGGAAAGAAGAAGATTGCTGATTTCTTTCACTAAAGAAACCATAGATAACGATGGTCCATTGGTATGCCTTACACTTGCGTTCGAGTGTGTCCGAATGTGGCTTGTTATCACTTTTACGCAGCGAGCGGCTTCCTTTGTAAACTATGTGAATGCCTGCCAAGGAAAAAAAAAAGAAAAAAGTTAACAGCTTACCGTTAGCTACTTTCAAATCACTGAAGTCCGTACTTTCTTTGGCCTCAACGTATTCCGCGTCAAGGAGATTTTGTAAGATATCCGGTTTTCTGAGCTGTAATGAGAAATCAAAAGAAACGTTAATCATATTGCGAAGTTCAGTAGCGATGCAGCAACAGAGATGCGATGTATGTACAAAGGTTGTCATAAGTTCCTAAGCCACGCTATGGCAGCGCGGCCTGGGGTTTTTTGGCCATCCCTGTACTGTGCATAAAAACTCGACCGCTTCGTGGTGGCACTTTTCAAAATAAAGAAAAGCAGGCCCTTCTTACCATTTCTTTTACAGAAAATCAGCACGCTGTGTTTGAATAAAACGTGACCTTTTTGTACCAGTGAATTAGAAGCCAAGAAACTTTTCGCACTGTGTATAGGTGAAAAAAAAAAAAGCTGAACTTGCTCACTTGAAGCGTTAGATATCTAGAAACTTTCTTCAGTAATTACTGATAACTTAACAGTGCACAGAAACGTGTGTATTGCATAATGTTCTGTTTGCAATGCAACCCTTTTAGAGAATGAATCTCCTTTGGTCCTGTCTTGGAGAATTCCTATTTTGTGAACCACTTGGTACATGTTTTCTATATGAACCTCAAAAAAGATGACACTGTGTTTCTGCATGATTGGTGCTTGTAATCGAGAAATGTTCTGAGTCGAATTACTTTAACAAATATGATCAGTACACGGTGCCATCCACAGTCGCTCAGTTCTCCTTAAATAATCTTAATAAATGAAATCGTATGCTTAAACTAAGAAGCAGAGATGCCACACTTATAATTATTCATATTTAGGCACACATTATAAATCAAACTGAGGCTTTTGCGAGTTACAAGAATATTTGAAATCTTGCATCATTGTCACCACCACAGGTTCAAAACTTTAGCTTACCGCAGGATCATTCTTCCTCTGCTGTATAACCTTGGCCGTCTGCTCACCGAGGCTTGCGAACGTATACTCTCCGAAAATTTGCGAGAGCCAGTACAGTGGTTTCATCAGCCGCCCAAAGCTGCTTGTGGATTCTAATGAAAATGAAGAAAAATAGTGTGGCTTTAACTGTCTTGGCGTCGTACATATCAAGAAACAGAGGAGCTGCGAGATGCCTGAGCGGTGGAGTACAAAGTAATGCAAAGCTAGGCAAAGTAGAGCATGGTATCGCAAGGTTTCAAGGAGGTAAGCATTGCCATCCACCTTTTCGCCTTTTACCGAGGAGAGCTGACGTCATCACCAACGTCATACCACATGTGGTCGGCGCGGCTGGGCATTGGCTCTCGCTCGCCCGGCTCAGCCCTACCACCCGTGCCGCCACTCCTCCTCCACGCCCGCCTTTGTCCTCCTCTCCGCTCGACCACGTTCACTTCTCCTTTGACCTCGCCTCCCCATCTCTCTCCCCTCCGATTGCCAGGACATGTGTCTGCTTAGCTATGCTTTACTCTCTCCCATCTTCTATCTAACCACCTCTGTCCCCTTGTCTCCCTCGCTTCCCTTTCACTCTCCTTTGCTACACTAGGCGTCACTGCTATGCTTTCCCTCTTACTATTCACTTGCCCTCCCGGGTTGGGCTATGCTGCGAACATCGCTGTGCCCAATCCGCAGGTGAGAAGTGGAGCGTACCCAATTTTGGTGGCGTACATCTGCGAACATGACTGCGCCCAAATGAGCTCGGCTTTAACATCTTCGCTCCAAAGCGGTCATTAAATGCGTATATTTAAAATTAAGCCTTATTTCTAAGGATGGGTACGTGCATATCACCCAACCAGATTGCAGGGTCAATGAATAAACGAATAAGCTTACTCGCCTTGCAAATAAAGCACATAAAATTGTTATCAGCCTACACTCGAATCTGACACATTCTGCTTGGAGATAAGGGTCGATAATATGCTTCAGTGGCAGGAGGTGAAACATTGAAAGCACACATATATAATGCACGTACGCACAACATGAAGAACATCAGAAGAAACACGTAATGTATTTTTTTTTATTTTAGGGGTGAAGCTCCTTAGGGTGTGGGTCTGTCCCTCCTCTGTAGTATGTAGTAGTAGTAGTAGTAGGTAGCCACGTATAGTGGGATGTATCCACTCCACGTGATAAAGATGACGATGACGCCTGATAACCATGAAGAATAAGCGCGTTCCAGTATAGTGGAATGTACCCACTACACGTGATGACGATGACTCTGATGACCATGAAGTATAAGCGCGTTCCAGACCACACATTCTCTTTCTGCCATTGATGAAAACGATCGTGAACGCGCTCTCGCCCTCGAAAGGCAAAACGGCAACGCCGACAACAAACGTTCCCCTGAGCTTAACGTCATATATGAGGACCCCCCGCGTTTGTGTGTCAGGTCTTTGTATGATGATCGAGTGGGCAAATTTACGGGGATTGATGGTTTACCAGATTACCTCCGGAGCTTCGCCCACTCATCATCATTCACTTCGTGGATATGGCGTGATTTTTTTTTTTTTTTGTGGCTTCTCGCGGTTCATGCTTATTTTTTTGTCTACTGTTTACAAGAACAAATCTAAGAAGCGACATTGACGCTCGAGTACCCACGCACCATCAGTTTCAACCGATCACTGTTCTTTAGCGAACGGCTTTTAAACCTCACACGCCCTTGTTCATTCAGAAGACAAGCAAGAATCGCTCGTCAATTGTCTGTCATTATAAATATTATAAAGAAATGCCATTAATACTAGAGAGAGAGAGATAAATATTTTAATGAAGAGCTAGAAATGTTTGTCTGGCTTTTCGTCTGACATGCTACTCCAGGTGCTGGGTGATGATTATGATATATACACTGATAAACACTTAAAACAGCCACACACACGTAGACTACACTATTTGCAAAGTTTCATTCAGGCTCGTGGCCCGCAAGAAAGTCAGCAGAGCTTTCGGGCTAATGCACCAAAGCACTAATGCTACCAAAGCGGTATTAGTCCAAAAGGAAAATCATCTTGTAAAACGCTTTGTATAATCCGGTATAAAAGACGACACTAAACAGAAAGGCTAAATATATTAAACTGCTAGAATATAGTGTTTCAAATAGATAAAAAATGAAAATATATATTCACATTATTTACAAAGCACAAAATATGGTGGGTAGTCTTTCATTAGAAGGACATCGCCGTCCTTGAAACTTGATTTTGAACCTTGATGCTTTATTAGACTTGT
This sequence comes from Rhipicephalus appendiculatus, assembly GCA_030522465.1. Taxonomy (NCBI): domain Eukaryota; kingdom Metazoa; phylum Arthropoda; class Arachnida; order Ixodida; family Ixodidae; genus Rhipicephalus; species Rhipicephalus appendiculatus. The sequence continues at coordinate 15,747 of JALIZH010004929.1, forward strand.
AGAAACCGTCACTAAGATTGTTTTCCTCAGTTTGTACATTTTCATCGTAATAAATAGGTTGCCTATGCTGCCCATTTGTAAGGGGTCGTGGCCCTAGTCAAGCCCATAAGAGGCTTTCTGACCACGGCCCTCAGCATCCCGAATGTTGGAAATAAACAAACTTTCAAAGTTTCTTTCTCACAATAGCCAACTTCGTAGTCGCCATCAGACTGTCAATACAGCGACATCGACGTTAGGCCACGAAACCGCTGACCAGGTATTTTGCTCTCACTAATTTCTCTCCAGTTAGAAGCTCTGTTTCCTCACTCATTTGGCTGGGAAGTTTAGATTACCAGTGAAAAAAAAAATGAAGACAAGATTACCCGCTTCTGTACGTGGGTACAGGAACGTCAATACGACGTCACATCTTTCAAAGTATTTCATCACATATGACTGCAGGGAAAGTGACCATAGCTCGAGAGAGAGAGAACTGCTTTAATGAAATACTGGAGATGCTACCCTGGCTATTCGCCTGACATGCTACTCCGGGTGATGGGTGATGATTGTTACACATGCATTACTTGACACATAACAGCGCATACAGCCACTCAAACACACATACATTGCGCTATCTAAAAAAATTGTTAAGGCTCGTGGCCCGAAAGAACGTCAACGGCACTCTCGTGGCGCGTGACGGACAGGTGGTACTTTTCCATGGCCCGAGAATATCACAGTTCTAGGGTGCTATGCAGGATGGCCCAAGCTTCTCGGGCACACGAGTTTGCTCCGAGCTCGCACTGCGGTGGTCATGGCACAAAGACAGAGCGGAGCGCGTGATAGCAGCATTGACAAAAACGGCTACATGAACGAACGTGGCGTCAAAAACGCATGTGGGGCATTTGCGGCGGTAATCAAAGAAACACCGCGTGCGAACACGTCAGCGCCGCCACTCAGTCTACATTTCAACAGTGCAGCGACGTCAGCGTGATTGTCGCGCTATCTTTTTGCCAACTCAGCATTGCGCCTCCCACAGGCGTGTTCGTGAGCGTTCTTCCACTTTCGGGCATGTTCTTTCGTTCCACCCGCAGCATGGAAATTTCCACTCTCGAAGGCAACAAGGGCGCACACGATACACTCTCGTGCAGCTCGTTTCGCCTCTATCAAATATTGCGGATAAATATACGGACATGTTGTCACCAGGGGCGCTAGCATCGTTGCGGCAACGCGGCTGTGAGTGGTACGTCGTGAGCGCAGTGAAATTGAATGCGAGATATCGCAGCCACGTGATGATATAACTTTTATTTCTTCGTGCGTGTGTGCACAGTGTTCGAGATGAGGCCCTCCCGACTGCCCTGGTTTCCTCGCGTCCAGGCAGGCGGTCGAAAACCTCGTCTTCCAGAAGAGCTGCTGTTGGAGAGAACCGGACTGAAGAGCCGATAAGGAGTACGAGAGGTTTATTTTACATTTTTACAGTTCAAAGGTCAAAACAGAATCCGCTCCTCAGGCATTCGCTTGCCGCTTTTACCCCCCTTCGCAGTCCCTAGACGCCAGGCCTAGGGAAACAGGGGGAAGACGTTCTCATCCAATCAGGTCGCCAATCCTGAGGGTCATCTTGTCGGCACCGCCTCCCCAACACACACACACACATACACAAACACGTGTATTGTTCCTGCGACGCTGTCGCATCGGGGAACTCACGCCTCCAGCATGCGGGGAGTCCGTCGTCTCGCCGCTCGGGCCGACCACCCATGCTGTCAACCGGTGGCCGCAGGCCTGGCAACTCCAATGGCATGCGCCAGGACAGCTGGTGTTGATTTGAGCGTCGGCGGCCTAACGGCCGGGGACACTGAGCGTGGTGGTCCGAGGTCCCTCTTCCGTCTTCGGCGGAAACTCGGCGTCGCGTCTTTTCCAGAGACACAAAGGCGCCATGTGTCGCATTTCCGCGCCGGCACCAGCGACAACTGTGTTGTCCCGACTAATTGCAAACATGCCCCTCCTGGTGCATGAGAAACAGCCGGGCGCCTTCGCGCTCCTCCTTGTCGCCGCAAAGTGAGGCGGTTGCCTTTCTTCCGTCCCGGCGCCCGCGGCAAAGGGGTGGCTTGCCGATCGCAACAGCTCCTCCGGGGCCAGGAAACTCTCGAATGGCCAGGAACCCGATTGCTGGCCATGAAGAGGGGTCTCGGAGTTCACGATGACTGCAGACATGCAGCTCGAAGAACCTCACACAAACATAGGGAAACAGCAGAAAGAACGATCCAGGCGCCACAACACTACACTGCGCACAAGCGTTCAGAATCTGCCTTCAACTCGCCAGGCTTATCAAAACAAAATGCTCATAGTACAAACTCAAAATTATGAACCTCATTAAAATTTCGACACTTCAGAGGCCCATCAAGCAAGGCAAGTGACCATATTCCCTCTTAAGTACAACGCAAGACAGAAATCGTTACGAAATAGAATAGGTTGACCCCACTTGGGAACTATTCAGTCAATAGTAACAACACATCTATAAATCAAAAGGTTATAAGTGTAGGCTCCACCTTTACATTTCAATTCAAGCTACCATGTTCGTCGGCATATCCCTTCCTTTTTCCTTTCTTAGGCCGGACGGAAAAGTGGTACTCTTAGAGGAAAGGGCTCCATCGGAGCAAGCGTTCATCTTTTTAGGAGATCATAACGTTTCCGCGGAGTCAGACTATCTTGGAGTAGGACAACAATTACAAACCCATAAAGAAATTGATATCCTCTCCCGGTAACGTGATCCGTACGCAACTCCACCTTTCTGAACTTACACTTATGCGATCACCTGATCTTCAAGCATCACAACAAAACAAACATAGGATTAACCTACCTACGAACACGCCCGTCTCTTTAATCTTATAACCTACCACCTCTTAAAATGAAACGCACAAAGCTCATCTGAGAGGTTTATCTTTAGGCTACTCTCATTCTTAGCGCACCGTAAAACTTTAAAGTACACTATTGACCGCACGCTCATTCACTCTAAGTAACATTTGTCCAAACGTGAGTCTGTAATACAACCTTACGACGCACAGCTCACACTGAAACGGTGCCCTAGTGCCACACGCATCCAAAACACTTTTTATAAATCACGTGTGGTTCCTGTATATAGCCTTACATGCTGGTCATCTCCAAGCACACACAATGAAACTTTCACTATCTCCGCGGCAAACTTATGCATTTCACTACACAATTTGGTTTTATTCTAAAACCTTCCTCGAAATGCGCTATCACATCGCATCGACGCATCAGTGACAGTCAACCCAATTTAAAGAAACCCTTGACGAGCACTTAAGGTACCAGAAAAATACACAGGGTTCGCGCTAGTAAACTTTCATCACAAACAAATCCTAATGGTTAGCGCGACTACAACACCCTCCTCACACTTTGCTATCGTCTAGCACCCATTCTTAAAAGCTCGCACCGCATCTTAGGAACTACTAAAAAGCTAACTGAAGTCAAGCTCAAAGAAATTAATCACTCAAGACTTCCTTTGCATACGCGCGCAAAACACACTGCTGGACCGTGCCCCGTTTCCCTAATTTGCGAATTCTTTTGAATCGCACCCGATGGGGTCTTGGTCCAGGCGACTTTCCAGTTCGCCCGCAGCTACGGAAGGTGCCCACCTTTACTCGCTCTCTGCGGCTCATCTTTGTTCGGCAGTTAGGCCGTGTTTCCTCTCTTCCGCGAAGGGAAAGCCATGAACGGGGAACAAGAACGAGTCTTCCGCCTCCCTTTGTACTCGCTTCTTCGCGGCACCCCTCTGCTGTGGCCCTTCGTCGCAGAGATGAGTCTTGTTTCTCCACACTGTGCCTCTTCCGCCGCTTGCGCCTGACCATACGCGTCAGTGGACTTTCTCTCGAGCTACGCGCTGTCCTAATGTGTGGTCTCATTTGCAGCGGGGAGAAATCTTTCACAAGTCTTTGCTGCGCGGACTGCATCAGCCTCTTCCTTTTCTTACGGTATCTGAAACCGTCCTTCCTAGCTACGCATTTCGCGATAGTACCCTCGAATCTACCGAGTATCGGGTACCTATCGTGCTCAGACGCCTTCACGTTCGCCTCTTTTGGGGGTACCAGAGAGCCGCTCAATTTCTCAGGCACCTCCGCCTCGTCACTGACTCCTGTGTGGCTGCTGGAAACAGCCTCGTCTCCGCAAGGAGCGCTCTCTGGGTTTGCCTCTGAATCCTTTCCATGCAGAGTGACGTTACGTACAGCCATTACTACCTTGGTTGCAATTTGCAAACGCGCCAGGCTGGGATCTTTCTTTCGCTCACCACATGGTGAATCTCCGTCCGCTCGCAAAAACCTCTCAAAAACAAGCGAACCCCGAGCCAGCATTAATCCTCTCTCGTCTCTCTCCGCTTCGTTGTACGGTCGGGTCCCCTTATCTGCACTATGACTGGTGTCATCTAAAACTGTGCGCTCCTCGACGGTACAACTCAACTCCTCAAGCGTCACTTCCTCGTTGTGCTCAAGGTTAGCTTTGCCTTTTCTCTGCACTTTCCGACAATCATTTTCGTGCCCAGACACGAGGAATGTCTCCAGCTCCGCATTAACCCTTTTAGAGCTGCTGAGACAAGCCTCGGCCCCGCAAGGAACACCTCTCCGATACGTCCCTGGCTCTACACCAGCGACGGCCTCATTCTGCACGTGCTCTACATTAACCCATTTGTAGAGGCGCGCATCTTTCTCTAACAGGTTCTCACAATTCGCTACCTGTCGCTCATTTGTTTCACGAGGAGATTCTACCTGTATCTCACTGTCATCTTCCTCTTTCTCAACTGAAATACCGAAGAGCTTGAATAACGCTGCCTTGGCGACTTCGTATTTCTCGGATTCCTCATCAGAAAGGCGAGCCAACACACAGGCCAGGTCACTTGGAAGGACGCATAACAAACCAACAGACCAAAAGTCACGGTCTAGCTCTACCTCTGCGCAAACACACTCGAAAGACGCAAGAAAACTTTCGATGTTCTCGCCTACTCTGAATGCGCGTAGCTTAGACCGCACTCGCTGGACCCTCACATGTTGGATTTCTCTTCCTTGACCTTCTCTCTGAACTCTGTGTTCTTCCCCTTCTCTTTCATGCTCGCTCTTTTCCTGTTCTCGCTCGCTTGCTTTTTTAGGAGTGCCACTTTCTCCTCCTTTAACTGCAAAACGCTGTCGCTCAATTTCGAGCTCTAACCTCCTAATCTCCATTTCTTCTCTCTCTTTTTCATACACTCTCTTCATTTCCTCCTCTTTGAGAGTCTTCTGAACGAGTTCCCAAGCAATTTCGATGCTTTCCGCACTACTACCGCTTTCATCTATTTTTTTTCAATAGATCACGCTTTTTCAGCTCTTCGTCACATTCCAGTTCCAATTCCCCACACAACAGCAACAATTCTGCCCTTCGCAACTTCATTAGGTCCATGGTCACTGCTTTCAAACGCTGGCTTTGCCCTCTCAACTGATGCTCAAACACACACTTTGCATCATGACCTTTCTTGATTCCCAGGAATTCAAAATATTAACCCAGAAATTGAAAGCCTGGCGAATCTCAATGCAAAAACCAAACGCTCACCCACAGCTGCAGTGCCATGTCACCAGGTCCATCCCGTCCGCTGATCACCAGTGTTCGAGATGAGGCCCTCCCGACTGCCCTGGTTTCCTCGCGTCCAGGCAGGCGGTCGAAAACCTCGTCTTCCAGAAGAGCTGCTGTTGGAGAGAACCGGACTGAAGAGCCGATAAGGAGTACGAGAGGTTTATTTTACATTTTTACAGTTCAAAGGTCAAAACAGAATCCGCTCCTCAGGCATTCGCTTGCCGCTTTTACCCCCCTTCGCAGTCCCTAGACGCCAGGCCTAGGGAAACAGGGGAAGACGTTCTCATCCAATCAGGTCGCCAATCCTGAGGGTCATCTTGTCGGCACCGCCTCCCCAACACACACACACACATACACAAACACGTGTATTGTTCCTGCGACGCTGTCGCATCGGGGAACTCACGCCTCCAGCATGCGGGGAGTCCGTCGTCTCGCCGCTCGGGCCGACCACCCATGCTGTCAACCGGTGGCCGCAGGCCTGGCAACTCCAATGGCATGCGCCAGGACAGCTGGTGTTGATTTGAGCGTCGGCGGCCTAACGGCCGGGGACACTGAGCGTGGTGGTCCAAGGTCCCTCTTCCGTCTTCGGCGGAAACTCGGCGTCGCGTCTTTTCCAGGGACACAAAGGCGCCATGTGTCGCATTTCCGCGCCGGCACCAGCGACAACTGTGTTGTCCCGACTAATTGCAAACATGCCCCTCCTGGTGCATGAGAAACAGCCGGGCGCCTTCGCGCTCCTCCTTGTCGCCGCAAAGTGAGGCGGTTGCCTTTCTTCCGTCCCGGCGCCCGCGGCAAAGGGTGGCTTGCCGATCGCAACAACAGTCTGCGCGATAAAGCTGATAGATGAATCATGCCGCTCGCTGGCGTTGCGGCGTGAGCACTGCTCCTTGGAAAGCGCAAACGCGGTGGGTTGACCCGATCTTCGCCGCGGGCGTCTGTCAATCAAACTGATTGACGCATGAACTCGGGTACAAACTTGTTGATTCTGAGAAGGCCCCAGTTCAACTCGTGACTGTCATGGTACCGGTGTGACTGTCAAAGGTTTCATGCGGTGGACGCTAAGCAGCAGCTTCTTTGCATATAAAATAATTTGGTCAGCCTTTACTACTTGTGCAAGGCTGGAGCCATAGAGGAGCTTGTGATCACCTAGCTTCTTCCAGCGTTTTAAGTCGGTCGTCTACTCAGTCTGTTCGGAATACGCTTCGAAGTAAAGAGCGCATCAGCGCCGTCTTAATTTTGATTATACTAATTAGGCAGGACTTAATCACCATAATATTGAACAGTTGTGTCTTGATTGGTAAGGTTTTAATTAAAACGGCAATATTTACTTCGGGTGCAATTAGCATGATCTTGATTAGTATGCAGCTAATTAACATAAACCTAATTCGCTCGATCTTGATTAGCATCATATTATTAAGGTCTAATTAGGATGACTTTACTTAGCGTGCTTATAATTAACGTTGCGTTAATTAGCCTGGTCTTAGTTAGCACGGCCATAGCTTTACATGGCTTCATTAGTATGGTCTTAGTAAGTTATGGCTTCATTACCTCGATATTAGCATGCCTTGGCTTAATTAGCTTGTTCATAGCATCTCTTGACTTATTTAGCTAGGTGTACCACCCAGCCACTTAGCTAATCAGCCGGGCGCACGTCCTCGAGCAGCGAGCACACCATGAAGGGATTAAGAGGGCGCGCGCCAGTCGAGCAACGAGCAAGAATGTGCAGGCTGACCATGATGATTGTACACGTGGCCTCGGGTTTAGCTACGGTCGCGATATTGTAAGGTGCTCGGCCGGAACTAATCTCAGAGGCCACCGGGCTAATTATTCTAAAGGATACTTAGTACAGATATTAAAAGCTTCAAAACGAATTTAAACAGGCCCTGCCTTTAAAAAAAAATATCATCAGCAAACCTTTCTGGCACTTTTATTGCATGGGTGCACTTCTGCACTCAGTGGAACGACAAACAAATGAAAGAAGATGCCTCTGGTTTGAAAACACCGCCCAATTTTGTCGACCGTCCTTGACGTGACGTCGCGTTCCATCGTAACCAATGGAACGCAGCGCGCGCTGAAGAGTGGATCTGACCTTTTCGTACTATTGGCTCGTTCAAAAGGGGGTGTCGCCAGAGCTCGAAAAGATCCCGAGTTTCGCCAAGCTCGGGCCATCCTGCATAGCGCCCCTAAGCTCGAGCCCCGTTCAATCTGTAACGCCACCTTCAGACATGTTGCAGGTCTTCTAGGCCGTTATATTGAATGCATATTGGCGAGTCAGACAGTGTAATCTTGCTTTTGAAGTACTTCGCATAGGCGTTGTTTGGTCCGATGTGGTGTAGGCATGTTTGATCTTGTCCCCCCGTTCAGGTATCGCGGCATGCAGAACTCACTAGTTAACCTGATATCCCTCATGCGTACAACAAAGTAGTTACTCACGTGCGATCATGTGCAATGGGCCCAGTCACTGTGCCTCTGAGAGCAGCCTTTGCAATAGCCGTGAGCGGATGGTCAGGTTTTCCCTGGAAGCGCTCGTCAATACCGAATGAGCCGCGGGCCACGTAATCCATGGCGAGTTCCTCGAACTTGTGCAGCATGTGCACCTCTTTTCCAGTGTCCGCGTACTCCTCGAGATATTTCACAAAGGCGTTTGCATTTTCTTCGAGATGAGGCACCATCTGGATGTGTACGTCATCACAATTCAATTATCTCTTTGTGATCTGCCTGGGAACTCTGCTCGTTCATACTTCAAGTTTGCTCGTCAATAAACACGCCATGGCTTGCTTGCCATTCAACTCAACCACAAAGGCGATTGATTGCCTAAGTACCGAACTCAACTACTACTACTAGTAGCGTGCCGGGAATTTTTTCCTGAACAGTTTTGTAACCGCCTGACGAAATTGAAAATGAGCAAAACAGATCGCGACGACTGGCAAGCACCGGTATATCTGGACGATGTCGTCGTCATCTTAGAACTAGCGAGTCAGACAGGCGAGATTTATGTAGAAAATCTGATTTAAACTTATTAAAAAGATCATTTTAAAGCTAATGCCAGTTGCCGCGTGTTGCGCCAGTAGTACCGTGTCTATAGTTGCCCACATCAGTCCTAGCCAAATCACTACACTTTGTAAGTAACCGCCTCTCACAGCAGGTTTTCTGACACGTTTCCACATGCCCATAGTGTTGAATCTCTCTTTCTCTTACTCCGCGAACAGACCCAGAGTGGAAACGCGTCTAGTTGACCTTCCTGCATTTAACTTCCTGGTTAACTCTTCTCTTCACAACCAGCAAGGTGGCTTACATTTTCCCCGACCACATTTTTTTTTAAATTTCAGAAGCACGAGAGCAGTAACGCAATACGCAAATATCGTGAGATCCGCTGTTTCATCACTGTGAAGTAGGCCCCGAAGGCTAATCTTCTAGTGTTTCTATGTTCCACATCCTGTCCTCAGTTCTCAATACGTCCTAAATAGATGAGAATACAAGCCTTAAGATTATTTGCCCCCCCCTTTTCGTTCTTTTGCCTCAAATACGAGTTTAAAGCGATATTAAACCCGTGATGAACGTCATTGGTCAATGCATAACAATATGACAACCCTTTCGCATGAACTATAAAAGTCGTGGTTGTATCTTTTTGCGCCAAGATTCGCTCGAACAGCCGAAAAATTCTAAAAGCCTGCGGTTTCCAAACAATTAAACGCTTGACTCTAACTTCGAACTCTACATCATGTCATAAATTATTGACAAGAAAACAAGCAGTGTGCTGTAGAGTGTTCTACAGTATAGTTTCCAAATTGAATAGACATACGCGGGATTCGAAAATTACCTGCTTCAGCTTGTTGGCAGAAAAGCCATAGGCAACCGATGAGCGAATGTTTTTCCATGGAGCACCTCCCACATGCATGATGGATTTTTTCAGCACTGGGTGCATTTGGATCGGGCATCATTATGAACTGAGAAACAAAAAATAAAGAACAGTCATGGCGATGAGGTAGCACCAAATTATTTTCCTCGCCAGATGCTTTGCTCGACGTCGAGAAGGTGCGAGAATTTCGAGATAACCTCTTCGCTTGTCCAAATAGTCATCATGCCTTCCTTCTCCAATTTTAATTCCAATTTCCTTCTCCAAGTGTAGCGTGGCAAACCGGAGAACGCCTAGGGAACCCCATGCCTTTTTTTTTTCTCTTTGTCCACCTCTCTCTACCATCGCGTACTCACACGTTTCAGTCTTGTGCCAAGGAACCGAAAAGAAGGCTCACGTTGTTAGGGAGCGTCCAATTGATTTGCAGTTAATCGATGTGGAGCAATAAATAGCTGTTGAAAGTACTTAATCGAACCTGGCATTCTCATTTAGAAATAGCAATAACCCGTAACCGAAGACGGTATGCATGTTATTCGATATGGTAATGTTCAAATAGCCGAGCAGTTAGGCTACACAATTATTCGTCGTTAAAGATATGGCGGAGAGTATATACGGCATCTGATGCAAATCTCCAGACGTGAAATTATTTTATTCTCTTGTGTAAAAAATACCTGCGTCATAGTTTCACGATGCTGCGTCTTCTTCGGGCTTTATCAACTTACGATGGGAAGATGATCACTAATATTGGCGCAAGTAGAGGATTTTTACTCATTTACATTTACACTATATACATTTACTTTGTGGCAATATGCTTCCTAGGCCAAAAGGAAAGTAATCTTAAAGGATACTCACGCCTTTGTCGACGAAGTTCTGAAAGTTGCGCACGAAGACGTATTCTATAAAGTGCACATCCTTGAGCACAACGAAAGGCACATCGCCGTTGAAGAACCTGCGCAGCGTGATAAGTTCATATGAGCTAACACCCTTTGACACTGCGAATGATTTCGTCGCAGATCAACAAGTTGACACCTTATTAATAAAAATAAGGGCAATACAGCAGTAAAGCGAAGATGAATGCTCTAACTAGAGCAAAAAAAAAAAACTCACCCAAAGATGTCACCGTAGCGGTCACACCACTTTCCTATGACTCTGTAAGAATCCTGCCGTGTAAAAAGTAAACAATTACGTGTGTTACCATGGATGGCGTATAAGTTTAGGGGGCTGACGATTATGCTTATGACGTAATGCATGCGATCGAGATACTCAATAAAAACCAGTACCATGACAGCAACATTTAAGTACCAATCCATTTAAGTGTTGTTCTTTTGTGCGCAGTACCATATGCCAGTACCAGGTACCTATAAGCAAACTTTAATACTAGTGCATTGCGCACATCGATTCAGTTGTAGGATTATACTATAGTATGAAATTTTAAGGACGCAGTTAGCACTCACTACATGCTACACGCGAAGAAACAACAACATAAAAACAAAGAAAAAAACCTATCGGACTTCTAAAGCTGCATTCTGGTGGGTACTGAGATCTCGCGGGTGTTCTTTCTTTCATTTTTTTTTTTAAAATCTCTTCTACAAGCCTACAAGGGGCGCTGCAGAGCAAATGCAAAATGAGTTTTAAATGCAAAGGAAGGGCAGCAGCGTCACGTGGTAATTTTGAGCAGCTTTGCATGTCATCTATTCCGCAGTACATAGCAGCATATTTGCGAAATTATTCGTTCAGTCCAAAGTAAGAAAAACGATACTCCCAGTATTGCCATTGCTTGAGGTGACTCGCCGCATTTTGTCTGAGTATATTTGTACGCTTCTATTAAAGCGCCTGATCTACGTTTCCTCCGATACGCACCACCTCCGAAGTGGGCCCTCCTTGTCAGGGGTATTTCAGTTGCAGATGTACGGGTTTTCCCGAGGACCTACCCACACAATGTTTCGAGTTAAAATGTCTGCCTTCGTCCCGACTGACGTGCTGCCATCTATTCGATTCGCCATATATATTCAGATGAAGTCAAATTTATTATCCTTCATTAGAAAGGCTCACCCCGCAAAATGTTACTTAACTAAGCAGCTTGACTCCCACGAAAAGCAGTTCCCCACGAAAGGCAGTTTCTATCGGCACTGAAACAACGACCGAAAAAAAAAAACGGTACATATCTTTTTTTACGATTGGGGGGGGGGGAGGGGGGGGGGAGGGATGGAGGGGGCGAAGGGGGGACATGCCTATACGCTTGCACCCTTGTCTGCGAGCTTTAACCAGACTTTTTTTTTGGCATTTGCGTATCGTTGTAGAGTGGCTACAGAGGTAATTTTGGGTTTGTGCAATAGTTTGAGTAGGAGAGGATGTGAAGTGACGTAACCGCCTCATGTGATACTATTACCATACTTGTTTCATTGCACTTTTGCCACTAAACATCTTAGGTTAATGCCTCGATTACAATCCTCTGTATTTCTTCTAAAGTCGTATGGTATTTAACAATCAGCGTTGCAGACGAGACATTTAAATTGTCCTTGGTAGGCTGCAACCGGTTCACGTGGCCTACGTCTCGCTGCAAAACTCGAACGTACGCTTAAAAGGCGCGACGATGAATGCAAAGCAGCATACGAAAGAACGATGACCTTACCGTTGAATGATATTCCCTGAGATTTCCCCATAATATGTTCGGTTTCGGTCCCGGAATGCCGATGTTCTTGAAGTAAGCGAAGTGTCGCCGTCGCCATCTAAAAGGAAGACACTTTTTTTTTCTCAACTTCTTCAGACTAATCAACATTTTATAGGGGTACCAACCGATGGAAGACGAATATCGGCCTTTCGAACCCTGGATGAATGAGATCCAAGTTTAGGGCTTTCAAATAATGGCTCAGCCAAAGGAAAAAAAAAAAAAGAAGTTAGACTGCTTGAGTCAAGCCTCACTAAAGAAGTTCAGCACCTCGTCTTCACCCCGATCCCCACGCCTCGCCACCCCTTGTGCTTTCTCCTACCAAATCTATTAAATTCGTCTAAAAGTGGTACCCTGCATGCGATCGGAATCGTCGCTTCCCCCTACAAAAAAAATATAATTGACCTTTAGTCAAAAGTCTGCATTAATTAACCCTGCAGACATGCAATTCTGCGGACGAGCTTAGCTTCCAGCCTGAGGTAATCATTTACGACCCAGGAACATGCCGACAAAATTCATCACAATATGAAATTGAAATTCTCCCCGCGTCACACGTGGAGTGAGCATGTTATCATAAGCCATATCATCCCAATTATTGACCTTGACCCTTTGTTGCACACTTGTGCCCCTTTGACTTAGTTTGCTGGAAGAATTCTGTATTTAAGCACCTTCAAGATACCGACGCACACAATCGGGGAAAAACAGTAGCTTACTGCCCTAAATGTCCTGTAAATAATGTTTTTTGGTACGCATGCACGAATAAAATGCGCTTGCGCATACTATTAAAAGCATCACCTCGCAGAGCCACTTCAGCAGCGTGAAACTAATCGAAATGCCTCATGACAGCGATACACAGCCGTCTTTCGCGCCGTTCATGTAAATGAGAAGGCCGACTTCAAAACATACAGTTGCTTCATTTCACTAGGCTTAGCGGTTTGCGTAAGCCAAGGAAAAAGGACAGCACACGAAGAGGAGCGTGAAAGAATTTCAAAACCAGTTTCACGATATAGTGTTTCACAAGTTCCTGTAAACACCACGCTGTTAAAAATGTTCCAAAAGCCGGGTGAGTTCATGATTAAAAATTTTTGTTATATTTTGTTATGTCAAGTCGGAGTACATATTTTAACCACGCTGTTGTTGAAAACTTTCTCGGGCCTCTGAGCAAACGCTAAGAGTTTTGGTAAGGACCCTGTGGCGGAGTTACGGTACCACTGCTAAAGTATAGGCTAGCAACAGCGAGAAGTGCCCCCATTTGTCTCCATTGCCATGGAAGTACAGAAATGTTACGAGAACCTACACGGGTACTCCGGTGACAGCTTCCTTTGCGCGTGTTTCGCGTGCTAATTCCTTAAAGGGACACTAAAAGCAAATATTATGTCTACGTGGATTGTTGAAATAACTTTCTAGAAACATCGTAGTGCTTGTTTCGTGTCAGTAAAATGCCTAGCTTGAAAGCCAAGGCAAGTTTTAATGGTCCGCATACTTTTAGCGCAATTCAAACCGCTCGCCTCTACCAGCCACGGTGGTCTAGTGGTTATGGAGCTCGACTGCTGACCCGAAGGTCGCAAAGTCGAATATCCAGGCCATGGAGGCCGCATTTCCGATAGAGACGAAAATACTTGAGGCTCGTGCAGTTATACTTAGGTGCGCGTTAAAAAACACCAGCCGGTCGAATTTTCCGGAGCCCTTCACTATGGCGTCCCTCATAATCATATCGCGGTTTTAGGACGTTAAACCCCAACAATTATTTTTAACTGCTCACGTCTTTGAACTGACTTGAGACGTAACATTTGGCATGCCCGCCTACAACTTGCTCACAGCCGGCGCTGCGGCGTAGCGGAGCATAGCCCGGCAGTAACAGTACTTCTGGAACAGCCGTGTCGTTCACCAAGGGTAACTTCAAGAAGTTCCTGTTTCCATGGATCAAACTGAAATTCTCAGCTTACATTTTGTTCCGTCTTGTAATGCACTGCAATGTTTTTGTTTTTCTCATGGACAGTTTCAGTACTAGCGATAAATTGTATTAAAGGTGTTCTACGTCATCGGCCTATAGTACTAGAATGTTCCACCGGTGGTGCGAATTGATTTCTGCGTGTACCCTGATTTTTCGATTACTATAGTTCCACTGTGCATAATTATGACGTTTTAGGCATTCTCAAGCATTGACCTATTTCTTCTACGTAAAATGTGATTTGCCTTTAGTGTCCCTTTGATTAATACACGTAGTGTACTCTCGAGTATGCATGCATATACTACGAAGTTCGTCCCTTTAATTAGAACAAGCAGACAAGAAAGCCAAGGGAATTACTTTCCTTGACGTTCTTGTCTGTTAGTTCTAATTAATGTTGTGTGTAACAAAGAAAAACGAGCCCTTGAAATTCCCCGTCTGAAGTTCTTCCCTGTCGTTTTAGCACATTACAAGCTGTTGTGTTGAAACAACACACTGTGACAGAACGCGAGCAGATGAGAACTTTTTTTTCTTTACTGCGCGATACAGTTTTGAGAGATATAGGTCACGCCACAGTAACGTCACGAAACTTTATAGCTTATGGCTCGAAGCCTTGGAAACAAAATTACAGAAAAACGTTACATTGCTCTAATTTGAGTTCTTTCGAACAAACTTTGTTACTTCTCTGAAGTGAGTGCTCTACATTCACTTCACAACGGCAAGGTATATGCGGTGCAAAAACATGCGCTTAAGGCTTATACACGGCATTCATAAAATAGCATTTGGTGGCTCACGGTGACGATAAAATCTGTATGAAATCGCCTGTTTTGAGTTTAAAATTGGGCTCAAAGTTAGGGCGCTAACGGGGTAAAAGTTCAAACGAGGAATTAGCAGCCTCATCAGCCTCTTTCATCTCGTGAATTAGTATCCCTCCTTTTATATTTTTTCACATGGCCGCTCTCAAGGTAGCTCGAAAATACTCAACTATGTCCTTGTATATTGAAACCGAATCTTAATAGTTCGCACGCAAAGGTTAAACAACGAGCAGCATGCCTATGTTGTTCTTATATTTCCAGTCATACCTTGCACAAGATCCCTTGACTGCCAGATGGGAAAGACGGATGAAGAAATGTGCAGCACACTTGAACGCGGATCATTCTTAGATCTACTTAGATTGTCTTGATAGTTTGAGGTGTCTGACGCTTCAATAATCTTTCCAACAATGTTATGTATTGATCAAAAAACGATCGGTCTCTAGCTCTACCCATGTCAACACGTTCGTTTAAGTTATAGCCGTAAAATGATGCACGCAAACAAGGCCAGAAAAGACGTAGCTGTGTACCTTGTCGTAACTACTGTGACTATGTTACCGCGAAATGCACAAGAGGTATACCTGCAGTTCTTTCGTTTACATGACTGCGACTACACGGTGACGTGAAGCAGTACGTTACACTAAGTTCCTTAGCGCAGCCACTGACATCAGTCTTCTGAGCCTGTGTCTCTTTCGCAATGTTCGCCTTTAGTATGATTTTATAGATGGCGAGTCAGGACTCGAGACAGGAAAACGCGTAAGTCGACTGTGCTGGATGTTATCACAACAGAAAGGAAAAAAGTTTGAATTCACTGAAAATGTACTTCGTATCGAAAGAAACGGAAGACAAAATATGATGAAGCCCCTGGACGGCTGATAACTTACATTATAAGCAGCGTCAGCAAAGAAGCCGAGAGGATGAGGAGCGTGCATGTGAGTAACATTGCTGGGTCCTTGCGCTCGAAAAAAGGGGCAATGGTCGTATGTGAAGGGACGGTCATTTCTGCAGCCTGTGAGGGACCACGGCGCAGAATCGGAAAGCTTCGGCGCCGAAGAGACAGTGTCGTGTTGCCTTCGAAGGAGGCAGTAAGACGCTTTTTTTTTATTCTCTTTCGCAAAACGAGAAAGCCGGCCAAACAAGACTTTCTCCTCTTGCCACATCTTCCTCGCCACAAACCGAACGCAACGTGGTAAGAGCGCTCTTTCCTGGTGAGCGTGCTTTCCGGTAGGTAACGTGGTGGATAGCCGGCAGCCGCGCGCTCGTCGGGGTGGTTGCGGACGAGCTCGCGCCGTAGGTTTTGGCGCGCTGAGTCCACGGAGTCCGCGCACGTTGTCAGTGGAGCCGCTGGGTCGTGTGCTGCCTTTGCCAGGTCATCGGCAGCCTCGTTCCCTGCGATACCGACAACGTGGTGGATAGCCGGCAGCCGCGCGCTCGTCGGGGTGGTTGCGGACGAGCTCGCGCCGTAGGTTTTGGTGCGCTGAGTCCACGGGGTCCGCGCACGTTGTCAGTGGAGCTGCTGGGTCGTGTGCTGCCTTTGCCAGGTCATCGGCAGCCTCGTTCCCTGCGATACCGACAACGTGGTGGATAGCCGGCAGCCGCGCGCTCGTCGGGGTGGTTGCGGACGAGCCCGCGCCGTAGGTTTTGGTGCGCTGAGTCCACGGGGTCCGCGCACGTTGTCAGTGGAGCTGCTGGGTCGTGTGCTGCCTTTGCCAGGTCATCGGCAGCCTCGTTCCCTGCGATACCGACAACGTGGTGGATAGCCGGCAGCCGCGCGCTCGTCGGGGTGGTTGCGGACGAGCTCGCGCCGTAGGTTTTGGTGCGCTGAGTCCACGGGGTCCGCGCACGTTGTCAGTGGAGCCGCTGGGTCGTGTGCTGCCTTTGCCAGGTCATCGGCAGCCTCGTTCCCTGCGATACCGACGTGCGAAGGAATCAACGTGGTGGATAGCCGGCAGCCGCGCGCTCGTCGGGGTGGTTGCGGACGAGCTCGCGCCGTAGGTTTTGGCGCGCTGAGTCCACGGAGTCCGCGCACGTTGTCAGTGGAGCCGCTGGGTCGTGTGCTGCCTTTGCCAGGTCATCGGCAGCCTCGTTCCCTGCGATACCGACGTGCGAAGGAATCCATTGGACCAAGCCTGGAACTGACGGCGAGGAACTTCTGCCTTCTGTGCTCCCGGTCTCTTCTACGTTCTCCAAGCCCCTTACTCCCCTCCCACTCTAACTCTATATTTCCCCCCATTCCCCCCCCAAGTGTCGCGGTTGTGGTGTCCTCGCCTGAGAGACAGTTACTGCGTCACTCCCCTCATTCTTCACCTTTCCCCAACTAAGAATCTCTCTCCCCAACGTGGTAAGAGTCGAGCGTGCGCAGAATGTAAATTGTAAAGCTCGAACTTAACCATCACAATTTGCAAAAAGAAAAAAAGAAAGGAAAAAAGAAGAACTGTTGCAATTGTGTCATTGTATGCTAGCCTGTACGCTTCCCTATAGGTAAAAAAAAAGTTAAACCAGCACAATGCGAGATTTACGGGTCTGAAAGTGGCACTCGCGCCTCGGCGTTCGTGTTCTCTGGTGCAATGTTTGGTTTAACTTCTTGTTTACTTTCAATGCCGGAACGGATCTCAGAAGCCACTTAGAAAGAGGCTTGTGGTTGAGAGCTGCTCCGCCACGTTTCCAGCTCCTCGCAAGAAAAACGTCTGCTCGTTCAACTAAGTCATTCAAGAAGTTTTTATTAGTTATCCTGACAGTTTATTGGCCCTTAAGTAAGTTTGTGTTCCGATATCATGCGTTACCTAATGGAACGCTAGAGTTGAAAGAGAACCATCAATTTCATACCAGTTTTATTTTGTAACGCACATTCTCTGAATGTTTGAAGAACCGGAAGTAACTGTTTGACCGGAAGTTCTTGGAAGAAAAACAAGAGTGCTGCTCGTGCGACTACGGAGCGTATTGCCATGTCATGTTCGGCGTCTTTTTTCTTCTGTGGCCGGTCAATGCTCCCGGTTCTTCGGTTGATGTTGATCGGTTAGAGAGAGCGCTCGATAGTAAACAAAAATGGCCGCCTACTGGGCGCTCGTTTGATTTTTGAAATGGCGACCTCGTACGCTTAGCAGCTCAATTACAATCACCTAACGCACAGGGAAAGTAAGGCAGCTTCGCCGTAGTGGTGCTGTCACTAATCCCGTAGATGGGAAGGCAATCGCCGGGCGGATTCCAAGGGCTGACGTATCGGCCCCCCGAAACGCACCACGAAAGCTCGGACAATTGAGGGCAGGTCCCTTTAGTGCGCCAGCGAACGCCGGTTGTGGTCCAAAGACCGAGTCAGAGCCAAGAGTTGACAACACAACAGAATATATTCTTAATTAAGGCAATAGAATCATTACAGACACATGTACATTCATGCACACTCGGCAAGCCGGTTCAATATATAACTCACAATATCAACGGGAACAAACAAACCAATCGCGCTGCAAATACAATGCTATGCTTTACAAAATCTCTAGAACACTTATGGTCCTAAAATATTCACCGAAGATGTCTGGTCCACCAAATCTTCAAATGCGTCCGAAAGTTTCTCTTCTAGGAAACCCGGAGAATTCAGCGCTGGTTGTTGCTCCCCTCCGTCGTTGGCCCGTCACATGGCTCCTCTTGCCGCTCTTCACCGACCGCCGCCCTGACTCGCCGTCGTCACCCGCTTATATTAGGCCGCGCTCGAGTTTGAGAACGTTCCACACCACTCACTTGGGCTCAGCACAGCGAAAGCCAGGGAACAGGTTAGATCCTTCTAGTAGGTTCTACTGCGTAGACGGACGCGCGCCGGTGGCAGCCGCGTTGGCTTCTCGAATTCTCTCGCTGTTGCGTGGTGTTCGCTTTCACGGCGTGCATTGTTTATAGAGGAGGCGAGGTGGTGTACGCTTTGGAGAAGCGACCGTTGCTGGCGCCTTGAATCGCGGCGCGTGATCGGCTGGCGCCGTCTGTTATGACGCGCTTTTGAGGGTGGTTCACGTGCTCATTTGTGACAGGTGCCAAGCCTGAAGAAAATGCGGAGCTGGCTAGCCTTCTTTGTTTCTCTTCGGTTTTCTCTTTCTTTCCTCCCCCCCCTTTTTTTTCTTGTTCTCTTTTTTTTCTGTGATTTTTTGCTTATTTCTTTTTTTTCTCTTTAGTTCTATTGTACTTCTTATTTTTTTCTTTATTTATCTCTTTTTATTTCTCGCTTGCTTCTTTTTAAATTTTTTATACGTGGTTTAATTGTGTTGTCGTGTTTCCCTAGCCATAGTAGCAATGTCCGCACTTTATATCACCATCAAGGCGCTCGAAGAACAAGAGGAAGAAGACTTCTCTTTGGCGCGAGCGCGCGCTACAGCTGGCTGTGGTATATGTGGTTTTGCCTGCGTTACGCCAAGCGACGACGACAGCATGCGACAGCCTGGCCCCTAAAGTGTTCCGCACTTAAAATAAATAAAGATGAAAAAAAGCGAGAACGAGAAACAAACAGAAAGAAAGAAGTAGAAAAAGAAGAAAGGAAGGAAAAATATGAGAATCAAGGAAGGCCTCCCAGCTGCGCCCTTCCTTCAGGCTTGGCACCACTAGTGCGAAGCTGCCATAATTTTTTTAAAGGCGAAAGCCTTAGATGCCTCATCAAACGCGAAATTTGACCGTCGGCGTCGGGGACGAATGATGCAAGAAATCATCATCACGGGATGGACGTCATTATATGTAGCGAAACCTCGGGGTCGTTTAAACTAGGGTGCATCGGAAGACCAGGGGGAGACGAAGAGGTGTGGGAGCAACTCCGCACAGGCAAGCGATAAGTCGACACGATGATTTCGGGGAGCACTCATTAAGGGGTTTATTTAGCTAGCACAACTTGAATTTATACAAT
>JALIZH010004931.1:0-11114 GCA_030522465.1 Rhipicephalus appendiculatus
AGAGGTTAAGAAGGGCTTTTATAGTGTTTTTACAGTGCCTATAAATGCCTATTTTTGGCGATCGTGTCCTAAACGTCTATAAGTGCCTATAAATGCTTATTTCCCCAAATGGGTGCCTATATGAACACTATTTAACCCCAAATATCACTTTCGAGTGCAGTTTGAGACCGTTATTCATGTTACCAGGCAACATTGACCATTAGAAATACTAGGGGGTTCAAACTAGCCTTCTAGTTCAAACAATTTCCGAAAAACAACCGCTAGCAGCCGCAAAATGGGACGCGCCGGCCATCCTACGCCAGCGCGCTGAGCTGTCGCGAGCGGCTAAAGCGGAGAGGTTCAGGATAGGAAAAGACGCTGTTTCTGCAACCCTAAATGGGAGCAAGTCAACGTCTACTATGGAATGGGGAGAGGGAAATAAACATGGAAGTGAACCACCATGAAGGCATGGGTGTGGCAGTGGACAAGAAATAGGAGCTCCTCTGGGCTGCCGCGGGAAGGTGACGGACCAATGCGAAACCATGGAGTGCTGTCAGGGGAAAGGAGTGTAGATCAAAAGTACGAAAAATGTGATGTGCACGCGGGTTTGGTTTTGTTTGTTGATGCGTGCCCAATGAAGAGCGTTGGACCCCAACAATTTTTCAGGTTGGTTCGTTACGAGCCACGAAACCATTATGCGAGGAGGCGTCATGCGCAAGCATGCAAGGGTCACGTGCGCATGACGTGCCTGAGCCAGGTCGTGCACGCGAGCGCTGTTGTGTCGTTTGGGCGTTCTCTGTAGTGTAGTACCTATTTCTTTGGGATGGGTCTCTCAGTGCGCGCAGGTTTGGAGAGACTGGCACGGATCACGTATCCTTACCGCGACACACCGGGTCGCACAGCTGGAACTGTTGATAGGGACAATGCACCAAAAGCGCGCCGAACGTTGTTAGGGCTGGTGCCGGCGCGACGCGGGAACGGCGAAAATACGGACGCATACGAAATGAAGGCAGATTAGTCTCACATCTCGCTGCGATTCGAAATAAGAAAATAAATATAAAAATGGAAACACATTACGCTTGTGTGTTTTATTATTTCTCTCAACTTTCATTCATATATTTAAGCAACATATTACAGAAATTACACATGTCGCCTGGAATAATTCTCGCAGTGTCACGTGCTACTGCGAGCGATGTCAGATCACCAATGTCTACGTAGAGGAGCGACGTTAGAGCTCAGATAACTACGCAGGAGCTTCCCTTGTTGTACGTCAACCCCTCCATCTTGGGTCGCGCGTCTGCGAGAAGGGCAAGCGCTGCTCATTTTGAAATTTCACATTTTTCCGCGGCGCGCAAGAATGTGAAAGGGACAATGTTGTTAGTAACAATGCCCTAACAACATTGCGAGGAGGCAAGTCAACGGCAGCAAGTCAACGTCTACTATAGAATGTAGACGTTGATGATCACTTCTGCCAAGATTTGCAACGCGCAACGTTGCAAATCTTGGCAGACGTGATCGTGAGCGCCAAGTTCATGCAAAACACTTGTAAGTTCTAAATGCTGAGACCTGGTGAGAGGCCCTTTAAAGGTGTTCGTCGACAGAGTAGCAACTGACTCTACGCTATTAGACCCGGCCAATACAAGGCCTCCCTCCCTTTTGGTTTTTTAGCGATCTAACTACCTGTTTCTGTGGATGCCGAAAATAAAGAGATGCACGACTGTGTCGATTCCACGGTGGACACTTTGCTCACCATGATAGAGAATAAAAGGAGAGTGTGTTCTACGAACCGTGCGGCAAAAAGGACAATTGCGTGGCTATGTTCAACTGTTGGCGCCTTTGTGTCATCGTGAACAATAACATTTCTTGCTTTTCTGTCGTAAAGACAGGTCGCGTATGTCTTTGTTTCAAATATTTTGCATTTGTGTAAAAATTTACTGTGCCTATATTTACGATTTTGGAAGCCTAAAACTGTGTTTTGCCTGCCTATTTTTGGCGCCTAAAACACACTTTTTAAGTGCCTAAAAATCTGGCCTCTAATGATTACACCTTGCAGCATGTGCCCGGAAAGGACGTCGTAATTCCGGACACCCTTTTGAGGGAATTCCCGCGTGACAATGAGAGAGAAGAAATGGTAGAGAGGAAAGGCAGGGAGGTTAACCAGTCCAGGATGCCCGGTTTGCTACCCTACACGTAGGAACGGGACGGGGGGAAATTGATAGAGGGAGAGGAAATAGTGGAAGGAGAAAGAAAGATAGCTCATAACACAACACACACAAACACGCAGTCGGTCACAATCCATCACTCTGGCGTGGTACACAACATCACTGTGACGGCCGTTTGTCCAAATCCGTTTTCCTCTGAAACTGCTGTAGTTCCTTGGTCGCCTTCAGCTGCGATGTCCTCTGTCGACATTGTTTTGTCTTCCTTTTGAGCTTTTCCGAGCTCTTCTCTGGTTATATCTAAGGTGTTCATATTGACGGCCGTGATATTCTTTCTTGGTTCCATTTGGTCCCGGTTTGGATTTATGTTCCATGACGCTCTCTTTCCACTTATCATCGTGGTTTTGAACTGCCCGTGCTCCTGAAACATTTCCAACGATAACATCGTACAAAGGTCTTGCCATGCATTTGACCACTGAAATACCCGAGAAATAAGGTGAACGGATTTCAACCATGGCCTCAGGAACGTTAATGCTACTGCCATCGGCCAGGAACAACGTAGCTGTAGTATCCGTAAGAGCATCGTCTGGCACCAGGGATCGATGGACTATTAACGTGTTACTTCCTGTGTCTGGCAGAACTGAAACTGTTTGGCCAAACACTAGGCCCTGCAACACTGGCATCTCGCGAGTCACAGCTTTTGGGTGAGTTCTCACCGCGCTAGCAACCTTTCCCTCATATTTGTTGGATGGGTTATTGGTACCTTCCGTTGGGTTCTCTTCCGGAGACAGCAGGCAAGATGTTTTCTTCATCCAGCCGTCTCTCTTTGTGCGGATCTTAGCATCATGTCCTGCCTTGTGGCCATATCCACAGTAAGGTTGTTTAAGCTTGGTCCGACAATCTGAGGCCCTGTGACCCACTTTGTCACATAGAAAACACCTTACTGCCATTTTGACGGACAAGCTTCCGCTCCTCTCCGTGGCACCACTGTTCTCAGTTTTCTGACGGATAGGAGCAAGGTAGACTATGTGTGTGCCTCTAAAAAATCATCGGCGGCTTCTTCCATGTCATCAAGCTTTGTGTGCTTCTCACGAAGAAACAGCGCTAGCCGGTGATGGCAGTTGCTCAAAAATTGCTCCGACACAATTAGATTACGGAGTGCCAAATACTCTTTGTCGGTCTTTGACATTTCGACCCACCGATCAAAGAAACTCAAGAGCCTCGTCGCGTACTGTTTTCCGGTATCGCCATCTTGGGGCTTGCTTTGGCGGAACTTCTCCATGTAGCCCTCTGCCGTAAACCGGAAACGTTGAAGCAAAGCTAACTTGGCCTTATCGTAGTCGAAGGAATCTTCAGGAGACAACCGTCCGAAGACTTTTAAGGCCTCTCCGCTCAAACACAAGCTTAAAGCTGTGGCCCATTTTCCTTTCGGTCATTCTTGCCCGGTGGCGACGTTCTCGAACCTTTTTAGGTATGCATCTAAGTCGTCCCGGTTTTCATTGAACCCTGCAATTAGGCTGTGAGGATTCACGTTGCAAAATGTGTTTCTTCCAAATATTCAGTCAGCGGTTCTAGTCTCTCCACGATTGCCTTGCGCTTCGGCAACCCAGGGCTGGGCAAAGATACTTTGAAATTGTATCGCGACACGATACAAGATACTCGGGCAAGAAGTATTGGAGATACAGCTACAAGATACTTCCACAATCAATGTATCCGATACGATACTTCCCAATTGCATCTTAAGATACTTCGATACATTTGTAAATTCGCTATTATAGATGTACATAATGACGCTGCAAATGCCCATGTAGAGAAGTATTTGCTTGAGGATGTCTTAACTGTGGCCAACTTTGCTTATATTAATGATATATCTGGTTGAATCCCGACAGTTGTGTCCTTCTTGCTTAAGGGGGTTGGGCAAAATCGACTAAAAATGCAATTTTTCAGTTTTCATGGCACAATATTCTAGCATTCTTGACAAGTGTTTCCACGAAGTGGCGTCTTCTTATGCGCAAAAAAATGTATTTAAAAATGGCGCCAAATGCGCCTGACCCCTTAACGGCACCTATACTTAATGGCAAGGCGTTGTAGCATTTGCTTGGTTGTGAATATAAGGACACGCCATCACTTAGAATGGTGGTATATCCAGCTAAATCAATTATTTCAGTAGTTCAGTTCTTGGTCTACTGGGGTGGTGACAGTCGCTGAAGTATAACTTGCGAAAGTTTGTTTACACCCGCATTTCCGCCGTTACCATACCCACGTAATGCTCGTGCGTTCTGCAATTCTTGCCATTTCGGGCGGCTCACAGCTGTGATCTGTTTCACAAACGCACTGAGGACACGTCAGTGCCTTGGTTTTCAGCAAATCCGTGAAAGTAGTGAAACATTTTGGGAAGCAGTACCTCCTAGTGCACAGTCAACACACCGAGATGCCGCCATTGATTGCAAGTGCTGCCAAGTTTGGAAGGGCTTCGCGAGATTTCGTTTTTGATTACGCGGGTGCAAAGTCACCTGAATATCGCATAATAGACATTTCTTGGTGAAAATTATGAATAATAGCGAGTAATATGCAGCAGGAGCATTTTATCCTGACTTCACGGCAACTCGAACTTTAAAAGGCGTTTTCTTAATACACTACTTTTCGTCAGAAAAGGAACATTTTCTCTGTAACCACTGCAGCTATCAAGCGCAAATTTTTGTCACTTGTTTCTCATTAACATGTTCCTTTGCTGAAGTAAACTAATGGTGTTGCCACCATAACATTATTTTTTACGAAAGCTTTTCTTTAAGAAAGAAGCCTTGACATTCTAATCATCAGAGATCTAAATTTTTAATTAAAGAATGGTCATGCGGACAATTATTATTTTGGTTCGGCACGACACCCTGGGCACATTTAACAACCACAGGAGTTTTCACCTTTTTACACGTAAAACCTTTGTCATAAATGTTCCTTCAACAATAGAAATAATAAAAAAAAAATTAAATTTTAATTATTTTTAGAATGACTTCATATTTTATCGCCAAATTCATAAAACATTTAGCAAGATCTCCATTTCATTAGCTGGCAAAGTTAGGTAGAGTTTGCTTTAAAAATAACAGAGTGGTGGGCAGTAGCAGTGATACACCCTTCTATGGTATCCATCCCCCCTTAATGTATATTAGTTTCATTCCGAAACAAGTTATTGGCATTTATTTATTTGAAAGCTCTTCATAAGCTTCGGTATCAGTGGTTTTTTCTTGGAACTATTGTAATTGATATGTGTCGCTGCTCTACTTGGCGACCAACCAGCGGGTTGCCATCTAATTTCAAAACTTCAATAAGAAGCCTCCGCAAGATGGCACAAATACAGGTGCAGACTCTTACCTTGTCCATAAGCGTATTGACGTTTTCGTAGTACTGCATTGCCTGACAGCTGTAGAGCAGCAAAAACGCTGGTAGCGATTTTTTAGAGCGAAAGCTGTTATGAAGTCACAACAAGGGCCGTTTTTGCGCCGTAGTTGTCCGCCGCCGCCGCCGGTGTCCGTAACCACCATTGCATGAAATAAGAAAAAACTAAACAAATAAAAATATTTACGATAGAATTGGAAACGAATCCGCGCCCTCTGCATGGCAGCCCAGCAGTCTACCACTGAGATACGCCGGGGCTTGAAACTGCGTTGCAAACTGACCCTATGCAGGCTTCATGTCGGGTAAGGAATCGCGTTAACATGTGTTGTAAAGTGTTTTAGAACAGTAAAGTAACAACCAAACGTCACACAAGGCGAATTGCGCAACGAGTGGGTCTTACAATGCTCCAACCAATTACAAAAGCCTCAGGCACGATTCGTCATCGTCGTCAGCCACAGCATCAACAAAGTGCACATAATGCGTTACAAGTGTGTAGCGGGTACATCGCTTTTCCGAAGAATGACGAATAATGGCATAGTGGACGCTTCCCCACTTCACAAATGTTATGGTGATTTATGGCGTAGTGGGTACCATGCAAGTGTGTTTGTAGTAGTTGTCCCAAAAATGGTTAAAACAGGCTCTAGAAAGGCCGCTCTTCCACCAATAGAGACGCGTATAGACCTTATTTCCTAAGCTCACTGGACCACTCTGGTGGAAAGAAAAAGGAATGTCACTGTCGTTACCTTTATTGACGTTGCTTAGTGGCGGCAGTGTCAGCTTGAGAAGCAGTGTTCAGCCGGCGTTTGTTGTTTCACAGGGTTGTGTTTCAATAGCAGTATCTTGTATCTTAAGATACACGATATATTACTGAATGTATCGGAAATACAGATACAGATGCTCGTTTTGAAGACGTATCGCGATACAGATACAAGATACCCAACGAGTATCGAAGACAGTATCTAAGATACATGTATCTTCGATACTGCCCAGCCCTGCGGCAACCTTAAGCTGCAACTGCAAACTTTTCTCCCTTCTTGCTTCCAGTTCTAGCAGCTCCTTTCTCACCTCGCGTTCTGCAGCTCGTTCCTCCTGTGCCCGCGCCTCCTGCTCGTCTAACCAAGCTTTCAGCTCTGCGCCCTCAAGCCCCATGCGCTCTGCCAAAGCCGATAGATCTCCTCGTGCGCTCGCGATGTTTTCAACACTCTTAACACCACTACAACTTTAACGGCTTCGTCCTCTATTAACGGACGCCAATTTGTCATGCAGGATTATGGTACTCTAAGTAGTAACTCTCAGACAGAGCCTCAGAAAAGAAATGACGAATCCGGTTAAACAATCAAACACAAAAAAGTAAGAAACTTTAAGCAAAAGAATGGAAAACAAAATTACGGAATTACAAACTAGAAAATCGGTCTTATGTTACAACCTACAGTGAGTCTTCTATCGCCCCGCTCTAACGTTTATGAAGGTAAAAAGTCACCGGTGGTATTGATGACGACGATGGCTTGGTAGGTTGACGTCTATGAGGGGGCGATGCTGACGACGTCACCGTCGCCGATGTAGCGTGCCCGCCAGCACGTGGGATCATGACGGAGGACACGGTTCACTTGAGGCGTCGCGCTCGTTCCCAACACGTAACGCCACACAGGAGGTTCCGCCCTCCATGGTCGGTTTGAGCCCGGAGTGGAGACTCGGACACCAAGGACGTGGCCTGGAACAATCACGGCCGGAACTCCTTGAAGCCGCGTACTTCCGGGTACTCTGTGACCAGCTGGAGCGTCCTGGACATGTCGGACTTCTCGCGTTCGGGTCCGGAACCCGATCTCAGCCGCGCGACACCAGCGACCTTCGCTCCAGACTGTTCCAACCCGTTCTGCGCTCGACTGGTCTTCGAACGTTTTTTCCTTCCCTTCTTCTTTCCCGTGCCTGCTTCCCATTGGTCTTCCTACGGACCTTTATCAATCCAACTTTCCCGCAAACTTGCTCTTCTTTTGGCGGAACGGGGTTTCACGCGTGACTTTTCGCGCCTACGTCGTCGTCTTCCTTCCACCGCTCAATCACGAAGCATCGGTGCCGTTGCCTCAGAGCACGTCTCAAACAACACTACGTTGCCACCACACTTCCCAACACCACCGTGTCACTACACTTCACCACAGACATGCAAGAATAGATTGAACAGATATTTGTCGATTGTCTAGGTGCTCTAGAACGGACGCCAGTGAGTGTCTCTGAACATTATAGACCGGACAGTCACGAAAGTGATCAAGACTGTGATACCTCAGCTGACGCAGATCTTCATGCACTTACCATTCAATGCAGCCCCGTTAGAAAGCCGACAGCCCGTCGATTGTTCAAAACTATTGCAGAAGACTCAGAGCTGCAAAACGTTATTAAATTATTTGTAGGCGGGCAGTCCAGTAAAAGGCCTCTTCCGTCCATTGGAAGCAAAGCTATTGGAGATAAACCGACTGCAATTTAAATGCACCAAAGTGGTCATTCCACGAAAAATGCTGCACCGTATTCACGAAGGTCACTTAGGCCTCAACAAGTGCAAAGCGAGGGCACGTGCACTGGTCTTCTGGCCTGGTCTGGCCTGGTCTGGCCAATGACATCATCATCAACATCAAGCTTTCATCAGGTCATGCAGCGTGTGCAAGACGTTCGCATATCGTCAGCCATGCGAGCCCCTTTTGCCCCGCCAATTGCCAGCGCGACCGTGGGATCGTGTGGGAGTAGAACTCTGCCAATTCAACGGGCAGCACTACCTAGTTGCGTACGAAGCATTCTCAAGTTTCCTAGAAGTTGAGCGACTGCGAAGCACTCATGCCCTGGAAGTTATCGATGTGTTGAATAACATATTTAGCAGACACGGCATCACATTGGAGGTCGTCACTGACAATGGTCCGCAATTCGCCTGCTACGAATTCAGACAATTTGCAAACGTCTTTGAATTAAAGCACACAGCCTCCAGCCCCCTATTTCCCCAGTCAAATGTTCTGACAGAAAAAGGTGTGCAAATTGCTAAGCGATTACTACAAAAGGCAGTGAGTGGAAAAGAATGTTTGTGGTGGGCCCTGTTAAATTACAGAGCCTCTCTACTCGAAGATGGAAGGTGCCCGAGTGAGCTTTTCATGGGCCGTCGCTTGCCAACGCGGCTACCGGACTTTTCAGCAAATGATTATCACGAAGTTTGGACACGAAAACAACCAAAACGAGGAAGTCTCCACCTGGTCTTGAAGAAAGGGGACGTAGTACTCAGGCTCAAGTACAGCAGCAGGTCACACCGAGGTCGTACACTGTGGTCACGGAAGACGGAACTATACTCCGCAGGAACAGGCAGCATATACTGTCAACCGAGGCACAGTACGAACCCATCATTGCCGACGGCTGTGGTCAAACAAGCGGCTGTTTTGGAATCCCGAAAATGTAATCCAGATCACAGTTGCCAGCGAGGCCCACGTGCTCACCTGTTGGACCATCTGCAGTTTCACAGCCTCAACTTCAGCCTCCCTCCGCGCAGTCCCCGCCACCCAGCGCGGTAGAAGAACGCAGATAAGCCAGACATCCTAAGCGCCCAGCAAGGCTGACCTACGACGAAAACTTCCACCAGCTCGCCTGACACTGACGCAGTTGTGCTCAGCGATGTAGCTGAGGCAGTGGGCAGGACGTTGCTTCAGTAATCGACACTTGTGACATTTCTGTGACGGGTGTGCAGGATATGTGACTGTGATTTGGCCGATCGTGAGCTTTCGTTCTTTGTGTTAAAGGAGGGAAGATGTATCGTATGTATATAGTTGTATATAGCTGCTATCTACTACTCTCAACTGGACCCTGGTTGGCTGTGAGGCAGGTGGTCGAACGCAATAAATATCACTAGCCACCTTGTAAATGTCCATGCAGTGGGTCTGTGTGCGGGCGCAAACGCGCTGTTCAGTTTTCCAAGAAAAATATACTCGTATTATCACACTAAAATGTACACTGAACAATGAAAATGTTTCTCTTATTCACATTTTGGTGTACCTATATAATATTTTAAACGCGTTAACTATGCGAGCGAGCAAAACCAAAATCGGCCGCGAGCTGCCGTACTAGTAGCGGAGCCACACGAATGTGCGGAAGCCCCGCCTCCGTAGCCTTCACTCAAGATAAGTTGCCGCCGAGTATAGTCTGGTTGCCACTCTTAATCTCACTTTTTCGGCGGGCCGCTTAAGATTATCTTTGTTTTCTTCGAGACCATTTTTATTCCTACATTAGCGCATGTTTCTTTTACATCTCCAGTATTTTTTCGTGATTC
This sequence comes from Rhipicephalus appendiculatus, assembly GCA_030522465.1. Classification (NCBI taxonomy): domain Eukaryota; kingdom Metazoa; phylum Arthropoda; class Arachnida; order Ixodida; family Ixodidae; genus Rhipicephalus; species Rhipicephalus appendiculatus. The sequence continues at coordinate 9,823 of JALIZH010004931.1, forward strand.
GTTACCATAATTGCTAAAAAGCGCACATCGTATGCAAAACGCGAATAGCTAAGATATTCTCTGTTAATGCTTATTTCTATATTTAAATGCGAAGCATTTTTTAGCGAACTTCGGTGACTTTGAGCGTATCTATCTATCTATCTATCTATCTATCTATCTATCTATCTATCTATCTATCTATCTATCTATCTATCTATCTATCTATCTATCTATCTATCTATCTATCTATCTATCTATCTATCTATCTATCTATCTATCTATCTATCTATCTATCTATCTATCTATCTATCTATCCGCCTACGACTTTGTTCTCATGACGAACGTGAATGACTGGTCACATCATGAAAATCATGTCTAACTTGCCATGACCGGCATGGCTTAAGTGCCACGCTCATGGTACGCTGACGGCCGTTTCGCTAATTCGACATACATCAAATTTGGTATTGCGTGACGTTACTGTATGACGAACTTAAATGACAAGTGGTAATATGTCAATCACGACGTGTCATGCGCAACATGACTTGCATGCCACGCTCATGCCACACTAGCGGCCTTTTCGCTCGCTTCATATACACCAAATTTGGCATTGCGTGACGTAACTGTATGGCGAACATAAATGACAGGCGGTAATATGGAAATCATGACATGTCATGCGCAACATGACTTGCATGCCACGCCCATGACACACTCGCGGCCGTTTCGTGAGCTTGATAATGACAAGTGGTAATATGGATGAGAACTAACTGACAATGATGCCAAGGAAAGTACAGGGGATGTTATTAGAACTAATTGTAATGTAAATGTTAAGAAAGAAAAAGTGGACGAAAAGATAACTTGCCACCGGCAGGGACCGAACCAGCGACCTTCGAATAACGCGTCCGATGCTCTACCACTGATCTACGGTGGCGGTCATCCCTCCGTCCACTTTATAGGGTATATATGTGCATTTGAAATGTGAGAGTGTCAATCAGCGCCACCTCTTGCCATTGCTGGGAGTGTGGAACACTCTTTTTGCTTGTTTGGTGTCACGTAGCACGTGATCATATGACGAGCTGGCAGTTGACTAATAATCCCTCGCACACTACCTACAGACATAAATTCTGCCAGAACGAGAGCTTCGCTATGGATGAAGGAAAGAAGTGTAAGTTTAAGGGTTGTTAAACACAATATTAATGAGAAATAAACAGACAATGATGATGGGAAAGTATCGGGGATGTTATTAGAAGTAACTGTCCTGTAATGGTGAAGAAAAAAAAGTGGACGAAAAGAGAACTTACGACCAGCAGGGACCG
>JALIZH010004932.1:0-15475 GCA_030522465.1 Rhipicephalus appendiculatus
CGTGTTTCGTGCAGCAGCCGACCCATGAGCGCAGCCGTGTCAGGTTGTTAGCGGTGCTTCGCAATGTCGCGTACGAATTGCTGTGTCGTAAACTGTGCCGATAACTATAAGAACTAGGCACCTGGAACAAAGTTTTTCAGATTTCCGCAGTGACTGTGCTTCAGAAACTGGCGGGAACACTGGATTAGTGTACGCCGCGTAAAGTTAAGTGATCCCGCGGTCACGTTGATGAAGTACGTCCTGTAGCTAGTTCGCTTTGAATTTACTCTCCACGCATGTTAACTGATATTTTTAACGCGCTGAAGGAACCGAGGGGCAGATGGAAAAGTGATCCCGAGTCCGCAGTCCACAATTCGTTGGCGAAAAGCAATCGACAGATCCAGCAGTGCTCCCTCGTACGCTGCCGCTGTTTTATTGCGATAGCAATTATATGGACAGTCTCGACGGGTTTTTGCCGTCGCCGTCATGTCGCGTATGAAGTCCAAATTGATAAGAACCCCCTGCGCATCGTACGTTCTACCAGCGGGTAATAGCGGGCGAGCGGGAGCGGTGCACGCGGCTGAAGCGGCGATCAAACGAGCCGGCATCTCCGTCGCTCCGGAGGCGCATGCGATAAGATCCCCCCAACTGTTCAACCGGCCCCGCCCGTCGTTCGCGAGCGTGAAAAGACGCGAGGGGGGTGGGGGTCCCTCGGAGCGACCTTCGATTTCACGACCGCGGTCGTCGCGGGCGCGCGCGTTATCTCCCCATCTCGGCAGCCGACAGCGGGCGGCCGGTGTACCCTTCTAGGTGCTGCGCTCTCAACGCGAAGAGAATTCTCTTAAACAAGCGTTTTCTAGAGTTGCGTGAGATCGGATCCAAAAGACTTAGCTGCCAGCCTCACTTCGTATAACATTACAATTTGTTGCTATCGCATTCATTGCTTCACCCTTGCGGTGAAACTGTGACTTTTTTCCGCCGTATCGCAGTTCGTAGACAGTAACATTAAGGAAAATGTCCCGCATGCCAGGCAAAATGCGTCGCAGACCGCGAGAATTTCCGAATTTATTCCCCATGTACTACGTGGGGAATAAGCCCTTAACAGCACTGTGCGTGCAAGCGAAGCCGGGCCACGCCGTTCTATTGCGCTACGTGACAGCTGAGATATCGCGTGCAAAGCTGGCACGTGACAAATTTACTCAAGAACTCTTGCAGCCCGAGCAACGACTACAAACAGAGCTGAACTACTGCACAGAAAACTTTGCGCAAATGCCACGCATTACTAAATGCAACACGTGCAGTTCGGCGACCGTACGTATTACTTGCACGCATAGCAAGGGGTTGTCTAACACATGTGAGACACAAATGTCATCGTTTACTCAACAATAAGCAGGCAAAATGGCAAGAAATAATGTTTACAAACATCGATGGTGACGGTCTATGCTTCGAGCTTTACGCCGGCTAGCCGCACGAATCGCCCTTTCAAAACACTGTCGCGCGTCTGTGCTACGTCACATCGAAAACATGATTGATTCCGTAAATTTATGTCCTTTCTCTTCGTTTTGGGCCCCCAAAAGAATCATGCTCTGTTAACTTTCTGGAAGCCTACACGTTTTATCAAACCTGTCACCTTCGCACACACGCACTTGCATACAACGCGGGCGTAGCTGACGGAGAGACGACGACTCGTAGCCAGGGCTTAAAGTCAGGGGGGGGCCGAGGGGGGGCCCGGCCCCCCTTTCCATTTTTTCAGGAGGGGCTAGGGGCCCCCCTTGGCAAGTCAACTGTACCACTGCTGCACCCACTTGACAAGCGCTGGTGTTGATTTTCTTGGCAGTAGTGATGCGGACAGAGAAATCTAATTTGTATAACATTCTTATATATATATATATATATATATATATATATATATATATATATATATATATATATATATATATATATATATATATATATATATATATATATATATATATATATATATATATATATATATGTATATATATATATATATAGAGAGAGAGAGAGAGATGATGTCGCCGCCCTACGAGGGCCCCCCTCCAATGATTGGAGACTTTAAGCCCTGCTCTTCTAGCCACTCTACCTGCTCGTAGCACGCCAGTTGACACTGAAGTGGCCGCAAGTCGCCACTCGCGGCGCTGGCAGCGCATAGGTGCAGTGCGCTGCTGCGCCCCCCTGTAGGTGCTGCACGTTTCCATAGTTGTGCTTTCTTTTCGTCAAAAGTTATTATTTTAATAGTACAGAACATATTTCGTTTCGAAAGTACGCACAGAAATGTCCTGGAGCGCTTCTGCGAGATGTTTTGTAGAGCGCCGACAGCAAATCTTATGGGGAGCGAGCAGCGGTATCCTGCTTAGCACGCAATCGAGGCGCGCCCGATAGAGGGCGACTCCCTAACTCCTCGAGGCCAGTACTGGTTAGTGTGCTGACCGCCCGCGTTCACCTGGCCCCCGCGCTGATGCCTTCCCACAGTCACCGCATGGCGGCGCTGCGATTCGCAGCACCGCCTGTCTGTCTGTCTGGCTGGGCGAAATTATAGTGCCTAGAATATACTCTAGGCACTATAGCGAAATTATGGGAATGAGGGGGGATCTGCAGCCGGGTTGGGGTTTTTAGTTGTGGAAACCGGGCTTGGCTGGGAATTCATTTCACTATTAACTCCAATAAGGGAATTAGGTATTTTTATTCTATTTTAACACAGAGCAGGCGTTCTGAGCACCACAGGGGGAAAAAAAAAGAAAGATAAATTTAGTTTTTGTTCACTAAGTATTACGGCTAGGTGGCGCTAGCCGCCGCCCGATCTAAAGGGTACAGCCACATCCATCCATCCATCCATCGTCCCCCGCGCGTCGGCGGCTTCTGCGCTTTCAGCTGCGTAGCACGGCGCTTTCTGCCGCGAATGTAGTGTTCTTCGTTGCTTTTAACAAACTCGTCAAATCACTTGACTGGACGGGGAAAATCTTAGCGCCAAATTACTGCCCGCAGGAAATCCTCAACAGGTTCGGCACTACAAAACGACGAAGCGTTTCACACGTACTTTACGTCGTCTGCTAGTTTTCGCGACTCTCTGCTTCACCACCAAAGCGAAGTAGAAAAGTCGCAATGAATATACTCCGGCACACCCAACTTGCCTGTTGAAAACAATCAGCGAAAGTTGACACGTTAGACGCAAGAAACAGTGTCGTAACGATATGGCTCACGGCAATTTCGATCGCGATCAAGTCCGACTCGGATTCTTCGCTGCTACACGGAAACATTCACTGGCGATTTTACTCGCAGAAAAGGTGTCTTGAAGCGCAAGTTGGTACATCTTATTCCGTTGACAACAGCGCCAAAACGGGTCGAAGGCTAAGCAACAGCGCTTCTGTTGTTTGTCGCTTAGCCTTCCCGTTTTCGCTCTGTTTTCAACGCAGTGATTTTACTCGAAGTCGATCCAGTTAACTGCAATTCGCACCTGTCAGTCGTGGTCATATTTTATTATATTAGCGGTGCATCACACTCAGTATGATGCACCATCATAAACTTGCAGAGCGTATAACCTACACGAGCCGAGGTAGTCGGGTCGTGGCACGATAATTCTTAATCGCGAACAGATACTTGAGCCGGAGCGGGTCGACAGTAATCACAAATGTCCATGTATCGCTGGTGTTACACAAATGCAGTAATGTTTCTTGTAGACATTATGACAGTAGCTTTCGCTCTTTGTTCGCTTCACCAACAAAATGAATGGTGTTCGTCCTGTGCTGCAGATGGAGATAAGCCCCATATTTTTGGATCGGTCGTTTCGATGTGTCTGCAGTTCAGGTGTAACTACTGCATTGTCGTACTACATGAGCAAATCTGTAGTTAACAGAGAATGTTTAATATGCAAATTAATGTATGGTGGGGTGGGGTCACTTTCACTCTTCCGCATTTTCCAGCATGGCATGCGTATTTTCTAGACCACATGCGATGAACATAAGCTAGCCTGAATAGGATTCAGAAGAAAAGGTGCATACAAAAAAAACGAACAGGAGTCATTAGTAGAGACCGGATTATAGGCAAATGCCTATTTTGTTACTTGCGTTCCTATCGTGCCACTTTGATATATGAGCATGAATTAGAGGTTAAGAAGTGCTTTATAGTGTTTTTATAGCGCCTATAAATGCCTATTTTCGGCGTTCATGCCTAAATGCCGATAAGTGCCTATAAATGCCTATTTTCAAAATCGGCGCCTATATGAACACTATTTAAGCTCAAATTTCGTTTTCAAGTGCGGTTTATGACCGTTATTCATGTCAAAGGGCAAGATTGACATTTCCGAACTCTACAAGGTTCAACCAAGTAATCTAGTTCAACCAACTTCCGAAAAACAACCGATAGCAGCAGTGAAATTGGATGTGGCGGCCACCACACTCGACAGCGCCGACATGGTGCGAGCGGTTGGAGGAGAGGAAACGACGCCATGTCTGCAGCCCTAAATGGGAGCACGTGTCAGCGTCTTCGGGGGAATGAGGAGTGAGAAATAAATATTGGAGAAGGAGAGGAGAGTGGCGTCCATGGCCGAGGACGTGCCGAGGGAATTGAAGAACCGCCCTGAAGGCCTGGTTGTGGTGGTGGGAAGGGAACAGGAGGTCCCTCTGTGTAGCCGCGGAAAGGTGCAGAATGAATGCAAAACCGTGGAGAGCCGTTAGGTTAAAGGAGAGTGTGGATCAAGAGAAAGAAAAATGTGATGAGCACGCGGCTTTTGTTTTGTTTGTAATTTACTTCTTAAAGGGCCCCTCACCAGGTCACAGAAGAAATTGTACTTAGACACTGGAAGCTGTTGCGTGCCCAATGAAGACCACGATAATTTTTCAAATTGGTTGGTTACGAGCCACGACCATGATACGAAGAGGCAAACTTGACACCCAACCCTTGCCAATCGCCCTGTTTAACCATCGAAAGCCTAATTCCTTTCCTGCCCTCTTCGGTATCGGAGCCCGAAAATCGCATGATGCATCCGCATCAACACGTCATGTGCATGCAAGGTCACGTGCGCATGACGCGCTTGAGCAGTATGTCATCAATGTTGTGTCGCATCGGCATTCTCGGTTGTGTATTGCCTGTTTTTATGGGATGGATTCCTCAGTGCGCATATGTTCGGAGAGGCCGGCACGGATCATGTACCCTTACCGCTATACACCGCGTCGCACCGCTGCAACTGCTGTCAGAGACGATGCACCAAAACCACACCAAGAGTTGTCAGGGCTGGCGCCGGCACGACGCGAGAACGGCGAGAAGACGAACGCATGTGAAATGGAGGCCGATTAGTGTATAGCATCTCGCTGTGATTCGAAATAAGAAATAGAAATAAAAAGGCGCTCACATTCTGTTTCTGTGTTTTATTATTTCTTTCCGCTTTCATTCATCTGCTCAACTACAGATTACACAAATTACACGTCACCTCGAATAATTCTCGCAATCTCACGTGCTATATACGGTGAGCGACGTCAGAGCGCCAATGTGTACGTAAAAGAGCGGCGTGAGAGCAGGACCATTACTTGTTGCACATCATCCCCTCCATCTTGGGGGCGTGCGCCCGCGAGAAGGGCAAGCGGCGTTCAGTTTGAAATTTCACGTCTTTCCGCGATGCGTGTCATTGCAAATCTTGGCAGACGTGATCGTGAGCGCCCAGTGCATGAATTAATTACACTTGTCAGCTCGAAATGCTCAAACCTGGTGAGGGACCCTTTAAGGTGTTCACCGACAGGAGAGAAAATGACCCAACGCGATTAGACCCAGCTAATGCGAGGCATCCCTCCGCGGTCTGGCTATCTCTTCCTGCACTGCCCTTCTCAGCCGTGCCAAAAAGAAAGATATCCAGGAGTGTGTTCATTTGACGGTGGACATTTGACTTGCCATGTAAAAAAGGAAAGACCGTATCTGCGAACTCTGCGGGAAATGCATGGCTGTGTTCAACCGTTGGCGCCTTTCTGCTGTCATAAACAATAACATTTTCTTGCTTCCTGTCGTAGATACAGGTCGCGCACGTCTCTGAAATTATTTGAATTTATGTAAAAATTTATTGTGCCTATATTTTCGATTTTGGAGGCCTAAAACAGTGCTTTACCTGCCTATTTTTGGCGCCTAAAACGCGGTTTTTTAGTGCCTAAAAATCCGGCCTCTAGTCATTAGTCAAGAACAACATCTATTAGATCATTCCATTATAGTCTAACAGTGTGATTGGCTGAAAGAAATTTCGTGCAAAGCATCTTTGCTAGTATTACGCGCTCTTGCTTTTAACCGCAATGAATTAACATTTTAATGTGGGGTGAGACTTCCTGTGGTGAAAAAAATTCAATTTTGGAATTTCAAATTATCTGATAGAGCATTTTGAGAAAATATATCACACTTGGGCACTCGCGGTTTCAAAAAGAATTTTAGGTGCCTTTTTTGAAGCATTGACAGGTAATGCGCGCGTACTCCTACGTTAACTGGCTTGTAGCATAGCGCAGAAACACACTGGGACGACCCTTGTCGACTCCTACGTTATTTCTGCGTTTTTCTCAAAAGAACATTTTTGGAATTTCCGTACCTTTTTCTCGGTTTTAAAAAAGCAGCGCAAAAAGACGGTACACAAGATGAAGGAGGACACAGGACAAGCGCTGAACTAGCAACTGTCGTCTTTATTAAAAGAAAGCGAATAAATACAAGCAGTTTTGCTGCGTGCGCACCCTCTAAGCTGCAGAAATTGTCACGTGTTTTCAAGTAGGCTGATTTCACAATCATGAAGATCCTTCAACCTTATGAAGATAGATAGATGGGGCGGAAATGCAAGTATCATGATTTTTCTTGATGTGGAAAGCTTCGATGATTTCACGTGATCTTTGATCCATGTGCCTGAAGATGACATGCGTACGATCAAACAAAGGTTCACAGCCACATGAGCGACAATGAGAAGACAAATGTGATGTGGGTGTGCCCTTCAATGTGTTGCTGTGTTGGCGGAGCCTCTCGTTAAGGCGCGGTGCTCGGAGGCAGCTTTTTGCACCTGCTGCGCCAGCGCTTATGGCGGCGCGGAGGCACGGAGTCAGGCTTTCCCGCCGGACACGGTGGGCGGAGCTTACAAGCCGGACGTCGCTATAATTTTCCCATAATGTCGACGGCGTCTACCCCTGTTTACAAACATGGAATAGTATAGCGGCGTCGACCCTTTCAAAGAATGGCCACACTCTAAGCGGGGGGCGCGCGCATCGAGGCACTCTACATGGATGGATGCTATGAGCATCCCCTTTATAACGGGGCGGTGACATGTCTGCCACCAGGCTCGAAAAAAAACTTTCTTTTTTATGTTGGCCTAATGCCTTATCTACATTGATTAAATCTATGTTATTATAGCAAAGAAAAATATAAATTCACAGTCCATCTCTCTGCCTCTTAAGGCAGAATGACCTTATTTTTCCCCATTCTTCATTTTTGTCCTTTATCTCTACTTTTTTTGCCACCAGTACTCTAACCGTCTCTTACTTATTTCTATCGCGGACGTGTTCAGCTTTCCATTGTTGTCCCTAAAACCCCAGGCTTCATGTAGACTCGTGCCCACACGTATATCTGGGTGGAAATCGCCACATTCAATCAGTCCTCTCCGCCTCTGACTTTTCGCTTAATGCTCCTTGTTGCCATGTCGCCCACACTGCTAGCCGTATATTTACTGGTGAGCCTCCTAGTTCTTTTTCTCCACTGCGTGTCGACGCTCTTTCTATACAAATACCTGAAAACCTTCCCTGCCCATCTACTCTCCTTCATTTTCCTCAGCCTCTCTTCAAATCTAATTTTGCTCTGAGCTTCCCTCACTTCAAAACCTGTCCATCCCATATCACCCTTTACAGCCTCATTTGTCGTCTTCCCGTGAGCGCCCAACGCGAGGCGTCCCACAGTCCTTTGATTTACATCCATTCCTGATTGCACCTCTGACTTCATGCACACCACCGAGTTCCCAAATGTAAGCCCCGGAACCATCACATAATTTACTAATTTGCAGTAGTCGTGTAAAGTTATAGGTACAAAAACAGTTGTAGATACTCGTACACAGTTTATTCTTCATAAACGCTATCACCTGCAAAAGGTAGTAGGCAGTAGCATCTAACACTTTTCAGCAAATGGTAGTGGCTGATAATTGCCCACAAAAAACATGTACGCTGTAAATAGACAACTTTACATGATATACACGCATGCACTTGCTCACATAAGTTGGCATGTTTTCAATGAGTGTGACGACTGATTTACAGTAGCCTTTTAAAGAAAATTTACAAAGCAAGGACATTTTATGTGTCTTCAGAACAATGCTATCTTGATTCACAAAGTACTTGTAATAACAGGCATGTTAAGAAACCTTGATGCTAAAGAAAAAGATTCACAAACGAATATATATGTAAGTGCAACACTGAACAAAAGTGTCTGTACTGACGTGACCCAGCAAATACATAGGAAGAGCAGCATCTGGTATACTAGTACACATACTTAGCTTTAGCAGGTTAGTACATTAACAAGTTCATCATGTACACTGTGGACAAATCATACAACAGAAATGAAATTACAAAAAATATTGAGCAAAACCGTCTGCAGCAAAAAAAAAAAGTTCCGCAGATCCCACATACCATAGGAATCGATGTCATGCGAAACATGCGGAGAGGTGGCGACAGTGGTGAAATTTTTTTGTTGAGTGCAACGTTACGAAATGACGCTAAACATATATACAAATGTTATGCGCAGACATGTATGTTGAACAGTCGCATATGTTTTACATAAGCAGTGGTTTACAATTGTGTAACGATGCCAAGAGCAACATGGGTATTACCAACACCAGAAGCGGTAAGCTAAAATGTAGCGCTTGTGCTTGCGAGGATGGCAGCCCTGGATAGTGCTACGTAGACAAACTTCAGTGGATGGCGGCTTAAGTACAATTGATGCTAACCTGATGTGACGCCTGTATCATTGCAGTACATATAAAATAAGATGGGCCGAACTGCAACCACAATTGACGCTTCACAAACATTACGCCTGCATAGGGTCTTTTTTTCAAAAAAGTTCCGAGACCTGGCGTGGCTCTGTGGTAGAATACTTTATTGCCACGCAAAATGCTTGGGTTCGATTCCTACTGGGACCATAACATATATTTTTTGCATTCATCGGGTCAACGCTGCTGATGTCGGTTTTTCTTAACACCCTCGCATTTAAATTACCCATGTCTGTTCTCGCCGTTCCTCGGTAGATATAAACTGTAAAAAATCTGTGGTGCATACCCGCATACCGTGGCATACGGGTATGTGCCACACATGTCTGGAGGCAAAGGTTTCACGTCGTACGCAACGGGATTTTCACATTATTCATGTCATGACCAGACATTCATAATCGTCCAACCCTCTTACCCTGCCAAACTAATTTTGGTCTACCCCAAGTTAAGGAGCTGATCACAAGAGCTCCCAGACGTAGGCGGCTAGATAGATAGATAGATAGAAACGCTCAAAGTGTCTGCAGTATGCAAAGAAATGCTTCGCATTAAAAAAAAAGCTGCATAGCACAACTGCATGACAGCTTGCCACAATGTCGGGAAAAAAATGAAAAGAAAAAAAGAAGAAGCTGTTTATAAACAGAAGGCATGACTGTAAAGCATTAGCGTTAAATACAGCACTAAATAATGGCATGACGAGATATACACTGCCACAATAGTAAAGGAAAATGAGGCTTGAAAAAATTTACATAAATGAAAATGACGACGAAATACCTAAAACATGGCACTAATGTTGTAAAACACTCCTACAGAAACATGTAAAAGCTGTTTCAGTTGGGTAGCAATGTTAAAGTAAGTGGCATATTTAAAAATCCTAAGCAAATGAGTGAAAGTGCATACTTTGGCTCATCAAGCAGTCACAAATATTGTGAACAGAAATGACAAGGTAGCAAACAAGAAATATAGCAAGAGCCTGCATTGCACTTATAGGGTGTTTTTTTAGGTAATATAGATTTGTTAATAAAAATCCTATGGGCTCCTCCTCCTATGCGCTCAAAGGCTCCTACTGTTTTTGCATACGAACTCCACGTTGAGGCTGAAATACTTTGACACTGCAAAAATGACATTTATGTGACTAATTAAAAAATAGTTCATTTAGTTCTTAATTATCGACTTGAGGGCAATTACAAATATCAGAAAGTTCTAGTGTATGACAATTTATGGCATACCCTTTTTAGAAACCACAAAAGTTGCACGTAATTTGAGGTACTCATAATTGAATTGCAAGGGTAATACGGAAACTAACCACACTAGGAATGCAGGAAATGCAACCACGCTTTTGTCAGGACAGAGCTATCTGTGACAAGGAAGTGACGAAATATAAATGAGGGTGCATCGTGGCCGTATCTTTTCGTAAGAGCGGCAAGTCATTTCACTTGCGCTAGTGGATCACCTTACCTTTGCATATAGCGTTGGTGCTTATCTATTTATATTGAGCTGTGCACTTGTGCACAAAAAGAAACGCAATATCAAACTATTCTTTGTCTGTGAAACATAAAACTCTGGCAGCCACTGCGGTGCTTCTTCTCAAGGACAAGCGAAATAGCTTTTGTGCCTGTTTATAGTTAAATGAAGAAACAGATAAGCATCACACATTGCACCCAAAGAATAAACTGTTTACTTGTGTATTTTGGAATGCATGTGAATTTTCCTGACCACATTCTGATCCCGCACACCTTGATTCGAATTGCGTCACTTTATTGTCATGTGTACTTCAGGTCTTACATTACAGAACGTTTCCTGTGCGCCAAACGCGATCAGTTTTCACCCTTAAATTTGATGAACTTTTTTGATTTCTGAAAAATGTGTTTGTCATAAATTAGGACGCACTACAAGTTTCGAATATAAAAGGCTGCCCTGAAGTGAATAATTAAAAAGTTAACTTACGACGTTTGGTAAATTAGTTGCGTCAAAATAATATTCGCCCTGGAAATGTATATCTGCCTTGACATAGAGTTCGTGTGCGATAATGACAGGAGTGCGACCGTGAGAGTTTTTACAAATAATCTGTATTGTTTAAAAAACACTCTTATATTTAACCAAGTTTGACTAAGATGCTGGAGCGTGACTAAAATTATTTCTATAATCACAAGGCTGGCAGCTGCTCCAAAAGTTCACTGAATCCAGAAAGACCAGTAAGAACATTTATAATATAACAACTTCCAGGGTGTTATATGTCAAGATCACGATATGAATATGAGGCATTCTGCAATGGAGGGATCCTGAAATTTCAACCAGCCAGGTGGCACGGGGTCTCCCCTGCATGCTCTCTGAACCAGAATAAAGTTAATTCATCATCACCAGGGGTTCTTTAACATGTGCTGATATTGCATGATATAGTGGCCTCCAACATTTTCACATTCATCAAAAGTGCACCTGCCACGGCCAATAAGAACATTCACTATACTTACAGATCGGAGTGACATATTAAGTAAAATAGCTATACAATTCACAATGCGCAAGTAACAATGGGATATGAGAAATGTGCAAAAAAAAAGAAGAAAACACTGATGAGGCCCGATGAGGTGGTCATTTGGCTAAACCTTAAGTTCATAACCATCAATTCTCAAAGATCTTGAAGTAGAATGGTGGAAGCACTGGCTGAAATAACCTGGTTATGTAGAGGTCACTTGAATTAATATGCCATCCTTTCTGCAACCCCAAATCACCAATGTCTCAAGCACACCAGGTGACATTATGGGTATGAGTTGATGTTGCAATGATCCACTCGGTGCAGGTGCAGCTCTTCGTGAACGCTTGCTAGTTGGCACAATGTCTGTACCATAGTCTAATGTTGTGCAATACACTGATGTGCTTCTGTGTGTTCACACTCTGCATTTTACTCCCTTTTGACACTCACTTGCCACAGTTTAAGGCTTCCAAGGATGCTGTAGAGCTTTTGTGAGATGCCAGTAGACAAGATGCCCACTGCTAATTGCGGTGTGCATAGCCAGTGCATATGACAGTTTGTGCTCAGTCCAATGATGCTACTTGTGGCGGTTCACTCTGATCAATGCAACTCAGTCGCTGCAGGTGCTCACATTCATGGGTGACTGAGAGTTCGTTGAGCAATGACCACCTTCACCCTGCACAGTTTAAAGAAACCAGATTATATATTTCCGAAATAACAGACGTCCTGTGCCTGCATTATACAAGTTAACTCGTGTTAGTAAAGAACCCACAGAATCATAAGGCATGCAAGACAAGGACAAACAGAAAACATGAAACACACTGGTGGCAATTAAAAAGCTTATATTTAATAGTGCATGAAATATACATGCAAAACATATTCTAGATTGCCTGCTTGAAATTTGTGAAATCACAGGTACGAAAGTTTGCAGCGAGATAGACTGTACTTACACACAGGCATCACCCAAATAGATCAGTTCCACCTTAATAATGTTGAAAGCCGGTCAACTGCTGCACTTGCTAAAAATTGTTGCGAGCTCAGTAAAGTTAATTCCATTTCACAATGCTTTCATTATTTTTATTTATTACAGCGTGCATCAAAAAACCCTTAATGCGGCTACTGTCATCCTATTCTAATTTTCTTGAAAGCAATCACTTGTGACCTCCTGCATACACCAGCATAGTGTCCAATGCATGTTAATGCATGTTAAAGACAGTTGGCTCTGCACTGTCAACTAGCTGGTTGGTGTTTGTTTTTGCGAGTGAGGTTCTTTGTGCTGTATTATCTCATGTACTCCTGTTTACACAGCCCTTATAATTCTCAGCAAAAACAGCAGCCAACTCGGCTATGAAATTATGGAGGCAGAAGTGATAGATGATTAAAGTGGCGAGTTGGGCTTGTTGGTACATAATTACGGAACACTACAGCGCAAAAAAATACACGACGGACGGTGTTGTGTTGTGTGTCGTCGTCGTTTGTGTTCCTTTCGTCCGTCGTGTATTTTTTTTGCGCTGTAGTGTTCCGTAAGTGATAGATGGTTTAGGCAATACCTGTACACAACACCCTTCCATGGCTCTATCCCATAAAAAAATTACCGTACTTGCAATATAACAAACATTGTCTCCATGATCATTGCTTTAACCATTTCAGAAGCTGCAATAGATACACTATGTCTATGCTAAATTGAATAATGTGGTTCTTACTTAAAGGAAGCTACAAGTTAAATTTGGATCTAGAAAAACATTCTACATGATGTCTGCAAGCAGAACAAAATCCTCCAGTTTCTTTCTGCCATACAACATATGCCAGATGAGGCCACCTGCCATGCACTCGCACATTCCCCTTTTATATGGATGGCAGCTAGAGCATCCAATAAATGGTAGTACTTGTATAACCCAGTCATAACTGATCCAGACGCTGAGTGAATTCGACAATGAAAATATTCACTGCTCGTGACTGCTAAGCCCTGTCAATAAGAGCACAAAAATTATACCCACTTTCAGAGTAGAACTGAGTGGCATTCCTCGGTAGGTCCTGTTTGGTCATAGGCATGCAAGGTAGTAACCACCTTCCAAAAGTCACAATGACGTGTTCTGGTTCATGATGCCTCGGGCTGCCGCACAGGCCGTGCAAGCAAACCCAAAACACCATCGTCTCATATATAGCTCTCTTCCGAACTGACGGCCTCGCCTTTTTCGTCACAAATAAGCAATTCATAAAAACTTCAGAGGTCTTACATGCTACAACCACGATATTATGAGGCTCACCATAGTGGAGGGCTCCGGAAATTTCGACAACCTGGTGTTCTTTAACGTGCACTGACATCCCACAGTACACGAGCCTCTAGCATTTCACCCCCATCTAAATGCGACCAACACAGTCGGGATCGACACACATCTTCCAAGTAATAACTTTCCATAAATGTGCAGCAAGCAGTCGAATTCAAAACTACAGGTCTATCATCGTTACAGTGAAGTTCCGACGGCGTCGTACACACGCGAGGCTAATCAGACGCCTTAAAGCCATTGCTTAAACGGGCGAACACACTAGAGCACATTGTCTACCATTACAGATGGCCCGACGCGTAAATACGAGACATCGAGACGAGCACCAATTATGTCGAATATATCGAGCAGAGAACGGGACCTATTTGTAACGCAATTGTGAAGCGAAGCGAAGCCACGGGCGCTACACTTCGTTGCACAAGAACGTTGCAGACATGAGTACAATTAAGAAAACCTAAAGAACGGCACATACACACGTGAAACCCACTCACGCGAACCGCATTTCCCGAGACTTGAAGCGCTGGAATGAGCGTAATACTTTCGATTGGCGCGTCCTGTTCTCTCTGTTATATCGAGCGAGTGCATGAGGTAAGAGCAATGAATGTCATCGGAATGTCTAGTCCCTAAATGCATAATCAAAAGGCAAGGTAACAGTGCAAGTTTGCCCGCCGCGTCACAGACCGGTAGCACTAACAAAAACGAAAGCCGCGGTCAGACACACGTGAAGCATACGTACACGATTCCTCGAGGTTCTTGCAGGCAGTGTTACTTGAAAGAAGGTAAATACTAGCACTGGCAATGAACACTGGGCTTCAAAACGCAGCATGCTCCATGGACAGGGTAGCGTGGACGACGTAGACACAAGTAGAGTGTACTAGAACTTTTGAGTGGCGCGAACGGAGACCGGTTCTATTGTTAGCCGCTGACCCCCTCTCGCGCGGAAAATTGCGGCGGCGCTGTCATCGCCGGCACTTGAAGAGCGCCCGCTCGCTCCGCGGTTGTCATGGTTTGTGCCCGGTGAATATTTGCGTTGGAAAAATCTATCCTGATCTGCGCAGCTCCTGCTACGCCTCCGAAGCAACGGCTGTATCATTACTGCGTGCCAGGATGCAAGACAAATGCGGAAAACTTCCCTTTCGTAATTGCTTTTTGCCATTGCGGGACGGCATCGCAATGATATGTCGAGCAGCAAGATTGGCAAATATTCCCTTAAGAACATTTTTATCGTAACACATTTTTATGAACGCTGGCTCGGGTTTTTAAATTGGCTCTTTTCAATGACCCTGCAGATGAAGAGCCACGAATGCTTCAGTGGAGAGACCTGCGGAGGTTAAACAAGCCACTGGACGTGGACTGCGCAGTATGCTAGTTACATTTCGGGCCCCGTTTTGTCTTAAGAGATATATAGTGTACTAATTGTGAAGGCGGCCGAAGTGTGAACGCCGAACTTGCTTTTGTACCTGAGTGCGAATTAAGACACCAACACCGAGGTAAAAGGAAACACCCGCGGAAAGAATAGCGCCATCTTACAGCTGCCTTTTTTTTTTCTTTTTACTTTCCTAGATGACGTTAAAAGAACTGAGGTAGAAGACTCAGAGCACGATGCAGGTGCTCACTGCGTTGGCGGACCTTCGACACTAATAATAGCACTTCTGCACGAGTTTCCAATTTTTTTATGTGCACTTGACTCCTGCACAAATGAAATCACCATTGAAAGAGCCCTGCTATTTTTTATTGCCAAGTCCAGGT
>JALIZH010004933.1:0-37500 GCA_030522465.1 Rhipicephalus appendiculatus
CATCACAAATAAAACCCAAAAAAAGCTATCACAAGCGTTCCTAAGTGATGGTTTCAGTAGAGTGAATCAACATCAGGAAAATTAAAGCATGTACTACAAACGGTGGCCTGCCGGACAGGAGTTCCTACATTCTGAATACGCCTTGCTTTCTTCGACACGTAGTTAGTCACTTTTTTACACACCTTCCCTTTCTTAACTCTCGACGGTACTATTTAAATTTTACTTTGTTTGATAGGCCCAAATTAGCATGTCGCAATCTCTATCAAGCATTTTCAGCAAGGGCTGGCTCCCCATTCGCGATATCGTCGCTTCAGCTTATACGCGTAGTGCGCCGCCTATAGAGGCGCCACTGAAAGCCACCTAGCGGGCGCCGGTGACAGTACACTCGGGGAGCCGAGCAGACGACGGCGCATTGCATAGCGTTGCTGCAGGGGATGGCTGAAGTACGCGGCTGCGATTTTCCATACGTTCGGGTGCCTGACAGCTACTTCTGCGGTGGCAGCTGCAGGAAAGGCGCGGGCCTCTATAAAAGTGGCCACGTGCACGAAGTTAACAGAATTTGGGACAACCCAGTGCGTATACGTGCCAGGTGCGTCCAGACCAGCGTGACAAAGCCCAGCTGTGAAGTGGAGCTCGGGGTATTAAAATTTGTTGTTGGGCTAGTTGGTAACTCGTCATATTGAAAGTAAAATTTTGAGTAAGCTTCTAATGACAGACGTGCTTATGATTTCACGCTCCTTCCGAGAACCTGCGTATTTGTAAACCGTGGTTCACATCCACATGCGGCAGCATGTGCCACAAGATGCGCGTACTTATCCTCGTTCTTCTTAACTTTTTGCGCATGCTCTCTAAGCCGGTCATTTAGGCATCTCTCGGTTTGCCCGACGTACACTTTTCCGAAAGATAATGGAATGGAGTATACAACCCCCGTGGAGCACATAATGTTTTTCTGGCCAGCGCGTCTCTTGCCATTGCAAATGCGCGGGCACAAATTGCCGAGTTTTTGTGGCGCCGAAAAGACCAGCGGCACACCATGTCTTGCAGCGACCTTCTTAAGGTTGTGGGAGAGCTTATGCAAGTACGGCATCACTTGAGGCTTGGAACCCGATGGATCCCAAGCAGCTCCATCCCTTTGTGTTCCACGTTTCAGCTTCTGCATAAGTGACTCGGCGACCGCGTGAAATCATCAGCACGTCTGTCATTAGAAGCTTACTTTATAGAAAAAAAACGAGGATCGTTGTGTTAGCGAGCCGTCCATGATGTTGTATCAAAAGGAAATATCTTTTCTCGAGGCAAAATGTTAGTGCTCCTAGCGGCTTTATCTCTTTCTTTTTTTTTTTTTTGTAACTTTGTTGGGTGGTGGCTGGTTCCTGTATCGCTTGTTGATTCTTTGCACATGCACACTATTGTTGATCATTGTTTTTTTTTTGCGCATCTTCCCGTACGTATAAAAGAAGGTCAGTCACGCACAATAAACAGTTGGTAGTGAGCGCTGTGTGTGGTGTGTGTATCCTGAGCGAAAGCGTGTGTGAATGTGTGAGTGTTACGAGGGTTTTCCAAGTTGCGCTAAATTTTACTTTCAAAAGCTCGTGATAAGTAGCCGGTTTGTTTTGTTCACTGATGCGACGCCTCGTTCAGTTCTCGTTGTTCTTCAAATTCAACCTTTGTTGCAATGTTGTTTCTGTACGTATTATTAATAAATACACATCGTATGGGCGGACTGATATTTAAATGTTCCGAACTCCCACGGCGAGATGCCGGCACATGTAGCGATCTTGCTACCGCTGATTACACGTGCCATCGCCGAACAAGGGCCACCAAGAAAATCAGTTGTGGCATTAATATTGCAGATGGAATCCCCTGGTAAGGAAATCGCCAAACGTACGGGTGAATAAACTGAGAGCTAGCGCCGCACCGCCGATGCCATCCCGCTACGTCCGTCGATCTGCGCTACCCGCTGCTGTTTTAGCAACTTGAAATTCTCTCGCAAATCTGCTTCAAACTGTACAAAGCTGTAGTGTGAGTACGTTAGCAGAATCGGCACGATGTATTTAAAAGCATAGAAGCGCCGACCACGTTAGATAGGCGTGTCAGCAAGGCCTCGCGGGGAATGAGTAAAACCGCGTTGCGGGCGAGTTTTTCTAGGTGTTTGAGCACCCCACCACACGGCAATTGTTTTTTGACATATCATTGAAGCTCTGGCCACCACACACATGCGTCGGACACCGCTTATTTCACTCCGCAAACGTGAACGACGCAGGGACACACGAACAACGACGTACAAACCTACGGTGGACGTCTGCTCACTGCCCCGAGAGTAACGAGCGAGTTCGCCACCACTGGCGCTTCGGTCGGTGTGCACTAGGCGTATACTGACCAAGCCGAATTTGACTTTTCAGTCTACAACCTCGCAAGAGCCATGTGAGCGAACAACGAACTTGTCACAGTTGTCCTGATTGTCAAACGGCCTGTCAATAAGCTGAGACCAATGAAAACAGGAGTAATAAACAGAAAGAAATTACGAAAGCGCGTGTACAATAAGCCGGCTTCTTGTTTCTATTTGTTCTGACAAGCCAATCTCTTTCGCTTTATCCAAGAGGGCTACGTTTCTTGACTGAATAATTAGCCGAACAAGCGTCCCTGACTGCACGAAATCGATCACCCGAATACAGGCTTGATTCTTCCTTTTCATTTGAAGCTGCTGCTGTTTTGTTTTTCTCAAATGTGGTGCTTCGTGTTCATATAGTTTGATAGCTCAGTGAATTCTGGGAGAAGCTGACCTTAAAGGGACACTGAAGAGAAAAACGATTTTTTGTGTATTGGTAAAGTACAAATCCACAAAACCAAAAATGCCACTCTTACCGCGAGACGACGCTTGGAAAGCAAGCAAACGAGCGAAAAGAAAATGCGGCTGGAGACGCCACCTTCAGATTCCCGCACCAAAAACTAATATGAATATGCAAAACAGCAGTAACCGAAAAAGATATAGGGACCAGAAAAGAAGATATCTAAGTGAAAACAAGAGAGTAGCTAGACAATGCGGCAGTTTTCTCGATTCGGTTTCGTTGTTTGCATTATTGTCTGTGATCATTAATATTGTGTCTAACAACGAAAAAAACGAGCCGTTAAAATTGCCGCTTCTTTCCTTCATTCATAGCGAGGGTCTCGTTCTGGCATACTTGATGCTTTGTGGTAGTATGCGAGGGATTATTGGTCAGCTGCCAGGCCGTAATAAAATCACGTGCTACGTGACGCCAATAGGCAGAAAAAGAGTCTTCCACACTCGCCGTCATGGCTACTGGCGGCGCTGACTGACGCTCCCACATTTAAATGCCCATATATATCCCCTAAAGTGGACGGGGGGATGGCCGCCATGGTAGCTCAATTGGCAGAGCATCGTACGCGTTATTCGAAGGTCGCAGGTACGTTCCCAGCCCACGGCAAGTTATCTTTTTCATCCACTTTACTTTCTTCACATTTACATTACATTTACTACTAATAACATCCCCTACACTTTCCTTGGCATTATTGTTTGTTAGTTCTCATTAGTATTGTGTCTAGCAACGAAAAAAAAACGAGCCCTTAAAATTGCCATTTCTTTCCTTCGCTGGTATCGAGACGCTCAACCGTGACCTCTGAGATTGCTCGCAATCTCAGAGGACATGTTTTAACTGCGTCATCGAATTGTTCACTGTCGGCGCTAGAGTAAGCGACGTGATGCATTACTTCACTGCACCGCCCCGCCCTGCCTAGCCCCGCTAACAGAGAGCGCCATGCGAGATAGAATGTGTGAGAGATATAAGGCGTGTTTGTGAAGTGTCGTGCGTGTGCCTCGGTAGCTTAGATGAATAAAGAAAAAAAAGCCTCGGTAACTTAGCTGGTACAGCACCGGGCACTTATCGTTGCTGGTACAGAGGTTTTAGGTTCAATTCCCAGTGGCGGAACTTTTTCTTGGGTTTTTTCTTTCTCATCTGTTAGCGTCCATTTTATCAACGTCAAATCCGTCACGGAAGTACATCACTGAAGTCTTTGTAGACCACGGTATCAAACTTTTAAATGCGAAGCATTTCTTAGCGAACTGCAGGCACTTTGAGCGTTTCTATCCCCGTTTCTATCTATCTATCTATCTATCTATCTATCTATCTATCTATCTATCTATCTATCTATCTATCTATCTATCTATCTATCTATCTATCTATCTATCTATCTATCTATCTATCTATCTATCTATCTATCCATCTATCCATCTATCCATCTATCTACCTATCTATCTATCTATCTATCTATCTATCTATCTATCTATCTATCTATCTATCTATCTATCTATCTATCTATCTATCTATCTATCTATCTATCTATCTATCTATCTATCTATCTAGCCGCCTACGTCAGGGTGCTCTCGTGATCGCCTCCTTAACTTCGGGTAGACCAATATTACTACGGGACAGTAAGAGGGTTTGACGAATATCTTTGGTTGGTCATGACATGAATCACATGAAAATCCCGTCACGTAAGTCGTCAAACTCTTACCTCCAGACCCGTTTTCCACAGGCCGCGGTACATGGGTATGCGTCACAGGTGATTGACAGTTTATATCTATCCGAGGAACGGCGAGGACAGACATTGGTAGTTTAAATGCGAGAGCGTTAAGAAAAACCGACATTTGCATTTTTGAAGCAACGTATTCCACCCTGTTTTATTTTGTTGCCTGAATTTGTGTTATATTATGTTGTATTTTCACCCTTGTAAAATCTTCTATGGGGATTGCTGTATCTGTAACTAAAAAATTTAAAAAATTCCAATTTCGATTCAGTGGTTCCGCGAGCAAATTTGAACGTGATGAAAGGAACGACCTGCATCCCAAAACCATGATATTAATTCCACTAGCAGTTACCTAGGGCAGGATGTTCGTCGTTGTGTAGAGGTGCCACTCTTAAATATCTTTCTCTATCTCGCTCTCTGTATTTGTATACACCAATGAGAAATGTCCCAGCAAGTAAAACTATCTGTGATGGGGTGTCGGGAGACAGTGTAGTGTGGTTCCCCGGATTAAATTGAACAATCGGAGTTTATTTAAGGTGTGCTTTCGCGTCTTTGCACTCAGCGACTCATGGTATACGGTCGTAACTGGCTCGTACCGTCAGCGTCGATGGCGGGCAGCGAAAGCCGTGTATTAGTCAGGCGTTTGCAAACATGCGCGCAACTTCGTCAGTTTCATCTTAGCCAAAAGGCACACTGGAATTTCATCTTTAATTTACAAGTTATGTAGTATAACTTCCCCATTTATAATTTTTTTTATGTTTATAAAACCACCGAATTCTTCGCGAGTTCTCCACAGTGGGTGTGAGTCACACTGAGTAGCTGATCAAGAACTTCGTCTCTGCTTATTGGCAAGTGAGCCCCTTGCTGCGTTGAGGTGCCTCGATCAGCACCAAACTGCTAGCGACGAGGGCGGGGGGGGGGGGGGGAGGGGGGAGTGGAGAGGACATGCGCATGCATCGGCTGACGCACCAGGACAATTTGTAAACAAGGGATGGCTGGTAGTTTTACTCATTAATTTATCTGCGAATAAGAAAAATGGCGACTAAATGCGCCAAAATAGAAGTTCAAAGTAGCAAAAAGGTAGCTTAGCGCCAACCTGAAATTTTCATCGCCAGACGGGGTCGCAAAGTAGCCAATTTGGCGCGAAGTAGCCAACAACGGCAACCCTGTGTGACAGCCCTCGTTGAGTTAAGAGCTTTTGCATTGAAGTACTTTCTTTGTTAGCGAGAACGTTGAAGCTGCATTGTTCTTGAAACAAAAGACCACGTGGGCACGGACCATGCGCGTCATGCATGAAGCGTGTAGCTTGAGCATCGGACGCGCCAGGTGCCGCAGCGTTGCGTGCCGGGCCAAAATTAATCCGGAGATAAAGAGCCACGCGCACCTTCGCAAAATTTATGACAGCCTCTCTTTTGTTGATGCGATCGTTCCACTGGAAGCAATTAACACCTTCGTGGATACTCGAGCACCGCCGGACCCATAAGCTCTTTCCGCTGCTGCTCGTGTTGCTCAAAGAAAACAAAAGGCTGTGATTAAAGAACAGGTTACTGCGCCCTCTCCATCCATGTCCGTGGATGCTCTTCGTTAAAATGCCCGCGTGTTCGTGGATATTGTTTTAGCTGACAAGAGTGGAAGCTCTCACTCTCTTCGCCGTGATGCCGACGGATGTCTTCATTCAAGCAAAGCCAAGAGTGCTAATAAATTTTTATGGAACACAGATTAAGAACGGATTCATTACGAGCTCTTTAATTGTAGGAAGAATTTATTAACTTCTGGTTTCATTTGTTATTTTGTAGCATTCCTGACAATCCAGTGGTTCGTCTTGGGGTGCTGCGTTCGTGCTTCGCAAGTTTACGTACTCAAACTTCGATGTACTTGCTAACTCACATTTGCATCAAACACATATACTTGCGAAAATGGCTCACTGGGCGAGTTGGTGATTCATGACACTGGAAATACTTGAAATCTTGATACTTGAAATCACTTGTTTTTTATGTGTTTCGTTGTGTTCTCTTATCGTATGTGCTTACAGAACTCTTATCTGTCAGTATATATGTCAGAACTTTCCGAATAAACTTTCAGTTGTTAGATGCGCTTGTCCTTGTCTTCTTAGGTCCCTGTTGAAATTTCGCGCTCGTATATCAAGTCTCATACTTGCAGAAAAAAAAGGTCTGTTATTTAAATAGAGGTCTTTGCGGTTTCAGCAGTAAGAAAAAGCTTCGAGCACGCTTGAACTTGGGTTTCAAGAGCAGAACGCGATATCCTACTCTGGTCCCGCGCACATCAACTTCAAGTGTTCCGCAAGGAAAGGAGCATTGGTGCGCGTAACGCTGCCCGTTTCTAACTATCTTAGAAGATCTACTGTATGTACAGTTGCTGCACCATATTTCTTTCTTTTGCAAATTGGTGAAGTAGCCGCTACGTGTCCGTAAGGCGCCACGTGCACCTGCGCTGCTGCACACTACGTAGGAGGGGGGGGGGGGGGTTAAACCAAATACTCACTGCGCACTTCACTTGTTTTGACGCCTGGTTCGATTCTACGATTCTAGGACGCAACATTACATGCGTCAACGGAGACTCCTCCCAGTACATGAGGTTCTCGTATCACTTTTCCACGCAGCAGTTTGAAGCACTAGCGTGGCTCCGTGAGAACACCTGCTTGCCACGCAGAAGGCCTGGATTAGATTCTCCCTAGGAACGAAGATTTTTATTATTTATTTTTTTTGCATATATCTCAAGTTTTTGCTCGCGGAGAAGGGCGATTTTTCGCTCACAACCATTGACAACGTCGCCGCCGTCGACAATGACACCGTAATTTCTGCGAAACAAGCTAACGCTGTCGCGTTAGAAACAAACAAAATAAAACAACTCTATAGCTACCCGCGGCATACGTGGTTACAGTATTTCCTTGGTAGCTATACCAGTGGTCTCAAAAAAAAAAAAAAGAATAGTCGCTCTCAAGTGCCAAAGTTTTGTTCAGGGCAGTCTGGTTCATGCTACCCTGAAGAAGTAAGTCAGCTTTATCTGACGTTTCTTGATGACCGTTGGTGTCATCTCTATCTGAGAAGCCGACAGTGTAGCCAATGCATTTTTTTTTAATAAATGTATGTAATAAAATGTTGGTGCCAAACTGGGGCGTTGGCTTCGCGTCTCCTCTTTTGAATGTACGCCAGCGTAACACCGCAGGACATGAAAGGAATCCAGAACCACGGTTGCCGCTGCTAAGCTATGTGCCAGGTCAGCCTCGTCACCACAATCCTCTTCCGGCATGTGTCTCTCCCTTACGCTCTCCACCACAGTGTCATCGTTCAACTCTTCAGTTCTGACTGCCTGAGCATCGTTGGGCGTCAAATCGTGCAGGGTTACGCTGTCCGGCACACCACCTCGCTTGCAGATCAGCTCCAAGGAGTCCACAATGTTGAAGTTGAAGTCTTACGTGATAGGCTCCCACCCACTTTCGGGGATTGGCCAAGAAACGGATCGTCTATAATACATATTGACACACGTAATTCGTATAACTTCTAAAGAAGTTTTAGCATAATCGATACAATTTAATTATGATAGCTTAAGATACTAGATCTGAAACATCTGGAAATTCAATTAAAAACAGCGGAGAAAACACTACTATGAGATCGTCTAATAAAATGTCTCTGAAGGAATCCAAACCCTCTTCGTCGTTGACGTCCGCCACGGCACTGCTCGCTTGCTATTAAGCGTGTCTGTGCTCTGAGTGGAAAATGTAGTCCTTTGTACGCAACTACAAAGAAGGAGTGATGCTTTTGTTTTCGGGGTGACGTATTTTTAAGCCCGTTCTTTGTGGCAGATGCGCATATGCGGAATTAAGTTTCGATCACTATCCTTCGGGCGCGCACACGTGCTGTTAATCTGTCTTCCCTGAATCACAACGTCGTCGTCTCTATTGCGTGAAATCTTTGTCAGCACAAAAGCGCCGAAAGCTTTTTATCCTAGCGGCGTGACCGAGTGGAAGGCAGTGAGGTCCCGAGCGCGCGTGAACAAAGTCAGCCTTAACGGAATTTAATCTTCCTTCAAGGCTGAACTTCCGCTACATGGCGCTTCCTTTTGGGCTGCTTACTGGTAGTAAATAAGACCATCGTATACCATTACGAACGAGGATTGCTTTTGTAACGAATATTTGCTGCTTTGATAACTGATGCGAGATGGCGTTATTGGATAATGCATATTCCCGCTTCTTTCTTCCCATGCACTCACCACATTTCTTCGTGAAGAAAACATATTCACAACTTTTTCGCCGCGCCTCAAAGCTTGAGTGACGTGTGGGATGTGATTGAAGGTCGCCTCGTATAATGCCACTATGTCCCCCCCCCCCCCCCCCCCCCCTTATTTTTATTAATAATTGTTGGGGTTTAACGTCCCAAGATCACCGCCGTATAATTATAAGAGACGCTGTAGTGGAGGACTCCGGAAATTTCGACCACCTGGAGTTCTTTAACGTGCACCTAAATCTAAGTACATGGGCTTCAAGCATATTCGCCTGCATCGAAATTGCGGCCACCGTAATCGGGATTCGATCCCCCCCCCCCCCCCCCATTTTTCGGGGGGGGTGGAGAGGGATGTCCAGCAAATTACGTAGGAAATTAGGAACAACGATGCTGTTCTACCTATAAAACTTTTTCTTGGTCATCCTTACCAAGCTTCGACACAACCAAATGGATAAAATAATATATATCCACCTTCTTTCGTGTGCCAAGCTTTGAGGCTGTTACAGCACGACACATTTCGACAAGATGTACGCTACCGGTGGCTTTGTCTTGGCTACCAGCATACAATAGCTGCACAGCTTATCATGGCACTGCCTTCTAAAAAATTGGGGAAGCGACGAAGTAATCTTGTTCAGGCCTAGATAGCTGGAGTAAAATAATCAGCCGCGGGCTGTATTGGGCTCACGCTCGATGAAAGCTGAGAGACGGCGGAGGTTAGACAAGCGCCACTCCGAGAATTGCGAAGCAACAGCTAACATGGAGTAGGAAAGGTCATCGGGGTTTGTCAAGTGTAGACTTATTGTCATTTGGTTCATGGTAAACAGAGTTTAACAATAAACTTTACATCGCGTTTTTTCCGTAAAATATTATCTTAAAGGTTTTAAAACTTACATGCATCGCCTCCCTTGTGGTTATGTTGGC
Source organism: Rhipicephalus appendiculatus (assembly GCA_030522465.1). Taxonomy (NCBI): domain Eukaryota; kingdom Metazoa; phylum Arthropoda; class Arachnida; order Ixodida; family Ixodidae; genus Rhipicephalus; species Rhipicephalus appendiculatus. The sequence goes on from JALIZH010004933.1 coordinate 9,705, forward strand.
ATATAAAGATATAACTCATCCATGGTATTACTATCAAGCTCATTAATAATGATTGGTGCCTTATATCCCAAAACCACAATATTATTATAAGGTGGATGCGCATATCCGGTGTCTTACGTCCCAAAACCACAATAGGGACGCCGTATGGAGGGCTCCAGAAATTTAGGCCACCAGGGATTTTTTAACCTGCAGCAAAATCAAACTACACAGGCCTGTATCATTTTGCCTCCATCGAAATGCGGCCGCCGCGGTTGGGATTTGAACCCGCGACCTTGGGGTTAGCAGTCGAGGATCCTAACCACTATACCACCGAGGTGGGTTGTTAAGCTCATTCAATGAGTGCACTTAGTCGAATGGACAGGCTGAATAAGCAGCTAAGCAACACGAGCCATCTCGTTTCTTCTTGTTCTCCATCTCACAAATTGTGCAATTTCGCCCTTGAATTGCTGCACCAACTCGGGAGTTTTACGCTACTCAAGTTCAATAATTGCCCTGCGCACTGACGTTTCGCATGTTTCCAGACATTGTGCAGAAAGGTATAAGTGCATTGAGCGAACAGTGGACAGACATATAAATTATAAATGTGCGACCCTATTTACGCTGCACCTTACTGGTGAACCATAGACACGTGCCTTCTCCCTGTCACTCTCTCTACTTCCGCAATCATCGTCCACAGATGATTTCCGCGACGAATATCTACAAGTCCTCACTGTGCTGAGGTCTCTCATGACCACTATACGCACTCTTCTCAACAGGATGACAACTCCATCAGCTAAATGCGCACTGCAAGTCCTGGATTCCTTGGAGCCAGTCCTTTCAAGTCTTCTTTAACACCTCGAATTCCATTCCACTTTTAGACAACCGCAGAGGAACTGATCTCAAATATTTCTCGATAGTGACTGCCTGTGTGTGCGCGGTGAACACTGATGTGTGTGCACGCGTATGACTTGTTCTCTCTTTCCTCTTTTCTTTCTCTCTTCTTTTTCTCCCCTTCCCCCTGCCCCCGCGTAGGGTAGCAAACCGGGTACAACCTGGTTAACCTCCCTGCCTTTCCTTTGCGTTTCTCTCTCTCTCTCTTCCACTTCCCCTTCTCACTTGTAGGATAACTAACTGAACGAAGTCTACTCAAGCTCCCCGTTTTTCCTTCATTAGCTCTCTCTCTCTTTGGTAATTACTTTCGCACAACGACATTTTCCGAAACTTATCGCTCTTATAACGCTTAGAACAACCTTTTCTTTGGACTAAGAAATAGCTTTGGTTTTCCATCGCCGTAGTGTGCGTTTTTTTTTTTCTCAGCTCGTTTGGGATCTCACTTTACAGGCTGTTACTGAATGAGCTACCCAGATAACCTTTTCTTTTCTTCTTTCTGATCTGCAAAATGCGGTCATTGTCACTTCAGAAAAGTGCAATAACGAATACTTCGAGTGTTACCGCTAAAAGCAAGAAATTTTGTACAAATGTTTGGTCAGTAGCACCTTTATGCCTTAAATGACACCGTGGGAGTAGAACACTTTTCACGAAAAACAAGCATTGTACACCAGAAGTAGCACAGGACAATAGCCGCACGTGGCTAATTGCGAAACAAAGCTGCGATTAACGTACCTCAAAACATCATCAGAACTATTCCGCGGCCGTCCGTTAGAAGGCGCGATTGTCACCTCTCCGGATCTTGAACTCCCATTACTATAATCCTTTGCGCGCCTACATTACGCCATCTGCGGGTGAAGACCGGCTCATGGTGCGTAGCCTATGGTAATGCGGCGACCACTGGACACGAGTGGTCCAGTGGCCTCGAAATTAAATTTGCCTGCGAGCAGCGTCGAGATGAGCTATGCCTCCCTCAATTCCACATCGTCCCCTCCCGAGAGCCGAATAATGAGGGTGCGAACAAGTGCTCGAGTTTCCATATCTATACGAACCGAATTCCGCGCATTGTGCGAGATTCTAGAAATTCGGGGGAGAGAGGTCTTTAGTGGAACGTTAATTTTTGGAATGTCTCTGTACGCAGTACTTTTAATAATGAAATAAATAAATATAAAGAAAACAAACCGAAAAAAAAAAACTCTAGGGGTTTAGCAATGAACACTATAGAAATACGTTTCCATCACACGTACTTAACGCCAATTACCTTCTATTACTATGATAGCCAACACTAGCTCACTTCAGCTAACAACATACTAGCCTTTGGTCTTCACATACCACTCATTTCTTTTTTTTTTCATTATTTAGGCCACAGATGTTTACCTAACCTACTAGATGAGACCTCACCCGCTTATCTTTGTCATCAAGATGCCCCCCTTATATCGTCTTCCAGTCGTGAGTATGCCCCAGCATTGCAATGGTGCCGTCATTTATTTGTTGTCCTATGGTGTAGTCATTCGATTCTCATGACGCTAGTCAATCGGTATCACGGTATCCTAAGATATCACGATATCTACAATTTAAAAATCAACAAGAGCCTCACCCTCTCATATTTATACGGCGCCTCCTTACAGCGACGACATGCCATTTTCATCATACCGTCGTCATTAATCTCTTTTCATACCACGCATTTGTAGCCGCCCAAAGGTGGACAGTGCGCATATTACAGAACACTTGCGCCTAGAGAATTTCTCATCCTAGAACACTCTTAGTGAAAGGCATAGCCTGAGGGCGACGAAAAATATCGGTATAAAGGCACAGGCACTGCTTCTCATCAAAACGCGACAACATAAGAAGGAGGGTTTTCAGTGGCATATCAAGGGAAGTTTGGTCGTGTTTAGGAAGTGCCGCGTTGCAGGTGGAAAGAAACTCTGAGCACGATTTGCTGACCTCAGCAGAAAGATGCTTTTCACACCGTATTTGCTCGCTACACTCCCGACCTAACCTGTTATACGTCTGATCCTTTGCGCCTTGGGCCCGTTTCGGTAAACCAATCAGGTTCAGCGCATAGATCGAAAAGATCGACAAAGAGTACAGTCTGATATAAGAGAAATAGGTTGAAGAAGTCCGCGCCAGAACTGCCTGTAGCAAACTTCGTTAGCTCAATACCCGCCGTTTTGTTGTTGCTTTGTCGATTGCGACGCCATTGAACACCTACGATCGTTCACACCGTCTGGCTGGTTCCTATTGATAAAGCCTATATTGAACACGCTTGCACCATTTTCAGTAACGTAAAACAGCAATTTCTCTTCTTGTCGTATTGATTCGGCATCGTTCTGGTGGTCTTATTTAGCAAAAGGGTGAAGGAAGCTGAGGCCGACGAAGAAATAGCTGGAAGTTTGTCTGCGACACGTGTCCTTTATTTGCCGTAAATCTCCCTGTGTTGTGGCTGCGTCTGCTGCATTGAATCATGATATCGTCTTTTAAGGTGAAATCCTTAGATGCCTCATTAAATGAGAAAACTGACCATCGGCGGCGTCAAAACGAGTGATGCGATAAATTATCACGTGATGGCGTCCTCGTATGACGTGCTCATGACGTCACAGCTCAGCAAAAACAACTTTTTCAGGAAAGTTTCACGCAGTGTAAATGCGCAAAGACTACTGAGCGCGAATAACATTTTAATTTAGTCAGACAGCATTTTACTTCCATCGCCGTTTGGGGAACGTTTGCACTACTCTTTCTTTGTTTTCATTTCAGATGGCGGAACGTTCCTGAAATGTCCTGTTCCGCGAAGCAAATTTACGCATTTTTACGCATTCTGAGACGTCCATTCAAAAATGCTCCACTTGATTGTTTTTACAGCGGTGCTCTTATGGTCGTGGTCTGCCGTGTGTTGTAGATAGGAAGTTATCATGATCATTAACCGGCACGCGATAAATCACCGCCCAAGCACTCGGTACAGATGGTTAACAAGAGAAGCTGCAACGTCCGGCCCCGAATCGGTGTTGGCCGCACGTTTGTTCCCTTGTTAATTTTTAGTGCGACAGACTTTTTCGGCACATGCTCGCTATACGAGTTTGACAACAAAGCTGTAATGGTCAAGGTTTGCCTACGGAGATAGAGAGAAAGAAATGGAAAGACACACTAAAAAAAGTCAGTCATGTATAGCGTAGTATAGCAAAGAGTGGGATATAAACTGTGAAGATGGTAAATACGTAGCCAAGTTAGTTGCCTACCAGCACTGCTGTGACCCAGCCTTGCACGACTTAGTGCGAGCTGTGCTACTTTTTGTTTTATGTCACGTCATTATGCCCCCTTAGTATGGTGGAAAAGGAGAACACCTCTCAAGGAAACTATATTGGTTTTATTTCATCCAAGCATTACCGTGCGTAGGACAAGAAAGCAACGATTTCCGATAACAAGGTGCTTGAAAGCAACATCTACCGCTCTTAACGAAGCAGTTTCATTCACTGTAATTTTCTCGGCCATTTTGTAAGCCCCCTACACTAAAACTGCGACATCGTTAGCGCTGCACGGCCACAGTTATCTGGAATAATGACGCTCGAGATAATAAGTACAAACTATATGTAGGTAAAGCAAATTAATTATTTCTTAGTATATACATATTTTCACATCTGCACGCGTTTGTTCTTTATGTTTGCCGATTAAATAATGGTGCTAAGATCACTTTAGCAATAAAAGCCATACCATCGCACAAATTGAAATGCTCCATGTAGGAACAGTATAATTGATGGGGCGGGTAATTTTTTAAATATTACTGAATTGGCACTCACACTGCCAGTGGCGTAGCCAAGGGGGGGGGGGGGGGTTGGGGGGTTCAAATTCCCCCCCCGAAATTTTTCAGTTTTGCTTGCGTATGTATACACGCACACATACAAACGCACGCACGAACATACATAAAGTATGGTTCGACCCCCCCCCCCCCCCTCGAAAAAAATTTCTGGCTACGCTACTGCACACTGCATAATCGTACTAGCTTGCTTGGGTGTGCTTCCTTAACACCCAGCGCTCGCCAACATTCCAGGCAATAACGCTACGTCACGCTGATAACTCGCATGACACTTGTAACATAGAAGTAGCGGGCGCGCACTGATAATGCAAGAAAGGCACGCGAAATAGATGATTGTCGCTGTGCAACAAAAAGACACCCTTTTTACCCGTTCTTTTGTGAGCGTGCAGCACATAAACCATGTGCTGTTTTATGTGCCCCAGCGACGAAACCGGCGGGGTTCTCCGTAAGTCGCACGTACATAACGTCATTAAATGTAGCGCAAAAAACACAGATACAGAAAAGGAGCATACGCACACAGCGCTGACTATCAACGGAAATTTATTGAGTCAGCGCTGTGCACGTGCGCCCCTTTTCTGTGTCTATGTTTTTTGCGCTACATTTAATGATGGTATCTTACCAACTCGCCCAGCAAGACACCCTTTTGTAAGTAGCGTACAGGTATACTATAGATGTTATCAGGAACTAGCTGCCTGAAGCGATTCCATGGATGCTAAATTACACTCAAGACAAAAAAGGGCGTATTTCGGGCGTCCTTGTGCTACGCAATGATAATCGTAATCTATCTCGCGTGCTTTCCTTGAGTTATCGCCACACGACCAGTACTTCCCGAATCCCGAGCGACGTGCGCCTATCAGCGTGACATAGCACAAGGGAGAGTTGAGCTGGTTGGTTTGGGTTAATTTTGAAACAGCGCTAACGACGAAAGACACAGCACTCGAGTTGTTAAGTCTTCTTCTGTGTCTTTCGTCTTTTGCGCTCTTTCAAAATGACATAGCCCACTTGATAGGAAAGTAGTCAGCGCGCAGTTTTTGAGAAAGGAAACTCAGGCAAGCTAGATGACTATTGTTAAGAGGCAGAAAGACGCCGGAACTATAAAGAGAAGATTCTGCAGACATGCCCATCTCCAGAAGCAGGTACACCTACACAACGGTGCTTTTACTGTCATCATAACAGGCCGTGAGAACACGCCCTTTACTTGGTAAGCAATTTACTGGATGGCAGTTTGGCACGGCAAGGGTTAATGCATAGCCTTCGCATTCATGACTTGCAGGGTCACGATGGCACGCCCTTTATGCTGTTTTTTTTTAATCTTCGCTGCACAAAAGCGAGCCGCCATGAAGGATGCGTTAATAATAAATAGTCGCTCTGTTCACGACAGGGCTGTCCACAAACCGGAAGCTTCTCGGAACCACACCCGGCGAAAGTCGCTGCCCATCATCTAGAGCACTGTTAGGGTCACCTTGAAACGCGCTGTTCCAGTGAATTTGATAAGCATTTTGAGTACTGCAGCACCACGCATACGACAACCCCAATTAGAACAGCCATTTCACAAGAACAGCAATGCATGTTCTCACGAACATGCATCGAACAAAAAGTGATTCACCCAACGTACTGTTCAGCGTACCTCAAGTGCAGGCCATGCCTTTCAACCTACTTTGTATCTCACCTTAAAATGTTTTCGGTACTTGGACATGGCATGAATAAATCGATGATTGCAAGATGGCATCGTGAGTGGTTGCGGTGACTGCAACCACTCACGATGCCAAGACGTTTCAGAAGAGCGCGAGTGCTCTTTAGATTTATTTGATGTTCTTAGTCCTCGTTGCTCATTTCCCATCAGCCCACCTTGTTCCTGCTTTCTAACCACGGTCTTCCTCACCTGTACGCCATAAGTAAAATCGTTTCTTAAGTAATCTTTTTTCGTGTTTCACGCAGCTTTAGTCGAAAGGTGTACTCTGGCATTATTGATTATTTTATATAATCGAGTTTCTGAAAGATCGCGGAGATGGCAGAAAAAAGAAATGAACCTTTCCAGACCTCGGAAGTTTTTTAGGGCAAATAATTCATTGATAGTTTTTCTTTAACCACGTTAGCAACAGTTTATAGCGGTAAACAACTCTTGCTTTAACGAATGGACTTAGTTTATTCGCCTCAGAATCAAAATGTCCCGAGGCACGACAAAGGATTTTGAGGGAGAACCCTTTTATCCATAGTAAACAACAGCGCCAAAACAACAAAGAAGAGACAGATGAAATAGGACAGCGCCAGTCCTGTTGCATCTGTCTCGTCTTAGTTGTTTTCGTGCTGTTTACTATCAATGTGTATCAAAACGCTCAAGTTCACACGCTCCTCAACCCTTTTATGTTCTGTACTGCTTTCGAGCGTGCTTTGTTCTTGCGATGGATGCTAAGGCATGTGGGCACTGATCCCGTTAATTTCATCAAATTTTCTCGTGCCCGAACTGCTACTCACTTCAAAGTGACCCCGACGACAAGCAGAACGCTGGATTCGTGGACCGCACCACCGCTCATTAGTTGACTTTATACACGAAGCAAATTTGCATGTGTATTTTTTAATAAAAAGTAATTATTCCTAAGGGCATACTGTCGAAAATAAAAAAAAAAGTACATAAGCTATTTATGACCTGCCCCGGCCACGTAAAAATAGACATTAAACATTGGTAATGAAATCAAGAGTTCGGCTAAAACTCGTCTGGTCGAGAATAATCATGGTCTAAAGGTAAAAGGAAGACGCCGGCCAAAAAACACTTTAAAAATAACAGACATTTCGGCTCCCGTATGGGGGCCTTGTTTACAATGTTGGTAATGAAAACAATGTTCACAAACATTAGTAATGAAAACAATTAAACGTTTCCTTAAAAACACTGAAATTTCCGAAGAGCGTTGGCTCAACTAGGTCGTGTGTGTTTCAGGTACTTGTGTAGCCTATATAGGCCTTCTAACAATGTTTGCAAACATTGGTAATGAAAACAATTCAACGCTTTCTTTAAAACGCTGAAATTTCCCAAGAACGCTATCTCAACTAGGTCGTATGTGTTTCAGGTACTTGTGTAGCCTAGGCCTTCTTCGATATTGCTTCTTCGACGATAACTTCAGATTCCGGGAACATAACAAGTGCTTATCTTTTTTTTTTTTCATATGTGCTTTATTAATTTAATGGAGAGTCGTGTCCTCCCAGCAAACGGTGGCAACTACGGTTTCATGTATACTTGAATGAATATTAAGAAAAAGCGCAATTTTCGCTAATAAGCAAAAGCGCCTCGGTTAAAACTAACATTCTTAATTAACTTTACAGTGTATGAAGTGCACGCTGACAATACTGCCGTCTCCTATGTTTACTATTCTCGGCGACAACTTATCTTGACATTGACGCGAAGGCTACGGAGGCGGGGCTTCCACACATTCGTGTTGCTCCGCAAGTAGTTCGGCAACTTGCGGCTGATTTCGGTTTTGCTCGCTCGCATCGTTAACACGTTTAGAAAAACACATACATGAAAATTATGAATGGGAGAAACATTTCGATTGTTCAGTGTACATTTTAGTGTCCTATTACGAGTATATTTTTCTTGGAGGAACTAAATAGCGCTTATGCGACCGCACAGTGACGTCACGGACGCCATGTTTCCTTGGAAAACGGGTGGGCTGAAAAGGTGGTGCTGTCTAAGAAACGGAAAGAAAAGGAAAGAATTCTTGCACGGTGAACGATAACTGTATTTTGCCTGCAACTTCCCGCAACTGTTTAAGTCTCATAATAAATAAAGCAGTATTTATTTCAGCAAGGCAAATGAGAAAATTATCTATAAACTTCAGTACTATTTTTTTGGCGCGGCAGCAGACATGCGCTTTGGTTCTGTAGCTTCCACAGTGCTGTCAAGAGAAGCTGTCGCCGAGTATAGCAGGAAATATTTCTGCTTCGTGAAGACCGGTTTAAGGGTGTTTATTCTTTATGCTTCAAAATCGCGAGCTTTAAGATATTTTTGCACTGATAGCCTTGCTTCCTTCACTAAAGCAAACAGAAAAAAAAAAGCTGTTAGCTTCGGAGTTAACCTATGACGCACATAGGTCGGCAAATTCACTCATGAGTCGACTCACTCGGACTCACTCAGACTCAGATTGAGCCGTGAGTCTGAGTCTGAGTGAGTCCGGGTGAGTAATATTTTGGTGAGTTTGAGTCCGAGTGAGTCCGGTTGAAGAAAATTTTCGTGAGTGTGAGTCCGAGTGAGTTCGGCTCAGGAAAATTTTGGTGAGTCTGAGTCCGAGTGAGTCCAAAGTTAATTATATATTTCTTGAGTGAGTCTGAGTGAGTTCCACTGTTTTTTGCCGACCAATGTTCATATCTACTCATCTTCCACATTATTATCAGCCTTTCCTGGATTCACGTTTGTACTCACGTCTACTCAAACGTATCCGAAAGCAGTGTATTTCATACACAATTTAAATAGTTATTGATCAGAGGTGCGAATTACGTAGGAGAGTGTCCTGACCTCCGCCTCCGCCTCCCTTTCCAACTCTTCCAAGAAAGTTCTTGATAAATATATATTATGTTGTCATCTCTTTCAAGAAAAATGACTTTACTAGTTTACGAGCACTCATAACTCGTATTCGTAGGTAGTATATCATAAGGCACCAAGAAAAGCACCGATTACGTGAGATCTTGGTGTTTTAGAGCATTGACACCATGGTCGAAAAAAAATTTAGGTTAACGGTCTCATGAGTCGACTCACTCGGACTCACTCAGACTCACATCGAACCGTGAGTCTGAGTCTGAGTGAGTCCGGGTGAGTAATGTTTTGGTGAGTTTGAGTCCAAGTGAGTCCGGTTGAAGAACATTTTCGTGAGTGTGAGTCCGAGTGAGTCCGGCTCCGACAAATTTTGGTGAGTCTGAGTCCGAGTGAGTCCTAAGCGCAAAATATATTTCGTGAGTGAGTCTGAGTGAGCTTCACAAGTTTTGCCGACCTATGATGACGCATAACAAGAACTGCAGTCGGGAGCAGCGAACGATGGCTCTCTACATAGGCTCCACTTTGAGTATAATACAACTTTTAGTGACGGTGGTAGAGCTTCAAAAAAAAGGACGAAGAAAGATGCTTTTCTAATTAGGTCCCAAAGGAGGTGCATAGTCAGCGCCTCAGGTAAACAAGAGCGTTAACCGATGCGCACGTACCGGGGAAGTAAACAGACATTTTTTCGGGGGTAGGGGGTGGGATGGCTGTGTCAACCAACATTTAAGTATATGTTTGTATGAGTCCGGGTATGTACTCACTCGCAAAACTCAAAATTTTCCAGAGGCAGTTAAAGCCACCCTCCCCCCCCCCCCCCCCCCCCCCCCCCCTTCTCCCAACCCTTGCTACGCCAGTGGCACGCACCTCGCTTCTATGGCGCACTTCCGGCAAGCATCGTGCATCTCCCGGAAGAGATCGCTTACGCGCATGAACGAGCTTCTGTCTATTCAGCTATTCGGTTGGCTGGCGCCGGAGATTTAGCACTTTGGCATAATGAACCTTTTGTTGAGCGTAATTGGCTTAGCAGCCTAGCTATAGCTGTGCGGAAAACAAAAAAAAAAAAGTAACGGCAACCTTTAAACGCGTGAGTTAGCATACGGATATGTTCAGATATGCTGAAAGACGAAAGGCAAAACTTTGTCGTCGCTAATGACTTTGTTTTCAAAATGCAATCAACGAGAGTTAATTGCATTTTGAAAAAAAATCCACATAGTGGATTTTTTTTAATTCGGGCATGTGAGAGGGGCAAAACGCGACAAAAGGGCATCGAATTGCCTTTGAGAGTGTCTTATTAATTGAACCATTTACTTATACTCATTATATATTATATTTCTTTGATTAGGAGGGTTTCGACGCACAAGAGAATATCATATAGAGCTTCCTGGCCGGAAAACGACATGAAAAAGCACTGATTGCTGTTCAGGACATGACTCCCTCCATTCACGCTGCATCGAGGTTGTTCCGCGTTCCCAAGGATGCTCTAAAGAGGCGCATAAAAAATTGGCAGAATCTCCAAGTCAAGTCGTTCACAAACATGTCTTGGCATCGTGTTTTCTCCAATACCGAAATAAAAAAAAATAAGAGCCAGAAAACTCGAATCGAGCACAGTTTTAAATTCATTGCCTCATAAAGCCCGCCTGACGAAGTTAAAAGCCACGAAACACCTGAGCAGTTGTGCATCAAAACGGCAAAAAGAGGCGAAGAAGTTACGTCAGCACAATAATGAATTGCAAAAATACGTTTTCAGCTTCTCGCAACCCATGGCTATCTAGCAGTTTGCTGAATTGTCTGCGGAAAAAAGACAATCTTTACAGAAAAACAAAAAAACAGCCGTTTAATACTGCTCTTCATGATAGGTATAAAAAGTATTCTAATCTATTAGGGAAGCTGCTCAAACAGGCTAAAACACAGTACTATGAAAACGAAATCAAGTGTGCCGGTAATGATGTAAAAAAACAATGGAAAATATTAAACTCTCTTTTGGGTAGATCCAATCAGAATGACGAAATAACACTGATAAAGTCAGGAGATCTTCTTCTAGATAATCCCTTAGATATTGCAAACTCCTTTATTAACTTCTTTTGTACTGACAAGCAAGGGTATGATGATCCACTGACCCAGTCTTACCCCCCGTATGCCTCATAGCTTTTTCCTTCATCCCGCGACACCTGAAGAAATAGCTACTGTCATATCTAGTCTAAAAAATACAGGACCCGGTCTTGATAATCTCTGCGCCTCTCTCATAAAAATGATAGCTGGTTTAATATCAGAAACGTTTTGTCACATAGTGAACCTTATTTTTATCACGGGTATTTTTCCAAGTGCATTGAAGAAGGCCAAAATAATCCCTGTTTTCAAGAAGGGGGGATAAGCGTCACACATCTAACTATCGCCCTATAGCTATACTTTCATTCCTTAGTAAAGTTGTCGAAAAACTAATCGTAGTACGCTTGTCTTCTTATTTGTCAAAATTTCATATCCTATCAGCAAATCAATTCGGATTTAGGGCAGGGTACTCAACGGATTTAGCATTAATATATTTAACAGATAGGATCCGACAGGCAATTGATGCAGGAAATTTGGTTGGGGCACTCTTTATTGATCTATCTAAAGCATTCGATTCACTTGTTCACAAAATACTTTTTGCTAAATTAGATTCCATTGGTATAACAGGCCCGGCACTCAAATTATTACGAAACTATTTGAAAGACAGAGAGTATGTTGTGTCAATATCTAGCACTTACTCGCACCCTAAAACAAGTAACATTGGGGTACCGCAGGGATCAATATTAGGCCCTCTTTTATTTTTAATATATATCAATGATCTTTCACAGTGCCTAAAATCATCTGACTGCATTCTTTACGCTGACGACACTACTATTTTCTGCTCAGACAACAACATCGATTCATTAATGTGCAAACTTACTCATGACGCAGACAACATAGTTACCTGGTGCCGACAAAATAAACTACACATTAATGCTACAAAATCCAAGTTCGTCATTTTTTCTTCAAAGCAAAAGCTTTTTTCAGGGTCTCCATCATTAACATTTGCTTCAAACATTCTCTATCCTACTGACAATGTCATGTTTCTCGGTATCATATTAGATAAACACCTAAAATTTGACGAGCATGTTTTATCGTTAACAAAAAAGACAGCTTATGGCATTAGAATATTAATTAAAGTTCGCAATTTCCTCAACACAAATACATTAATCTCCCTTTACTACGCTTTCGTTCACACGTATATTAATTATTGCATATCATCATGGGGAAACACGTATCCGGTCCATTTATCACCATTACAGCACACTCAAAATCAAGCTATTCGCATCATGACACATAGCAGCTACACATCAGAAGCATCTCCATTGCTCACCTCTAACGGTATTCTGTCGGTGGGAAAACTTCACAAATACTCACTCGGAATACTGATGCACAAATCCATCAACGGAAAGCTTCCGTTCCCCATAATTAATAAAAGCCAGTATCCTCACTCTTTGTCTACCCGTTTCGCTTCCAACAACAGCTATTTATTACCAAAACCCAGAACTAATTACGGTAAGTTCACTACTAACTTCTCAGCCACACAACTCTGGAACTCATTGCCATGTCATATTAAGACTTTCTCTAATTTCCACGCATTCAAATTCAACCTTCGAATTTATTTGCAATCAACATAATCATTTCATCATCACCGCTTTTTTTAGCCTTTTTTATAATCCAAACCGTGTTAGTGTTAATGTTTCTTTTTTACAGTGTTTAGTTTGTGTACAGATTTAGCTGCATTCTACATATTTTTGTTATGCATTCCTCATAGGAGGTCCCCTGTACAGTCTGTTGACTTTGGGACCTCCTTCTGTATCTGTATAATCCCCAAATGTAACTACCATTACTGTGCAATAAAATGACTTCAAACATATCTAGCCTCCAATCGTTCAATAATCCATTGGAGTGCAAGCGTTCAACAAAAGACAAAATTAGCACAAAGAAAGACTGAAAGGAGTCTGCAAGGAGTTTCGGAGTAACACAGCACCGGGTTCCGTCTTGATTCAATGCGTGGAGTGCAAGGACTGGGCTCATAAAGACTGCGTGAGGGCTTACGAAGTGAATTTCAAGTGCTTCTACCGCAAAAACTGAAGGAATGAATTTTTTCACACTGTCTCGTTTTGCCCCACGCACCGTCTCGTTTTTCCCCGTAGGTTGGGGCAAAATGAGACATCTGGAGCATTTTTTATTTATTTTTAAAATGAACTTTTGAACGGTGGCAACATGGTCATATTTATGTAGCACATACCTTGTACCCAAAGGAAAGTTTCTGCATTGATGTTTAATGGTAACGAGTGAAATAAAAATAAATATTCACTATTTTCAAATTTTTGTCGCATTTTGTTTCACCTTACCCTACGTTGACTTTCACCACACTTTTAGTAGATGCAGAATAGCCATGCTCTGAAGGGTTTACGCGCCCAACTCTAGCGACTGTCCTGCGCATGATTTGCACAACCAGCAAAGAGGATTTCGCCGATAAACCATTAAGCAGTCTATTCATTCCTACAATACCGTTACAAGAAGCAGAAATCCGACGGCACTACTGCCCCACAGCAGAAAGAATGTGTAACCCCACGTTGAAGGGGCAACCGGAATGTAGTTTAGTTTCTTTTTTTTTGAACAGGTAAAGGAAGCTGCGACGTGTTAAACGGCTAAATCACAATTAGTGCAAACGCACTTTTTTTTTTGCAAACACGAGCGCAGAAAGAAACAGCGACGTGTCCTCGAATAAACCTGTCAATATTTTATTTGCAAGATATTTCTTGCCGTTGTCCCTGAACGCCACAGCCATGGTCATCTAAGTAAAGCTTTTTAACAAATGACCTTGATATGACTTTACACTGTCTATGCGGTGCTTGAGGAGGAACCGGACGATAACCCCTCGCGATCATTCAAGCAATTTCAGCGACAAAGTTCAGAATTCTGGAAATATAAAAGTTAAGAGGAAGGCAAGATGACTTGTAAGACAAAGAACAAAGGTAAGATGACTTCTAAAGACAAATAACTCCGAAGAAAAAGAATGCATTGTTAATGCCTTCATTAAAAGTTTTAAAAGGCGTTGGTTAATGTAGCATGTCCTTGCTTTTTTTTCAGTTCGTATTACACTTCTTGCACCATGCACCACGTCCAAGGTATAGCACTTCCAAAAAATTTTTGAGTAATCAAATTCCGAGAAGCAAATGTAGCATCTGTTCTAATAGCAAAAAAGCGTGCCTCTGTCACAGCAAAGCAATTAAAGATGTACTAAAAGAAGGATTTCACTCTGCAGCAGTCGTGGAAAATATGCAGACGATCTGACAAAGAAAGGTCACTGCTTGACGAGATAGGCCATAACAGATGGCAAAAAGGAAGCGTCCTAGTCAGGACAACGTCTGTGGCTTCTCTCCTCTGCAGTTATCAACGCGAAAGACTTCGGCAAGAGGAACATGAGACGATAACGAACAAATGATAAAGAAGATGATGAATCAAAGCGATGGGCCATCCCTATAGTTTCGTGGCATAACTCTTATGCAGTCAATATGTACTGGGCAAAGCCACGTACAGCCCATTCTGGTGCTGCCTCTGTTCTGAGAGCCATCGTTTGTTACCTAAGTGTATCTGATATATAAAAAAAACAGAAAGGGAAATTGACTAACTAACGGGTGGTTGTCCATACTTCTGCCACTGACTTGCGTACAAAAAAAAATGTTTAAAACTGTCATTGCACTTTCTAGTGAAATATACATGGTTTTAAACTGCCTGAAGGTACGAAAAAGTAATCAATGTTGTGAGGGGAAACCGTGAACAAAAATACACTTATGCACAGCTCACGCTAAGACGTTCTTTGTGTGTCCATTCGTCTCCTTCGGCTATCGATCTACTCACCGAAAGGACCAACTTCATTTTGGCATATTGAGGATGGGCCTCTCACACGAAACGCTATCTAGGTGCCGAAGAGAGTGGCAACTTTTTTGCCTGCATTCGTAGCGAGAGCTCTCCCGAAATGCCGAGCTGAAAGGGATTCGAAATTTCCTCCGGGGATTTTGATACACAGATTTTCCATTCACAGCGGCCGTGCGAAGGCGAACGTCAAGTATCGTATGAAGATGAAGTACACCCAAGAACCGGGAGGGCCTCAGTATGAGGGACGCTTGAAGTGCACCCCTGAGTGATCCGAAATAGGAAACTTAAATAGATCTATAGCTTAACGGAGTCAACTTGAACCCTCTATTGAATTCCGCTTGAAAACCAACAAGCTAAGGGATTTTCATGGAGCTACCAGGGGATATTTTCGATCCGTTTGAGTACCGTCGTCACATACTGAGGAAACTGTAAACTACATACCAGGAAAAGAGGGTGACTTCACGAAATCTATAGGGTCCAAAGTTTCTCTGCTATCAAAAAAAATTTATATTTAAACGAGAAAAACTAGCGACAAAAATTCGATATCGTGTCAACACAAGCGTTTACTGCTACGTAAATAGATGACCTGCTCAAGAATTTTATACCCTACCTGCTAGCCAGTTATTAAAAATAAGCTTCCAGATAACGTATTTCTGGCTTATGCAATGTAGCTAAAGGTTAAGCTACGTGCACTCGTGAGTAGAAGTGTAAGAATCACGCGAGTGCCGAAATTGCCATCTGTTGCAGAGAGCGTTGCTCTGACAATTGCGCACCCAAAGCAAAATCCAAGTGCAAATGAAAACCGCACGAGGCGCACTCACTGAATCCTGCACTGGAAGCCGCGTCATCTGTCGTCACCCACGGGTAACCACCAGAAACGAGGTGATCCGGATGACCCTGGTACCCTCTGCTGCCGTAGTCGACTTGGAAGAAGCTCGCCGTAAACAGCTGTCCGGGAAGAATTAAGACGTTTAGCCGTTTAGCCCAACCGCGTCGCTCGGTTGCTGCCCTGCTCACTGGAATAGAATGCTAAGGGGGGGCGGTGTCCGTCGGGTGTGCTGTTGTCAGTGGCAGTTCGCTGTCGCAGGTCTAGCAGCAAAGAAAACCGTACGAGGTACACTCGTTGAATTTTTAAAGTAACAACGCGAAAATGACGCAGACACACACACACAAAAAGGACACGGGTTCTGTGTGTCAACGTCGTTTACGGCCAGGAGTTTTATGTACACACATTTTCCAACTAGCCTAACTTTCTACCTTACTCATTGAATCATACAGCGGAAAAACTGCAGTGGAAGGTTTGCCGCTCGGCTGCTGGCTTTCTCACATTCTTCGTCGATTAGGTGTTGTTTCCCGAACATCACCGACACTAACGAGCCACACAGCATGTTGTCACAAATACCTTGTGCTGAAAATGTAGTTCCATTTTTAGATGCGAAGCATCTTATGCTCGGGGCTCTGTCCGTCCCGCGTCCCGCGTCCCCCGTCCCCGGTCCCCCGTCCCGCGTCCGGCCACATTCATGAAGTAGGGAAGCACCCATTATGCGAACCAGAACACTGTAGTAATATGAAGGCCGTCAACCCTAACACAGTCATCAGAGTCATGGCCGAGAGCACAGAGAGGCTGCTTAGCAATGGTTAGGCAGGTGGTGTTTGTCGCCCAGGTTGACCCCATTCCTTGAGTCATGGCCGAGAGCACAGAGAGGCTGCTTAGCAATGGCTAGGCAGGTGGTGTCTGTCGCCCAGGTTGACCCCATTCCTTAATCTTGATTGCATGTGTTTGGAAGGGGCTTAGTCCGTTCCTCCTTCCCGCGTCCCACAGCGCGTGCCCTCCCTTCTCCCTCCTACGCTCACCCCCCTTTCTCTCCTCTAGGAATCATCTACTCTACGGAGCGGCGCATGCGCGTCCTCTCCCCCCTCTCTCCTCTAGGAATACTCTACTCTACGGAGCGACTCCGGCGTCCCACAGCGCATGCGCGTCCTCTCCCCCTCTTGGAATCATCTACTCTACGGAGCGGCTCACGCGTCCCACACCCGCACAGCGCATGCACGTCCCCTCTCTCTCCTCTCCTACGGTCCCCGCCGTCCTCTCCTTTAGTAATCCTCGGGGGGCGCCACGGTAGTTCCGCGGTATGAAAATGACGGAGCGCGCGCGCGTCATTCTCTCTCCTGCGCAGCGCCGCGATGAGAGCCCGGACCACTGCCGTGAAACGAGAGCGGCGACGTTCCTCCCGCTCAAGCCAATTATCTCCCCCGCTGCTCCACATCCACACATGGTTCCCTTTAGCGGGAGATGGGGAATTTTTTTTTCCCACCGATCCTACCAGGAATTGCCAGATGTTAATACGCATGAGCAGATGTTGCACCCGGAACATATGCATGGCCCTTGCAGAGCGATGCAGTGCCGTCATCGAGGTTGCCATATTGACTTACAGCCAGTAGAGCGAAAAGTTGCAAATTATCTCATTTGTAAGCTTTGAATAAGACCGCAAAAAGGCGTACAGTATACTCCCAGACTGAAAAGCGGCAGCGCGAGCGCGTGGCCACTAGTACAAGGAACGCCACGCATTAGTGGCGGTGGGAGCAAGCTTTCGCACTGTGGTATAACGCGAAGGCGTGAGTATTTTGAAGCTTCATTGCTGCTTACGAATATATTAAATGCGAAGCATCTTATGCTAGCGAAGCATCGAAGCATCTTACACCCTCACAGCGCATGTGCGTCCCCTCCCCCCTCCCTCTCCTCTCCTGCGCTCCCCCCTTTTTCTCCTATAGGAATGCTCTCCTCTACGGAGCGGCGCCCGCGTCCCCGCATGAGCGTCCCCTTTCCCTCTCTCTCCTCTCCTACGCTCCCCCCCCTCCTCTCCTCTAGGAATCCTCTACTCTACGGAGCGGCGCGCACGACAGGCGGTGCGACAGCTGCATACTCCGCTGATGGAGCCACGGTAGTTCCGCGTTATGAAAATGACGGAGCGCGCGCGCCTCATTCTCTCTCCTGTGCTGCGCCGCGATGAGCGCCCGGGCCGCTGCCGCTAAACGGAAGCGGCGACTTTTCTCCCGCTCAAGCCAGCCATCTCCCCGCTGCTTGACATCCACGTATGATTCCGTTTAGCGGGAGATGGGGAGTTTTTTTATTTATTTATTGATTGCTTGTTTGTATACGAAAGTGCCATCATTTAATAATTAATATATCTATGCTGCACAACAGAAATCTACTAATTGAGGTGCACTTTACCTCAGCGTCCCTAAACAATCAGTAATAAAACGAAACCGCTTGACGGAAGCGTACCGAATTCACTCGCATAATAACGGCAGGGATGGCTACCACATTTCCGCGCTTAAAATTAGCACTTTTGGGTAATCTTGACTAATCCTGGTTTTCTGATGGATAGCTCTCAACCCTCTTGGCTAATGTTAGCTGGTACTGGTTATCAAAGCAATGAACGGTAATTAAAGTTAGTGCTCACGCATTTCTCTCGCACTGCCGCTAAATCACCACTTATCTTTTTTTTTTTCATCTATCCTCACTGTCAACGTATTCGTCCGTCTAACACAACTTATTCTCCTGGTTGCCACAGCTGGCTTAGAACAGACCCGCCGCTGTTGTGATGAAAGAGAATACTAACGCGAAGCTTTTGTTTTTGGTCGTCGTTTTTGGTTTCACAATTCAAGCATTATAACTCTTCAACGAGGTCAGTATACTCGTACAAAGAAAACACTCGGCCTGTGGAGAATACTTATGTGAATTTGCACGCTGCCTGTGGGAGGTCACATCATTTCAGTGCTATTCTAAGTGCCAGAGACACAACGCGTCTCGTGGGTGCCGTCCATCTGCGATGCCAGCCAGCCCAGTTAAGAGGAGTAACGCATCAAAAATATGTAAGGGTTACGCTCAGCGCAGAGCAGTGGACGCAGCCGTCCAGCCACAAAAAGTGGTCGTCGACCCCAATTTTAGCTTTTCCCCACGTTCGCGTGCCATTTGGTCCAACCGGCTAGCTAGTGCTGTCATTGCCACGAAAAGTTGCTAGACGCATTCGCCAAAGTGCCCATTTTTGAGCGAAGTTTACTGAGTAAAAATAAATACGACAGACATTTGGCCCTGACGATACGGCAGAGGACGTTGGACCAATAAGCTACAAGACAGACGTTGTTTGCAATTTCCAGGAGCTGCCAAGGCGACTTGTTTTCTCTACGGCGATTTCGGTCTAGGTACCGTTAGTGCGAAATACGTGAAATCGACACGAAAAGAGACCTCGATCCCGTCAGTAGCAAAAGATGTTCGCTTTGCGCAGCATTGTATATATACAGAAACTGATACGAAACAATCTGTGCAGGTGCAAACACAGACGGCATCCGATGTAACGGGAGCGGTTCTGCCTTAGCGGGAAAAAGGACTGAGATAAAAAAAAAAAAAAAAAAAAAACGCATAGTGGTGCGAAGCCTGAAGGAAGTGCGGAGCTGGGCAGCCTTCTTTGTTTCTCTTCCATTTTCTCTTTCTTTCCTCCTCTCTTTCTTTCTTGTTCTCTTTTCCAGTTTTTTTCTGCGTTTTATTATCTTTATTGCTATTCAGTTCTATTTTTTTTCTTTCCATTTTTTTTCTTTCTCTCTATTTTTGCCTGCTTCGTCTTTCAAATTTTATACGTGGTTTGTGCTGTCGTGTTTCCCTAGCCATAGTAGTAATGTCCGCATTTAATATCATCATCAAGGCGCTCGTAGACAAGAGGAAGAAGACTTCTGTTTACCGCGAGCGCACGCTCAGTATCTTACAGTTGGCTATGCTTTATGTTGTTTAGCCTGCGTTAAAATAATCATCAAGGTGCTCCAAGAACAAGGGAAAGACGATGTCTCTTTGGCGTGAGCGCGCGCTCAACATACTACAGATGACTATGATATATGTGGTTGTGCCTGCGTTACCCTAAGCGACGACGACAGCATAAGATCACAGAATACGCTAACATACGACACGATACGACAGCCCAGCCCGCTAAAGTTCTCCTCACTTAAAAAAGAAAAAAAAAAAAGGAAAAAAAAGGAGAACGCTGATCGAGCAGCACTTCTTGCAGGACTAGTCGGTTGATACTATTCGGAAAGAGTTTAAACCTACTATTACTTGGTGCGAAAAGTAAAAAAAAAGCGTTAGGAGGAGGAGAATCAGAAAGCACTTCCCCTGCTTGTCCCTGTACTAATGATTAAATGTCAAGCATTTCTTAGCGAACTGTCCGCACTTTGAGCGTTTCTGCCTACGTATCTATCTATCTATCTATCTATCTATCTATCTATCTATCTATCTATCTATCTATCTATCTATCTATCTATCTATCTATCTATCTATCTATCTATCTATCTATCTATCTATCTATCTATCTATCTATCTATCTATCTATCTATCTATCTATCTATCTATCTATCTATCTATCTATCTATCTATCTATCTATCTATCTATCTATCTATCTATCTATCTATCTATCTATCTATCTATCTATCTATCTATCTATCTATCTATCTATCTATCTATCTATCTATCTATCTATCTATCTATCTATCTATCTATCTATCTATCTATCTATCTATCTATCTATCTATCTATCTATCTATCTATCTATCTATCTATCTATCTATCTATCTATCTATCTATCTATCTATCTATCTATCTATCTATCTATCTATCTATCTAGCCGCCTACGTCTGGGTACTCTCGTGATCGCCTCCTTTACTTTGTGTAGACCAAAATTACTATAATACAGGAAAGTGGCGCAACACAGGACAAGGACGAAGCCGAAGGAACAAGTACAGGAGCAGCGCACTACCAACCGATTTATTTTTGAAACACTCAATATAAATAACAGCACGCAGATGCGCAAAGGGCCGTCCTTGTGCTGTGTTGCGCCACTTTCCTGTATTATAACTATGCACCAACTAGCCCAGCAGCCAGTTTTATTAGACAAAATTACTACATGGGAGGGAAAGAGGGTTTGACAAATATGTCTGCCTGGTTATATGACATGAATAACGTGAAAATCCTGTCACGTACGTCGTCAAACCATTTCTTCCAGACACGTGTGGTACATACCCGTATACCATGGGCCACGGTATGTGGGTATGCGCCACAGGTGATTGACAGTTTATAACTACCCAGAACAGACATTGGTAATTTAAATGCAAGAGTGTGAAGAAAAATTGACGTCGGCAGCGTTGACCCGATGAATGCAAAGAATAAACATAAGGGTGCCAGCAGTAATCGAGCCCAAGCATTCTGTGTGGCAATCAGGTATTCTACCACAGAGGTCTCGAAACCCCTGACAGGTCTGGGTACCAGGTCTCGGTACCACGTCAGGTCTCGGAACTGCTTTGGAAAAAGACCCTATGCAGGCGTAATGTTGGTGAAACGCCAATTGCGGTTGCAGTGCTGGCTATCTAATTTCATAAACATTACATATGTGCTCCAATGATACAGGTGTCACGTCGGGTTAACGTCAATTGTAGTTAAGCGCCATACACTGAGGTTGGTATACGTAGCACTATCCAGGGCTACTATCCTCGCAAGCACAAGCGCTACATATCAGCTTACCGACTCTGATGTTGGTACTAATACCCATGTTGCTGTTGGCATCGTTACGCAACTGTAAACAGCTGGTTATTTAAAACATATGCGACTATTCATCATATGTCTGTGCGTGCAACATTTATGCATATCTTAAGAGTCATTTTGTAACGTTTCGCTGAGTAACACTGCACCACAGTCACCTCCCCTCCGCATGCTTCGCATAACATCGATTCCCATGGTATGTGGGATCAGTTGAACTTTTTCCTTGCTTTTCTCTAGTCACTACGGTACTATAGCCTGCTCTAATAACACGAGACACTGATCAGTGCGAATGCTGCGTAGCGTGATTGATTGATTAATCGGAAGGAGGGCAGAAGGCAGCATATGACGCCTGGAAGGGGACGCGATCGATGGTGCCCGCGGATCTGATGAGAAAGAAACTGAGCAATACATATGGGGCCTGCAGGTTCTCAATGCTGCATGCACCATGAAAGTACAAGTTTACGTAACGTCTCTTTGTATTCATAGTCGGAAAGCTCAGCGCATCCCTTGAGTTGCTGCTTTCCTGAAAGTGGCATAAATAATTCCAAGTCTACACGCTGCGTCCGCTGTTTTCGTCGAGGGCTGAATAGTGATAGGCTAATGTTGTGGTTGTTGCGCCCTGTACGAACACTCGTAATGCATCCGTGAAAGGAGCGAAGGCCGCTCAAACGCTTGTTCATGTGGCGACCTAACCGCGTGTACTTAGTATTGGAAGTATGTTTCTTGCATATCCACTTTTCCGTTTTGTCCCGCTTATTGCTCGGTTTTCGTGGTGCAAATATTATTAGAAAGCTTTAGTGTGTCCCGTATTACCGTATAAGTTAGCGTTATTCCGGGTTACCTGACGCTGGCAGCTACATTTTTATGAAGCTTCCCATAACCAAAATATTCCCGCCATTAGATCACGTCAGCCGAACTCATGCTCCATTGGTTAGATCACTGCAATTGAAATCCTACTCTGCAGAACTTATCTTTCTGGCCCAATGTCCTTGATGATAATACAAATAGCTGTTGTGACAAACTACTCCATGAGGAGCACCGGAAAAGAAGTAACCACACGGAGGGTAGCTTTTGGTCCTCTCCAAGAAACCCATCTCTAAACACACAAATAGTTATGGCAGGAATCGACTGTGTGTAATATAGCCATATCTACGTCACCTATGTTGCTAGCCTCAAGTCGGCATTTCAAAGCCTTACAAATGATGCAAAGTTAGTTCAACACTGTCTGCACACAAGTCTTTTTGCTGCATCCTTATCACGCTTCCGCGTTCGTTGCACCAGCTACTCATTAACGCGACCCTGTCAAAACATAGTAAGCAGCTTAGTTTTACTCCCCGTTTCACGACAGGATAGCGCTAATACATTCACCATATTACTTTACTCCCTTTGGAAGCCTCTCGTAAATCGGCCGTATAAGCCAGTGATGTAAATCCCTTGTTTAAACTCCTGCTTTAAAATTATTTTAGCCCGTGTTTACCATAGGCCCTTCAGATCACCTATCTGTAGGAAAAGCGTGCAGTGATATGCATTCGAGAGACAGGCTTTCGTTAATAGTAAAACGATCACGCTTCGAAGTGACTTTGTTTTTCCGTGGTTTGAACAGAAAAGACTAATGTGACCTGTTATTGGGAAAGGTGATCGGATAACAAGGAGAAAAGGCCGTCTGGTAGGTGAACGTGCATATACGTGTACTAATGTGATGTATTGCCAGAGCCTACGTGCCGCACAAATCGCTAATATCGAAATTGCTGACCATCATATGCATCAGGTACGTGCGCGAAATCATCGGTAAATCTGTAATGTAGGCACAACGCTGACATAAAATTATTCCATAGAACTTTTCGTGAGCATAGCAGTCGTGTTTCCCTTTCATGATGTGTCTACCATCGTGGTTTGGTTATTGGCGATTGCGCTGCGAGAAATAATCATACCTTCATCACTTCGCCCCCCTTCTGCGCCTTCGGACAATATAGTCTGTGTTCTTACCCACACACGTGATGGCCTCCAGAAGGAGCTAGACCTTTTTAATGTTTTAGAAGATACTGTTAGTCTATTGCAGGCTGAACTTAAGCTGCAGTGAAGGGGAATACTTATACCATTTTCACGCTTAAATTATTTTCACGCTAAAATTACACAAGCTCAAGGTAACTCAAATGCTACATGGAAGGTGATAAACACCGCCCTCAACACGAACAACACAAACGCTATATGTGGAATGCTGGTGAATGACACAATAGTGAGTGACCCCTCTATCATTGCTGAAAGCTTCAACAGTTACTTCACGACACTGACCAATAATTTAGTTTTAAGCGAGTCACATAAATCACATGAAGACAAGGCAACAATAAGCAACGCTTCCAGTTCTCTTTTTCTAAAGCCCACCGATCCACATGAAGTGAGAAGTGTTATTTTGGCGTTAAAGAACACTTCTTCAATGAGTCTAGACATGGTGCCAGTATCACTGCTAAAACATTGTTCGACTATAATTTGTGAACCCCTATCACATATCATTAATGAAATGTTCACTTCGGGATCATTTCCGACGCTATTAAAGGTTTCCAAGGTTGTGCCAGTATTTAAGAAAGGAGATAAGTTAAATATGTCAAATTACCGACCGATATTTCTTTTGTCCCCTTTTTCTAAGGTTTTTGAGAAGGTAACACTATCTCGACTAGACAAGTATTTCGCAGCTCAGAACATTTATGCTAAAGAACGATACGGATATCTAAAAGGAAAGTCGACTGAAACAGCGTTAATGAACATCGTGGAAAAAACAAAAATAAACATAGAAAGAAAGTTATTAACTATGGGTATTTTCATGGACCTAACCAAAGCTTTCGATCTTGTGAACCACGACATACTGCTGCAAAAGCTTGAAAGGTATGGCATTCGTGGAGCACCATTAAGCCTAATTAGCACGTATCTCAGAAACCGGCAACAGTATGTGATGGTCAACAACATCACCTCATCTGAAAGAGTAACTAACAGTGGAATTCCCCAGGGCTCCATTTTGGGCCCTTTTCTTTTTTTGTCATACATAAATGATTTACCTGACTATCTCTCGGAAGAGTGCATTTTATACGCAGACGACACCAATATCTTCCTGACTGCTGAAACAGAAACTCAGCTTTACAAAAAAGGTAATGATGTCCTGCAAAAGCTATCTAAGTGGCTCCAAACTAATTGTCTTCTCGCAAACACAAAGAAAAGTAACTATATAGTCTTCACTGCCAAAAACACCCGACTAATGAACACTACATCGTTGAACTTCAACAGCTTTCCTTTAGAGCGGGTTAATGAGACGAAATTTCTCGGCGTCTACCTCGACAGCCAACTAAAGTGGCATAAACACATTCATGAAACAACACTATCCATATATAAGAAAATCCCAATATTATATAAACTACGTTACATTTTTCCTTTGCACACCCTTCGCACTCTTTATATCAGCTTTATACACTCACACATTACATATGCGATTACCATATACGGCCTCACATACCCCACCACGTTACTGCCAATTATTGCAGCACAAAACACAGCGCTTCGAGCGATTCTCTTTCTAAAGAAAACAGATTCAGTGACATTCGCATACCCATTACTTAACATTCTTCCTGTGAAACACTCCATTGATTACCGTGTTCTCATTTTACTATATAAAATCATGCATAAAATCATACAGTGTCCCTCAGTAAAAATTGCTTACCAAAATACCCCATACCCGATACGATCAGTGACCTCCAATAGTTTAACCATTCGAAAATCTCGCACTAATTATGGATCATTTACATTCACACATACTGCATCACATCTTTGGAACAAACTACCCACAGACCTAACCGAACCACAGTCATTTACTTGTTACAAAACTAACCTGCGTTCTTTTATACTCTCGTCCCTTCTCTGATGAAATATTCCATATTCTTAGCGTGATACACATTTCTTACGCGCTCTGTGTTTGTATAACAGAAATATGACATAAGGGCCCCCCTTCACAACTCCTGCGTGAGTTACGGGGCCCTGCCTTTATAACATAACCGATGTGTCATCTTCATGTGAATAATAAAAGCTTTTGATTTTGATTTTGAATTTCTAAAGAGGCACGCGTCACTAGCGGCCCATGTAACTTCCTGTGCGAAGCCTGCATGACCACCCTGTGGCTTCGTTAAAGTGTCATTTAAGGCTTTTCTTCGTAAGGCGAAAACCATAGAGGCCTCAACAAACGCACAAAATGGTTCTCAGCGTTAACCTAAGTGATGAAAAAAATAATCATGTGACGTGATCATGACGTCACTAATCGATAAAATTTATGATGTCACTCTGACATGACGTAACAGAACGTCATAACATCGCGTCATCACATGACGTTGCTTGGCCAAATGTTGGTTGATCCCAGTGACAGTTCGGTATAGAAAGCTTTCGTGGCAGGCGAGGGGGGTATCAATACAGTCGAATGAGAAGAAGGCTTTCGCCTTCGAGTCGTCTTAGGCAAATGCATAAGGGGCCGTGGGACTTCTTGACCTTCACATCGGTAAGCACACCACAGTGAAGGTAATGATGGTCTGTGCCTGTTGCCCTGGTAAGTGTGGTCTTTGCCATTTCTGTTTTTTGGAGCGCCGGACTAAACAATGAAAGGTGAAGCTTGCATGCCCAGCTTGCCAGCAGATATAAATTTCATCCTCTATGTCATGCAAAGACTACGATTGGTTCATGTGAAACCTTGTGATAATTACGGACATATTTGAAACAATAGGACATGTAATGTAGCAATGAGACGGTACGATGTCTTGACATGAACGCGGCTGTTTTAGCCTGTAAAGGCAGCATGCGTGAACCAACTGTTCACTACACTATGCTGGACAAGTCAACTGCCTCGCACACGACGTACCATTCACTCTACTGCGTGGATTTCTGGAAACGAAACACACTGTCGCATATCCCTTCGTCGACATGGTCTCTTTCTCTTTTCTGTTGGCTGATCGCAGCCTCTACTTTTTCCTGCTGTCCAGCTACCTTTCTTTGTTTGTTTCAAGCCGAAGCTAATCCCGTCCGCTGCTATCTCCTTACACGGCTCATGAAATACGGGTTCTCCTCATCCAGCTACTTGGATGGAACGCTCATTAATTATTAATGTCCTCTTCCTCGAAGACATCTAGGACCGCCTAACGCGATACGTGACATAGTTTCAGCGTTGCGCTTGCGTGCGCGCAATCTGTAGCTAAGTAATGGCTATCCTATTCTGTAGCTAAGTAATGGCTATATCCTATTAGGTGGTAATTCATCCTGTACGTGTGCAAGATGTTAGGATGCCTTAGGGGAAAGCCAGACTCAGGTACAAGCTGTTCGAAACGCATGTCATTATCAGCCTGTAGATATATTCAACCGAGAAATCGAAGGCACAAACTTGTTTCCCTGGGCTGGCACAGTGAGGTTATTTGTACCAGATTCCCTCCAGAAATAAAGTTGCGAACTAAACAGCAAAAAGCCCAACTTCAGTGAGCCTCGACGCTTTGGTTTTATCAGCTGTTATTCCTGTGCTGAAATATTATTGCGGCAGTCAAGAAATGCTACATCACATGGAGAAAGAGAAAGAGGTTATGGAAGCCCGAGATATGGTCCAAATTTCGCTTTCTAGCTGGTCTCCACTTCGCGTATATGTGCTTCCTCTCTCCAGTCTACACGTACACGATCATCACCTACACCACCCAGCTCATAACCTCATTTACTTCATGAGTTATTTAACAAAATGGCCTAAAGCTTTAAATGTGTTTTGTCGGTCGCTGGGCATAGAAATCCCGACGACACTTTTCAATGTTTGTAGAGAGAACACTCATATGAAGGGTGAATCCGAGGTTTTATGGTACGCTGCTGCCTTTCGGTGTTTTCTTGAATTGCTCACGCGATTAAGTACTTTGAAATTAAAAGAAAACATAAATAAAGCTGGATACTAATTCATTTATGAACGCTGCGAGATTGTTCATTGATGAGAAACAAAAAATTGCACGCCGCTCCTTATCTTCACTATAATGAGCGTTACTGTTTCTAGTTTGTGCAAGCGTGTTCTTCAATATTTTCTGT
>JALIZH010004933.1:42500-74675 GCA_030522465.1 Rhipicephalus appendiculatus
CGGACAAGAGATGCCCTCATATCAAGCTATTCTTATTGCATTAATTCTCAAACAGGGTTGACTCTGAAGTACTGACGTATTGACGTGTCTACAAAAGCAATAACCCAACTGGGCCAGACTAAAGTTAGTCACTTGACACTGAGCAGCAGAATGGTGTTGCGTTTTGCAACATGGGTAGGTGGCTATAAAAGCAGAAACCAACGTTCCTTCGTTTTACAGCCTGTCAGAATCACTATCAATCAGTGTCACCAAGCGAAATGTAAGCAAAAAAATTACGATGAATGCACAAAAGCAGTTTATATAGCGTCTAGCACCAACACTTTCAGAGGCCACTATCCCCGGCAGCCGCGCCCAGTTGGGCCGCCGACATAGCTTTCGTGACTCCGTTAACGTCCCATCACAGAAACGACGAGAAGAGCGCAGACACGAAGTGGGGTCCATGACCGGGTGTCATAAGGGCGCTGACTCACATGAAGGTCATTACACCGGGCACGTCGTGGTAATCTACATGCATACCTCAGATTCCGTAATTGTAGCACTAATCTTACATTTTCAGAAAAAAAAGAAAAGAGTTTGTGTGACTCTTTACGGTGAGTTCTGACTTACAACGTTTATGACACTCATTGTAAATATCATAGTCATCACCCGACACCTGGAGTAGCAAGTCAGACGATAAACCAGGCTGACATCTCACGGAACTTGATAAAAAGCTGTTACCTCTATGTCTTTTTAAATAGAGAAGTTAACTCTCTTTCGGGTCCCATGATTCTCCGAAGAGAGCACATTGATCACCAGAGTTCATGAGTCTCTTTAAAGAGAGTCTTATACGTGGCAAGTCAGAAGTAACAGACAAGAGTCAAAGGACTCTTTTAAGTGCGGAGCACTTTAAGGGTCCCGGGCTGTCGTATGCTGTCGTCGTCGCTTGGCGTAACGCAGGCTAAAGCACATACACCATAGCCAACTGTAGTATATTGAGCACGCGTTCGCGCCAAAGAGAAGTCTTCTTCATCTTGCTCTTCGAGCGCCTTGATGATACTTTAGGGGTTCGGGCTGTTGTATGCTGTCGCCTACTGTCGTCGCTTGGCATAACGCAGGCAAAACCTCGTAGAAAAAAATAGAAAAAAAAAGGCGAGGCAAGCGGGAAATAGAAATAGAAAGAAAGGGAATAAAAATAAGAAAACTATATATAAACAGAAATAATTAAAGAAAAAAACAGCCGAGATACCTGGAATAGAGAAAAACAAAGAAAGAAAGGATGAAAGAAAGGGAAAACTGAAGAGAAACGAACAAGGCACCCCAGCTCCGCACTTCCTTCAGGCTTGGCGGCACCACTAGTGCGAAGCTGCCTTAATTATTTTTTTTTCTTATAGCGTATAGTCCAACACCAGCGACATTTTGGGCTAAGATCCTCTTAAAACACAATAAAGCGAAATATCAACTTACGTTCCACTGCTAGATAATTGCATGACCCGCCATGGTGGTCTAGTGGTTATGGTGCTTGACTGCTGACCCGCAGGTCACGGGATTGAATCCCGGCCGCGGCGGCCGCATTTTCGATGGAGGCGAGAATGCTTGAGGCCCGTGTACTTAAATTTAGGTGCACATTAAAGAACCCCAGGAGGTCGAAATTTCCGGAGCCCTCCACTACGGCGTTTCTCATAACCATAGGGTGGTTTTGGGACGTTAAACCTTAACAGTTATTATTTATATTAGATTATTGCATGAGCCCGTCTAAAACTTCAATAATATTGACAAAAGCGCTTCAGTAATAAAAAAATCAAAGAAAATGCGTGACGGGACTTGCGACTGTAGCGGCACAGTCCAACACTATATATAAAACTCGATGACGCAGGACCTACTCAGTGCAGCGTAGTCACTAGTAGCAGGGGCGTAGCCAGAAATTTTTTTTCGGGTGGGTTTCAACCGTACTTTATGTATGTTCGTGCGTGCGTTTGTATGTGTGCGCGTGTATACCTATACGCAAGCAAAATTGAAAAATTTCGAAGGGGGGTGAACCCCCCCCCCCTGACTACGCCCCTGACTAGTAGTCCACCACTCTTCATAAAGAGAGGTAGCTCCGGAGATGTACTATGCGCGTAATACAAGCATACATTCTGGGATCACGCTAACCAAGTCATCTCACGCTTGGGCTTATTCCAACCATGAAAGCTCAAAATGAGAATATTGCGAATCCATGATTGGCAATCAAACTGAAGTTGGTGAAAACATCTTCAAGTCCATGCCCACATCCTCCTGTTCGAGCATATTTCACAGCTGTGAGACCGCTCACACTTAACTAGCCGCTCAAACGTTCCGGCTGCAATACCGGTACGTTATGAATTAAAATAGCGCGAAAAAACGTGCGATAAGACGAAGAAAGCTACAAGATCATGAATTACCAACTCGCCCAACAGTCTATTCCTCTAAATACCGGTACACATAATTCAGACAGAGTTATAATTATTTTACTCTGCGAGCGAGAACACTCGCATCCTGAACTGCAGTTATGAAGGCCGTTCCTAAAAGCGTCTTAAGCAATGCCGCGGCGTTATTTATGCGCCGGACTTCCTTTATGCCCCAAAGGCATCCACAGTACCGCAGCTGCAGAACTTCTGAAGTGGCGTTGTCTGGGAGGCGAGCAATCATGGCACGCTTGCACGGGCCGTGCGATGAGCTGTTTTATGATCGCCGTTGTGAGCGGCGTGTTTGCTTGACGTACGCACGCATGAAGTGTTCCCCTTCTCTGAGCAAGAATTATTCGCGTATTTTTGTGTGTTTTAGCCCGATAGCCCAGACTTAGTGCAGTGCATCGTCGTTGCCAGCTCCACTTCGTTTGAGCATTATGACGAGGAGATGTACGATGTTTTCAGGGACTGCCATAATCGCTCTTGCCTGGCTTAACACTTGCTCCTCGATGCAGTTGTATTAAGAGTAGTGGGACCTAATTCGTGGTTCAAGAGTCTGAGTTATTAGCACAGGTAAGCATGTGTGCTTACCGGTGCTAATTGAAGAGCTTCCCAATGCTGTATTGATAATTAGGAGGTGTTTAGGCTACTTCGTTAAAGCTTGCATAAACGGGCGGCTGGTGATTAACGTAGCGCGTCTGTTTGCACGAGCGTGAAAATCAAAAGGAGCGTCAGAACCATCCAGGCATCACGATCTTGGAGGGTGGCGGGAAAGTTTTGTCGCCAAAACGCAATATAGGTCAGCATATTAGGCTCTCAGTTTTAAAAATGCGATCAGGAGTAGAAAACCACCAAAGCCAAAACATTGTCCTTAGGCCTAATAGCCCTGTGTCCATACTAAGAGGCATTTAGTGTATTCTTCGCTTCTTTTGGCTGGAAATAAAATGTGCTCCAGACTTTACTACTGTACATCTTTTCAAACATTGAGATTTGTCTGAGAACATATTGCTGAAACATATTCACTGAAATAAAACCAAAATTAGGTCATTTCCGCTTTCTACTTTGATAGAAGACAATCTTGTGGCCTGAGTAATAATATCACATTAAAGCTCCCGAAATTATGCATCCGTCTGGCAAGCGAATATATTTACGTATCGTCGCGACCAAAAGCATATGGACCACGAAAGGACATTCGTGTCAGGCGCGCCAACTAATTTCCAATGCACTGAAAAACAGCGCGAAGTTCGAACTTCAGTCACGTGTTTCAAGTTGTATTCATAAGCAAAAAAGAAAAAGAATTTCTTGCAAAATCTATGGTAACTTTTATTTTTCAAGAGCTGATGCACACACGAGAGCACAAAAAAAAAAAAATTGGTCTCGCCATAGTATCGCTGATTTTGATGCACGATCTGTCACGAAAGTACGTCCTGATCATTTTTCAATCATGCTTCAATCCCATGTCTCTTTTCGGTGCTAATATGCAGTACCCAGCATGCAAAATTTCAACTATTAAATGCACCACCAGCAGACAATGATCTTTAGAATACGGCAGTAATCTGTTACAGGATTCAAACTGCTTTATTGCCGACAATACAGGCAATAGCAATAGCAGTAAAAGAGACGCCAGTTGTCTTTTAGCGAGATCTTCCTGGTTTTTTCTCGGAGCTTACCCGGCTCTTAATTTATCGAAGGAGAAAGTTGCTATACGATCACCAAGCAACAAGAAATGTCGCAAAAAAAAAACTGTCTCCATGTAATCCTTTTAGAGTCTCGCGAGCGTGCAATTCACAAGATAAATGCAACCCGATTTGTTCAGCTTAAGCTAAACCTCCAGAGCGTGAAAGCAAGAAAAATAGCTCAGTCCATCTACACTCTGTGTGTTTCTTATCGAAACGAGAGCCATCTTGACTGCCTTCAACGTGTATGTGCCTGCTGTTGTAATCGGCTACTGACTTGGCATAAAAAAGTAGATAGATGGTTTTTCGTAACCCCAAAGCTTTCTCATCGTACCACTTTGTTACGGGCCGCTGCCAGTGCACTGATCCATAGAATTCAACCTTTTAGGCAGGGACAAACATTTCAAATAAAATACAAATGAAATAAACACAACAGAAATAAATGACTGCTGCAGGTGCATTTTTTGTGTATTGTTTTTATCTTTATGGATATAAGTATTTCTAGAGCTAATATATCTACATTGGAGGATGAGATCTATCGATGAAAGACGTTTCTGTCCATGTGTAATCACGCGAGAAAAATGTTGAAAAATTTTCCATTATCGTGGATCCTCGTGGAATCCATCCACGATTTACGGGGTTTGTGAAACCAACCATACGAGTTGGTTTTGCTGACCGCCTAAGCAATACAGAGCCACCTTGAAAATGAACCGCTTTCATGACAGCAGGCGGGTCTTTATTGTGGCTTGAACGACAATGAAAGATAATTTATTGGCAGCGGTTTGCAGAACCAGCAATTCTTTGAGGCTTGAACAGAAGCATATACTATGGGCTAAAGGCCTAAAACAGCGGGATGTGCTACTACGTTACTGTTTATCGACTCACTTTGAGAAACAACCGGAAACATCAAATGACGCAGCTGACTATGCACATTAAGCGAGTATATAGAACCCACAAACAAGTGGCAACTCAAAAGGACAAAGACAAATGTCGATCTAAACATTTCCTAAACCATAAGATACGTCACACCCTTTGGTCAGACGCCAACTTCGGCGGCTTCCGGCCAATCCCGTGAGCGGCAACTAAACTTTCAAAACCCGAACAAACACCGAACGTGAACGAAAGAGAGCGATTTTGTTTCATCACGAGCGCTGAAGATCATGACGCTCTCTGACGTAACTTCCTTCCACCACGCCATCCCTCCCTGTGTAGCTTCCAGCGCGCTCGTCGGGACGAGAGAAGAGACAAAGCGGTTAAAGCGTTCGACGAATCCCCGTAAGTCCGCACTTTCTAGACGGACTCGAGAAGTGTTTGCGGCAGTCTATTCGCGAAACAATAAACTTTCTTACAGTTTTGCCTGAGCACCGCCGACATGTTTCTTCGGCTGCACTGGTGAGCTACGCGCAAGCCGTTGCCAGGCTCCCAACAGGTCACTGCGGATACATTCAGTCGTTTCACATGATTGAAAAACAATTACTTTTCCATTTTGGCATGCGTTGGGATGTACGCGCAGCTTACTAGACCAACGCTAAGCATGTTGAAGAGCGCTGGAAACTGATTGCTACCGCAACCGTTTCCATTGAACGCTGTTACATTTGAAGTCGCCGCCACTCAATATGCTGAATTTCGTCCCTGCATTATTTTCACTTATACTGCGGAGGTCTGTTTGGACCAAAACAGAAATTCCGTTTGATAATTTAGTCTATCAATTTAAATGACAAACAAGTCCCCGTAAAACGCCAAGGTTACAGCTTTGACGAACGAAGACGCGTGCTGTACATAATGGGATTTACTCACTTGGTTGTAGCATTTTCTTTTTTTTTTTTGGATGCGAAGCAGCTTATGGTGGAGTTCAATCTGGCGTGAGGCGTGAGCACCCTTACTGCGCATGCGCAAACCCTCTCCACACACCAGCTAACATCTGTGGCTGCGTCATAGCCAACCTCCCTCTCCCCACATTCCCCCCTCCTCGTTCAGATAAAAAGGCTCGCGTTAGGTCGTACACACGCTCAGTCACTGCGCCGGCTGCGCCGCACGGTGTTAACGTATACACTTAGTGTCTACGTTAACAACAACATAAGGACATAAGCACAACACAAACGATTACACTAAATACACAGCCTTACGGAAACACCTAGTCAAACCGATGCAAACGCGGTGTGCACCCCCCGTGCTACTTCGCATCGCTTCATGGTCCCCTTTAGCAGGAGATGGTGCAAATTCTTTTTTTTTTTTTTTCAGGCTGCGCGAGTAGCCGTAATTCTTCTCCACCGCGAACGTGTTGTTTACCGCTGTCTATTTCTTCCTCTACTTATTTTCTCTTTATCTTCTCTTAGTTACAAATAAAAAAAAAGAGCATAGGAGTGAGGGGAATGGAATGGTGGTTAACGATTTGAAAATAACCGGTATGCTACCATACACTTAGGAATGGGGTGGTTAAATTTTAACGAGAGAGAGAGAGAGAGAAAGCACATACATAACATCAGAGTCAGTCACACTTGTGCGGTATGCGACATCACTATTACTGTGCCAGCGCTTACGCAAGTCTGTTGCCTCTAGAAATCTCAACAATGCCTGCCTCCCCTTCAGGTGCGATGACTTTTCAAGCAGATAGTGCATAATGGCTTCATTAAAACGTGTGTTACTAATGCTCTACCACGCTTAGTATGACCTACACCGCGGGAGAGCTTGTGCAGGCGCACTGTAAGGTTGTTAAGTGGCACCGATCGTGGCATACTTTCGAGTTGATGGGAGAGAGTTTGGCTGTTCCTGACAGTACGCATCACCTCCGCTTGCTTTCGGGCTCGCCATTGTTTGGCCCTGCAGTGATATCAGCTTCGAAAATGATAACTTCGAGGGTAAAAGCAAGCAAGTGGGGGCGATGCGTGCTCGTATATAGTGACAGCCAAATTTTCTCCCGGTAACCGGAAAATATGCCATGATCGGCGCCACCATACAACCTTTCCGTGCGCTCGACTGCGCATTCACTTGTTGTAGCTCATACTGAGCGCGATAGTACGTGCTCGAAATTTTAAATACACGATTTGTTAAACAAGACCGTATTGTCACCATGCCCACAGAAACGTCCAGCTTCTGAAGCTCGGAGGAAATATATTCGAACTGTATTATTTGATGCATATATCGTCAACAAAACAATGCCCCTACTTTCGTTGTTGTTGTGCCACATATCTTGGCTCAAAGAAAACACTTCCAGGGTGAGAGAGAAACGGAAACGCTCAAATATCTCTTACCGGCATAATTTGTGCGAAATATTCAAGAAGTTCAAGGATTTTGCTATTTGCGAAGGCGGCCACCAAAGCTATATATAGAGCAGCACTTGCCAACACTAAGCTTCATCAACACGGCCACAGGGCTATCAAAAACAAACCGTCCAGTTCAGACGATACACTGCTGCACTTGGTGTCTGCCAATCATTCTGTATGAGCTTCCTCCAACAGAAAAAAAAAAGAAGAAGAGAATAGAGAAATAGTACTGCCTATCTTCTGTCCACCCTTAGGTTACAACTGGTGCACTAGCCCATACGCCGATGTTAAAGGACGTTTGGCAACGACATGACATTGCGTAATTGATCTAGTCTAAATAAAATGCTCCTCTGCACAAGTTTCCTTCGACGTGACACCGCTCAAATGTGATTAGGATGTTCACCACCGATTTCAATCTAGCTGGACGGCCGTGCGCGTACCGCTACATTGACCAAATCTGTACATTACTGGGGAGCACTGCCCCCTTGACTTATTCACTTTGCCTTGTCTTCCCCAATTATTATACTAATTTTGCATTGTTTCCATTAACTAGCCGTATCATTTAACTTTTACTTGGAATATACTGATCTTAAGGGACACTTGAACACGGAAGTATACGGAGCTGCAATCACAGGCAGCGAGAACCCCAGTGGCATCCGCATTTGCATACCTCCCAATCTCGCCAGAAACGCGTGCCGCTCGAAAGGGTGCCTGAAATGAAGTAGAAGAGGAACGGCGAAGTGGGAATCGAGCTGGGTACGCATGGATGAAGACCCCGGGCCCTTCTCGAACAATCTGCAGGGATCGGCGCGTCGCTCCACTATCTGCTGACGCATCTGTAGCCTTCACTTACGTGTCTGACGTCTAGCTAGAAGTGGCTGGCAGCGTGCGTTATACGGAACTGTCCGAGTTTCTTTTCTGCACATATTTGAAGCAATACCGTCCGCACGCATATATAGAGCCAGTTTAGATGAAGAAGAGCTCGATGCATTATGCATCAAGACGGCGACGGGTGGCCATGTCGAAAACGGCACCAGAGGCGGTTTCATTAAATTTTGAAGCCGTCGTCATGCTTTTACATTCTTACGCGGAAGTACTAGATCGCGTCAAGTACGATTTAGCTAGGCAGACATGTGCCAGATACGCAACGCGCAATTTCTTGTTTCGGGTAGTTCAGGCCACGCGAAGACGCTTTTTTTAATTCTGCGGACGCACAACGGTTATATCTCTTTAGGCACGGAATGCAGAAAAGAATGAGGGTATCTGCTTGGCAAGTCGATGCCGTAAAAAGAGAGAGTGAATACTTTTGTTCAATTCACGGAATTCAAAGCCAAGCAACAGCTCTTGTGTGGTCGCGTAGTACCACTTCCGCCATGGTTCATCAGAATATTCCGGTAGGAGACTTGTACTTTTAACACGAAAGTGTTCTATGCCGGGGTCCACCAAGACTTCACTGACATCATTTCGGTCACGGAAATGACGTAGGCAGAAGTACACGAACAGATGACAAATTATAACAAGAAGAAGAAGATTACACACAACGCTGACTTTCAACTGGAAACGTGGTTGCAACGCGGTTTCACTGACTCCTCCTCTGACGTCATGCCACATGACGTAGCGAGCGGTGCGGCCACCGACCACAGCGAAACGGCGAGAATACGGCCAATGTAGCTCTCGCTACAATTAGGTTATTCTGTACGCGCCGACAACCAGAGTTCTACATAGCGGCAGAAGGCGACCTCACTTTTCTTGGTTCCTCATTTCCTCGTACTAGAGATCGGAAGCATACAGGCACGTGCGGTCAGCACAAGTCGATTTCAACGTTAGGCACCCGCATCTTCAAAGCACTCGTTATTCGACGACACTTCGTAAATTTCGCAAAGACGCTCGCTCCTGATAACGATGCTGGAAGAGAGCCGGCAATGTCGCAACTGCTGATTTTACAAAACATTAATTCGTAACGCTTGCGTCATCCAAACAGATTGGCGAGGTCATGACAAAATGACGCTTATCTAAGCGTAATCCGCCGCATGCGCCAACGGCGAGCACGATTTTTCATCAGGGTTCCCACCTCGTCGTTCCGCACCGGTAACCGTCCTTCATCCTTTCAGGGTAATCATTATCTCAGTTATCCCAGGTTCAACTTCCAAGTGTTGTGCCAACGACGAATGCCGCACTTTAGACTCCAAATATATCTCAGTAAACACCTTGGTATGAGGAAACAGGTTACGGTGTAGCCTTGTTTCCATTACAGTTACAACAGCAGAGACAGTTCTCTACTGGAGACGCCCTGCCATCGCTTCAGTTGAAAACGACATCACGATGTTGAATTGCGTCGAGCAGCGAGGCTTAACTATTGCGTTAAGCCAGGATTACAAGAGGACGTCAAGCACGCCCTCGCATTCTCCGGCATCATTTTATCAAGACAAACGGGCGTGTCCTATACAGGTCTTCGCCCTTTGACATCGGTCGGAATTTTCTATGTGTACACTAAATCATTTTCAGCTGAGATGTCCTATATGTATTCCTGGTCTCTGTTTTTGGCTGGGCCATTATCTTTATAATCCATGTCACATATGTCTCATCTGTTTTTGCGTATGTTCTGTCGTAGCTTGCAAAATTCACGTGCCATCATCTAAAGGGGCCTATACCAATGACAGGCTCATTTCCATAGTTTTCTTTTACTTTTAGTTATCGCTTCTACATAAGAGTTATGGGGACAGTATAACGAAATATCGGTACACGTTTCTACAGGGCCTTCCAGGCGACTAGCAAAGCAGACATGTTTTCCCTTTTTCTTTCTTCAATAATAAATGACAACATCATCATTACTTTAACCGCCACAGCCTTTATTAAGTTCCGCACTTTCTCATTAAATCATTATACCGTGCACCGTTGAATAAACGACCTAATTATCAGTACCTTATAAACCGCGTCTGCATGCGGCGCTAGTTGCTTACGTTGCTAATTACGCGACATTCTATAGCTGTCAGCGTTCTTCCGGGGACAGGGTAACGAGGTGAAACTGTGGATATCATGTGCACTAGAAGACTTATGTAAACTGCTAATGAGTTCGAGGTACTTAAACGCGCCGAAGCGCGAGAGCATGAAGGTCGGTGCTTTATCCTTACCCTCTTAATTATCGCAATTATTCTTGCGACCTAAGTGGGACTCTACTCGAGGCATTTCTCCAAGCCTTGCCGTTGTCAGAAGGGGAGGGGGAGTCGGCATCCCGAAGGCGCCTCGACCCAGAGCTTACATACTCATCGACCCCTCATCATCCAATACGTTCGCCCCGGCAAGCTTCCCGCCCCGGGTCACAGGACGGGGAGTTTTTTGTTTTGAGCAAACGGTCCTACCCGGACAAGGGTGCCGCGCCTACATGGCGCGAAGCGCCGAGCAGACGCGACAAATCTCGTGGCCCCACGCCAACGAGAAGTCTGCTACCTTACCCAGGCAAGGGGGGCTGCTCTTTTCCGCAACAACCGAAGTGGCTGCGTAGGGAGCTGCAGCCGATCCGAACCACCTGGCAGTTTGAGGCCGCCGAGGCTCCCGTCCGATGTGGACGAGTACGCTACCGCCCGGCGCGATGATGAAGGTCGGCGCGCACGAAACAGACGTAGCAAAGTTATGCCTGCTGGTTCCCTGCCAGCGAGAGGCGTGGATCGCGAGCGCAAGAGTGTTGCGCACGCAAACAACCATCGCACCAGCGCGCGAGGCGCGGCGAACATGCGAGCCGTGAAAAAGAGAAGCAGAAGAAGCCCGTGTAGTCCAACTGCTTCGTCGTGCGTGGCTTAACGGGCGAACCTGCGTTTACATATGTAACCCAAACTTGTAATCACGCCGCCGAAGACTAACTTGCACTTTTTGTTTCTTGAAAGAAACGGGCGCACTAAAACGAACAAGTTGCGCGCCTCTTTGTTTAGCCGAAAGCCAAAAAAAAAGTACTCTGTTGGCATCAGATATCGGAAAGTGTAACAGTAGTGTCGAATGCAGCATTCACCCTTTATTTGTGTTATTAAAAACTTTCGAAATTATCGCTGCAAAAGCTCCGTAGGGCCCTCCGAGAATGCGCCGTAGCTTTGAACTTGCGAAGATTAGTATCGTTTTGCAATTTGATGAGACTGGCAAGAACAAAATGGAGTGAACGGCGTTAAAATATTGCGACTCGTCTATCTACTACAGTGCATTGTAGTTATACACTCAACAGTTCTACTGCTCTTCGGAAAGTAAGGTTGACGAATCCGGCAGTGAAACTTGCACGACGCTTGTTGCGTAGGGGTGCTCTGTTTAGGCGAAAGCCTCACATAACGCGATAATTGGCAATCGGCGTCGTCAACGCGAGTGATGCAAAAAAGTCATCTCGCGATGACACCACCAGATGACGTCATCAGGACATCATAGATCGCAAAAATTTGTGACGTCATCGTACGTCAACATGACACCATCATGGCGTCACACACTGTGATGCCATGTATCACAGGATCACCATGTATCACAGTACGTGACGCCATGTGGTGTCACATACTGTGACGCCACATGATGACGTCATCACATGATATCGTCGCTTGGTCAAAGGTTGACCGATCACGGAGGCCGTGTGAAACCCCGTTACGTGCAGAGAGATTTCGGAGGAGGGCGGTGGGGATCAATGCATCGAGTGAGAGGGAAAATAAGATGGTTTTCCCCTTAGATTCGCCTCAGGCCAACTCATAAGGGAGGGTTCTTACTCCTATACAGGACGCGTCGAACATAAAGATGACTGTACACTGAATTGGCGTTTGGGTATCCCAAAGTCTTACCCAAGAAAAAAAAGTGAGTACGCTAAATAATCAATAATTTGTGGGGTTTTACTTGCCACAACAATTATATAATTATGGGGCACGCCGTAGTGGAGGGCACCGGAAATTTCGGTCATCTGTATGTTTTCTAACGTGCACTGACGTCGCACAGTACGTGGGCCTCCAGCTATCCACCTCCATAGAAATGCGACCGCCGCGGCCGGGGTCGAACCCGCGACCTTCCTGTCAGCAGCCAAGTGTCGTCACCACTGTACCACTCAGGCGTACTGAAATTTTCTTCGGAATAGTAGATACTGTTGCTCACAAACCGTTGTGCGTTTTGACAACATGAAACACTGAAATGAATGGTATTTTAAAACTTTTTTATGCATTTTCCGTTATTAACACCACTGTACCATATACCACATACATTACCAGTATGCTATGGTACATGCAATGCCGATAGATAACCAATCCGACCCTTGCG
This sequence comes from Rhipicephalus appendiculatus, assembly GCA_030522465.1. NCBI lineage: Eukaryota > Metazoa > Arthropoda > Arachnida > Ixodida > Ixodidae > Rhipicephalus > Rhipicephalus appendiculatus. Next base: position 55,113 of record JALIZH010004933.1, read on the forward strand.
AGTCAGCGTTGTATTGCTCGTCCTTTTGCTTTGAATGTCTATATCTCTTCCGTGCATCCAGCGGCAGAAAAAATCTGACCACTTAGGTTTTGCGTCTTGGATAATCTGCATGATGACACAGTCCTTGCTTTAATCTCATTATATGAGCGTCGGTTTAAGCAACGCCCATTCTCAATTCGCTGCTTAGTCGCACTCCTCCTACATTGGCCACGTGACGGCTTCGAATTCTGTCCATTCCGCGTTCTCTCAGTCTTTACCTGCCTTCTTTTCGGCTGCATCCTGTGCAGTGCCCACTTATTGCGTATACGATGGTATCTAATGGCACTGTAATTACACGTGCGCGGATTAGTGCACCTGTATCGCCGGCAATTGAGCATCCTTTCGATCCGTATGGCCATTCCCCACACTCTCATCTCTATAGGCTCGACTACGCGCATTCATTCCGAACATACCTGACTTTGAAGCACCGCTGTACTATCGTGTGTGTCGAAATACCGAGCGCTCGCTACTCATATTCCCCGCAGTACACAACGCCAACGCACCGCCCCTAAGGCTGTCAAAGTGGTCGCTTACAGTTGCCCTCGATAAAAAAAACAACGCCATGCAGCGTGTTTTTCTGCTTGTACCTTTTCTTCTTAAATTCTTGACATTGAAGAGTAGGTGAAAGCCACTTATAATCTATCCGCTTATCCCTTCTCTCCAAAGTATGCTGCTCCGTCATCTGGCTCTTTTCCTTTCCTGGGTGTAGGGTAGCTAAGCAGATGCTTTTATAGCTAACCTCCCAGCCTTGTGCCTTTCTGTTTGCTTCGTTCCTACGTGGAGATATAGTGTAGTAACCATAACCAACGCATTACTATTCCTGGCAATTAACTATTATTTTTAGGCAGGAATACATTTGAATCGCAACCGTTATACAAAAGAGCCCCGTGAACCACTCTCAAGTTTGTCGAGGCCGAGATTCTTTTTTTTTTTCTTAATTTTCTGCATACTAAATCTTCCCATGTACTTCGTTGTTTGCAGTTCAGAACGTTGCCCTTTGACATTAACTACGTAGCAGTTTGCCCTTTCTTCCGTGCTTTTCGGCTTTCATTCGACCTTACAGTGTAGTCTACGCTCGCTATAATACTATTGAGCTCCACGACAGTGCCCGTTCTTCGCTTTGTTTCGCTCAGTCAACAAGTCGACTGTTCACTCCTTTTCTTTTTCTCTCTTTCTGATAACAGTGCACTTTTTCCGCATTGGTCTACTGTTTGTTTTTTCTTTATTCACAAAATTTACGCTTTTGTTTTCCTCCGGCACTTGAGCCTGAGAGCTCATTCCATATACTCTGGCTCAGTGCCATTCGTGGCCTCTTTTATCACCTCAAAAGAGCCTAGACTGCCAGAGTCGTTTCTTCGGAAGTGGACTTCCGCCCATCCATCACCATTATATACCTCGCTTTTCCTGCCGTTCTTTTCAATTCTACAGAGTGGCATTTTATCTGTTGCGTATCTATTGTGTATTCTAGGTCCCTCGCTGTGTACTTCGACTAACTGTAATCTCGTCTTTCCGATGACCGCTATCTCGAAAGTCGTTTTTCCATTTTTATCCAAATATTCGCTTTTCTAAGCTTCTGTAGTTGCTGATTAGCTAGATGAACTTCCTTTCATGCTCATTTCGCTCGGTTTTTCAGTTCGTTCTCTCTTGTTTATTTATTTATTCCCGCTGAAAGAAGTTTTAGAAAGGTGGGGAGCTGAAAAGTAGTTGATTTTAATTTTTTTTTAAAGTTGATTTTAATTTTTAAGGTTCATGACTCAGCTTGCCAGCATGGTAAGGAAGGTAATGAAATTCAGCACGAATACTTGTGTGGGTTTGAGCGTAACAGAAATCTTCAGATTTTACTTTTTCTTTTTTTTGCTTTCTTTGATTTTGTAGGGAAATATAAAAATTAATCAATACGGAAAGGCGTTTCAGGTAGTGAACGCTGTCGTAAGTCAGTGTAAAATGGTGCGGAGCTCCTTTCATAGCGTCTACATCTCAAGAGAGAAAAAAGAAGTTCACAGTGTTTTCGTGCGTTTCTCGAGTTTTCGTATCTATCAGCATTTGTTTCACGACAGTTGTGTTTACAGTGCGGGCAAGTGCCTAATGACAGTTGTGTGATAGTCTTGATGAACTCTTCTGTAAGGCGTAGGCGTTTAGTCTGATGACCTGTCAGCATTCCTGTTGCGTGGACAATTATATTGTAGCACTGGGATTAGGTTCGTGACTGTCCATTCATGTGTCAATTTTGTACAGTTTTGTGACCATTGACAACTTCGAGATCAAAACTATTATGCGAGAGAAGAGCAGCTAGAGCCACACACATGCACCAACCGATCCCTTCTCAAACATACTTAAAAAAATATTAAGGTGGTTAAAGCAAGTCGTTCTACATCTTTATCCTGAAAACACGGCTGAAACAAAAATAAGGCAGCCAGTCAGCTAGCATCATGGAAAGACATCTAGTGGAAACACAACATTGAACTTCACGCTGCACTCTAACTTCGCCTTCGTAAATTGTCCAGGCTACGCGTTCTTTTCTTTTGAAAAGCGATCGTTCACGGTGATCGCTTCTCAACCAGCAAATAAATACACGCGCAATAAACCTGGCCGCACAGTTAGGGTACTTCGCGCTGAAGATCCTATATTGCGCCTATATCCTATATCGCGCCTATAGCGTACAAGCTTTTCATCAATTCTATGCTTGGTGTAATAAATCATCAAGGATGAAAGAGACCATTAACGCCAAGGCACTGCGAGCGGCGAAGCTCGTGTCGGGAGTATTTTTCTACCCCCGACTGCTGCTCTTGTACGCTAAAAAAGCGTGCGCTGCCTGAAAAAAGCCTGCAAGCAATAAACCATTTCACGATTCTTCGTCGTAGTCTACGATACTTTTGGCTTTGTTGAAGCGGTTTTTTTTTTCAAGGTGCATGCAGTTATAAAAGCCGCTCGCCCTGAAAAATGGCATCGAAGGAGTGCGCTGTATATTGTAACCACAATATAGCCTGCATTTTTACGATGACCATGAATTCAATGTCTTTCTAACACGCAATTGTAACACGCAAGGCCAGGCGAGCGACGGGAAAACCTTGGCTGTCAAGGAAGTGCCTACGATGGACATCTTTTCTCGAGAATGAAAAAAATTGGCCCGGGTGCTCCAGCCTCTAGTGTCCCGGTGTAGCGCAGGGACGTGAACACGCCCCTCTCTCTTGCTGAGATGAGCGAAACGCGGACAGCTATGCTCACGCCTACCATGCCGCGCAAACAACAACAACAACAACAACAACAACAACCAAAAGTTTTCTTTCGTGCAATTTTTGGGTATATCATTTTCTGATTCATCACCACGAAGAAAATGTTCATCGGCAACGCAGCGAGAGGCATTTATGTACGGCAGTCTTGCATATTAGAGAAGTTACAGAGCCCACTCATAATGTCAGATACAGTGGAAACCAGACACGCAGTTTCATCTTCACTCTGTCCCCGTCTGTGTGCGCTATAGCCTTTCGAAGATCCAAACCAACTAGCTTACCAAGCCATCCTTGGGGTCTTGCGTATACCGGGTGTCCCAGCTATCTTTAGCGAAGGGTTAAGATAGATAGATAGTAACATTTGTTCGGGTCCAGAAGAATCTTCACCCAAGAAACACAATATTACAGGCAGACGAGGGAAATCAGTTGCATATTGCTTACAGCCATCTTGCGCAATACAGACAATTTTTTCTTTTGTAATTGACTACTTTGTTAATTAGGACTAATTAACTAAATTGCAAATATTGATTTCAGGCAAGAAATGGGACTTGCAAAGTTCTAGAGCGTCTTCAGAAACTCCCATTGCATTATTTGCGATAAAGAAAGTCTTACGCGTACCATCTTTTCCATGCTGCAAAGAAAGCCGGCGAAATACAAGAAAGACCACGTGACTAGCGCATTCGCGCGCCGCGATCGCGCTGCTCTGAGCCGTGGTTTGAGCGAACGAAATCAGCTGCGGCCGCGATCCGCCCGCTCCGTTGCAGCGGTAGGCTAATAATTTGGCGGTGGTTTCTTGGCCCGTTGCCAGCCATTTGGCGCGCGTTACTGTGCAAGTTCTAGCGAGCGCAGGCGAAGAAACCACCGTCAAGCCGCGTGTACGCCGGGGCAGCAGCTGTACGTCGCACATCGCTACGCGCCAACAGGAGTGACGTCTTGTCGAGCCGCGTATACAGCGGGCAACTGCGCGGCAACCACGCCCGAGCTAAGTAAAAAAAATAAAAAAATAAAAGATCGCGCCGTGTCGAGACAACTGCCGCCATGGGTCGCCTTAAGAAGGTGCGTACACCCGAGGAGGAGACCGCGTTTCGTGAAGCGAGACTGGCTGCAATGCGTGAGAGCCCGATGGCGACGACAAGCTGATCCCGAATTCACAGCCAGAGCTCTTGAGAAGAGGCGTCGACGACGGGATGATTCCTAATATGCCAACCGTGTACGAGAACGGGATACTGTGTATAAACTGATGCGGGGCCAGGACCCAGTCATCCGGGAAGCCGAGCACGAGTGACGTCGAGCCCGTGACCGCGACGCTAAAACCTTGAAGCAGCCATGTTCAACCGCGATATACTATAGAAAATCATGAAATCGACCAGCTTCTCTGTGCTTTGGCTTTGGCGACCTAGCGGAAAGTGCGTACTTTTCTTACTTTCATTTTTATTGTGATAGCAATTATATGGACACTCGCGGCTGGTTTTCGCTGTCGGCGTCGGCGTCATTTGCCGTATATGTATATGTATATATATATAACCGGGCCCGCCCGTCGTTCGTAAGCGTGAAAAGACGCGAGGGGGGGGGGAGGGTCCCTCGAGCGACCTTCGATTTTACGAGCGGGGGGCGCGCGCGTTATCTCCCCTTCTCGGCGGCCGACAGCGGGCGGGGGGGGGGGGGGGCGACGTTCGATTTTACGAGCGCGGGCGCGGGCGCGCGCTTTATCTCCCCTTCTCATCTCCCCTTCTCGGCGGCCGGGCCGGCGTACCCTTCTACGTGCTCCGCTCTCAACGCGAAGCGAATTCTCTTAAACAAGCGTTTTCTAGAGTTGCGTGAGATCGGATCCAAAAAGAGTTAGCTGCCAGCCTCACTTCGTATAACATTACAATTTTTTGCTATCGCATTCATTGCTTCACCCTTGCGGTGAAACTGTGACTTTTTTTCCCTAACATTTAACTTCCAGGCTTGTACGTGTATTCCACGCATACAGCGTTAGTTTTTTTTTTCTCTTCAACAGCTGTTCCTGTTCATCTTCTATCTCTCGTTGGCGTGTCAAAAGACGCGAGACTTCCTCTCCCAGGACCGACTTGAATTCCAGGAGGAAACGAAAACGGAGGGAACGGTGTGGCCAGGGGAAATATCGCTGACTGCAGCACCCTAAGTCGTCCTCACTCCTGTGCCGATACCGCGTGTTTCGCTCTCCGGAAGCGCCATGGATTCCGACCTGTCAGGAAAGTGCGAGCCCTTTCGTAAAGGAAATGAAGTTGTCAGAGTTGTCAGGGAGCGTCGGTTCTTGCTTTGACACACCCCACGGAAGGAAAAGACGTTTTATGCTTGCTAGTTCTGCATGAAACCGCTTGTTGCTTTGCTGTCCTTCGTTTATTTCATTGTTTTTGTTCCGATACTGACTCAGTGGAGGCTACGCGCGAGGCGGATTCCCCCTCTCGCTCATTAGATTTATGTTTTTACTTTACTGTTGCACTCTTATCAGGCATTAATGTTATACCTTCGAGCTTTCCTGTATCCCTCATTTCCGGTTATTGCTGCTTCCGCATTTTGAGTCTGCTGCTTCTCGTCTTTCAAAGCTGGTTTCTTTTATCTTGTGTCAGATTTCAAGCCATCAGGACGCTATGTCTGGTATACTACTACCATTCGAAAGCTTAGGTTTATAATCTCAACTCGAGTGGTTCGAGATCTTCGTTATTCAAGCTTTGACGAAATCACGGCCAGAGCCAGAGGTGGCTAGCTGGCCGAAGCAAGCTGCCTGACATCATGCTTCCTCCTAGTATCTTCTTCGTTTTTTTCTCTTTTTTTGGTTGACAATCATGACGTCACAGTGACCATGCGAAAGTTTTCAATCGAACTATGGTTCACGAGAGCATTGGTAAAACTTCTTACCTCGTCATTCTCCAAGGTGGTTCTGGACACTGAGGCTTAAGACGGTCATCCAATACAGCAGAAGCAACGTGAGTACCACTCGCACAAATTTCCACAAGAGCGCACTGACGCATAGCACTAGAAAACCACCGCGTAGTTTGTCGGCAGTTGCGGAAAACGCGAACTTGCGTGGCTCCTGCACGAAAACAAAGAGCACCGACAAAATACATGGCTGTGGTCGAGCGAACGCCGCGGAGGGATAGAAACCGAGCCAACTGCCTAAATCTGCCCAAATCGAGAAACTTCGACCACGTTATCACGGGCTTCGATCTGGCTCGCTTCTTGCAACGTCACAGCCGCACTTTTTGGCATCGTCAGCCCTCGACAACAAGGATGAAAGGGAAAGCTTACGCATAATACACTATCGCAGGGAAGTAATTACTGAATGGCTTCATAAAAAAGAGTTTATTGCTTCACGAACACGGTGTAGGAATAAACATAGACAGGTAGGTGGTGACACTCTCCCCGCAACGCGTTGAAAAGCGCAATCCCCGCTCGTCCAGATTATGTTCGGTCCGTTATCAGTTTTCTTATCGCTTAGTCGGTGCCTTCTTAGATGGCGCTACGAAAAGCGGGGGTCACTCGTCTCGGCAGCAACGTGCGAGCTGCTGATTATGCATCTTTTTGCTGGAATGTGCAGCCACGCTGTTTAGAAGCCAGGCTTTTTTGTTCGCGTGCGTTTTACGCTCTTGTATCGACGAAGGTCGCATCGAATTGCTGAGAGGTGTCTCAAATGCGTAGAACGCGTTTTTTACCGAACCGCCGTTCTGGCCATCGGACTTTTGCTTAGCGTGTCCCTCTCTTCAAAGGGTCGTCCGACAGTGATCACCTGGAGCAGTGGCACCGTGCAATTCCGAGGGCAGACCGAACTCTAATGCCTACTGACCATGTCTGCGCTAAGAATTAATCAAAGGAAACGATTTCAACCGCATATGACGCGGAGTTTAAGGGAAGGGTGCTACTTCACGCGCCAAAGAGGCATGTTCTATCTATGATTGCCATGTCCACCTAACTTCCGAACGGTTCTAAGCACCTCACACGGCCAACTAAACTTATAGGTTTAGCTGGCCGTGAGAGTGCTTCATCCCGGATGAGAGAACCTTGTGTGCATGCGCCCAAACGATGCCGTCAGGAAGTCGGCAACATCGATGCGACGCATAGGTGCGCGCAGGGTTCCCCATCCGGGGAAAGGGGGGGGAGGGGGGGGAAAGGTTCATGCAGCCCCCCTTGCTAAGTCAAAGTATGGTGCTCATTTTGCGCTCCCCTTTCTTAGTTGACTAAGGAACGTTACGCCTGCATAGGCTCTCTTTTCAAAGCAGTTTTGAGACCTGGAGTGGCCCTGTGGTAGAATACTTGACTGCCACTCAGAATTCTCGGGTTCGATTCCTTCTGGGACCCTGATAATTATTCTTTGCATTCGTCGGGTCAACGCTGCCGATGTCAGTTTTTCTTAACGCTCTCGCATTTAAATTACGAATGTCTGTTCTCACCGTTACTGGGTATATATAAACTGTTAATCACCTGTCGTGCATACCAGCATACCGCGGCCCATGGTATACGGGTATGTACCACACGTGTCTGGAAAGGGTCTGACGACGTGCGCGACGGGATTTTCACGTTATTCCTGTCATGACCAGCCAGACATATTCGTCAAACGCTCTTACCCTCCCGTACTGAATTTGGTCTACCCCAAGTTAAGGAGGGGATCACGAGAGCACCCAGACGTAGGCGATAGATAGATAGATAGATAGATAGATAGATAGATAGATAGATAGATAGATAGATAGATAGATAGATAGATAGATAGATAGATAGATAGATAGATAGATAGATATAAACATTCAAAGTGTCTGCAGTACGCAAAGAAATGCTTCGCATTTAATAAAGAAGGTTCAGCTACATGTGTTTCATGACAAAGATATGTAGGATGGGTTGTATCTGAACGAATCTTTCGACGTATGTACATTACATGAGTAACACCATATAACGAGCGGCGATGGAAGCAATGTAAATGAGGAAATGTTGAACGCGTGTCAGAAGCGTGAGCCGAAATTACATATTTGCATGGCTGACAGTGAAACGCATGCTAGCCTATTCGAAATTCCGAATCGGAGCCTCAATCAGGACACCGAAACAGGACTACGCATTATCTTTGCTTCGTTCCTTTCTCAATGCGAAGAAGTCGAACCAGACAGCAATTTAATCAGCTAGAGTGCTCTCTGTGAAGTTTACGGTGTAAAAGTTACGTTCAGCAGCAGCTGAACGGTGTTTCTATATATGTTAACGCTATTTTTCAACTGTTTTGTGAAGACGAACGGCGCACATTCTGGGTAATTAATTGTTCTAGACAGCATGGAGTTCGAAGGCAGCATGCAAAAGCCGACGAGCTGGTCACGGATTCATGCTGTGAACCTGGTTTTTGCGAGATCATTACCCGATATCCACTGCTTAACTATGCTGCATTCGCGTTCTTTCAAAAAGAAGTTGGAGGACGCTTGAGCTTTGCCTTCAAGCGTAGGTCGCGATAGCGTAATCGGGCCTCGTGCGCATCGCCTTCTGAACTGCTGGCCTAGCTTCTGTTCTTGGTGCATGCCTCAATCGTGCGGTAAGGAAACGAACGACTGTGCGCGTAATATTGGCTGTTTCAAACTATCATCGAATGCCTATTGCAAACGCAGTTGTTAATTGCCCACTACGCCATAATTATTCCTTTTGTAAATCAGCGAAGGGCCCACTACGTGTCCGTAGGGCAACACACGAACCTACGCAGCTGTTCACTTTGTTGGTGGTTCTGCTGCTGGTGATGATTAACTATGTCTGAGCGCTCTGTAATGGGTGAGCCTTTAAGAACCCCACTCGTTGCTCAATTTACATCTTTTGACGCCTGGCGCGATTCTACGCTTCTGCCACGCAATATATGATGCATTAAGGAGGCTCCTTCGACTACACGACATTCATATAGTGCTTCTTTTCAAAGCAGTTTCAACAAATATTGTGGCTCTGTAGTAAAACACCTGCTTGCCACGCAGAAGGCCTGGGTTATTATTTTATTTGCATACTTCTCGATCTTTCGGTCACAGAAAGATGATGACTTTTTGCTCACAACCAACGACGTCGACGCCAGCACCGACGCCAACACCGACGCCGACGGCGGAATTTCTGCGAAACGAACTCTTTAACGCTATCGCGTTAATAATGAAGCATATTTGCATTGAACCAACCAATATTTTGGGTTGGGCATCCAGATCTCCTGGCAGTGAAGCACGAGAACCGAACGCGATACCCTCGTTTTGTATATAGAAAAGCAGGCTGTGTTTTCGTAGATTTTCTTCGCATGTGCACCAACAGCGTAATTTTGTTCGTCTGGCAAATTTACGCAACGAATTCATTCTGGAATTGCATAGAAAAGAAAAAACACAATTTTCGGCAGGCAAGGTCTTCCGTTTTTCAGTTGCCATTTCAGGCCATTTGGCGCGCACTCTCGTGGCCTAGCGCCCCTTGGGCTATCGAAGCTCTTAAATTCGTTTCACCTTCTCCCATTTTTTCTCACTTGGAAGTGCTCATGTCGACCATGGAAATTCCACTCGATTTGCTCTTTCCTCCAATCTTCGGCACGCTTACCTGAAATGGCTACTGGTCAGGAGAGCGCATCAGTGCGCGATGGAGACGACGATGTTGGTTAAGGTCTGCAGAGGGAACATGGAGTCGCAACTAAGCTAAGAAGTGTGGAATTGTTCTTCTTAATGTTCAAGAAAACCGGGGGCAGGGCCTTCGATAGGCCTACATTTCCACGGTAACATCATTCAATAAACAGTAACAGCAAAAAGCCAACTGCGCGTCTTCTCCCGCTGCTTCGATTCTTATGCCCCATGGTCGAAATGACTACGCAGTTTTCTCCCGGTCGAATGAGTCGAGGAAACTGCCTCCCAGTCGCACGCCAAGGAACTGCAGGATGGGAGATATAGCCTCGCGAAAGAAAAAAGCAAAGGTATGAGTGCAAAGCCGAATCGCACCGATAGCTTGGCTCCATCTCTCCTAGCAGAGGTGCAATACCGACGCAAGGAGAGATGGAGCTGCGACAAGGAGTGTCCTGGAACAACATTTGTCCATGTTCTTGTTCGAACTACTGGTGCCACACCCACTGTGGTGATTTGGCAAATAATCGGGTGGTTTTATAAATTTATACTTGTCCTAATCATGTCTTCTTCTCAGTGTGATAGAAAATACCCGTTGCACAACCTTTATTTTATGTATACACCTCTTTTTTGTCCAAGTTATTTGATTTCTGCAGTGTAACCAAAATTCTAATTGATTGTCCGTATTTTTTTTTATCGTGATACAGACATAACCTGAAAGCATAATGTTTTTTTTGTGAATGTGTGTTTGAAATATGTGCTACAAGGCCCATGTTGCCTATTAGTTGAAGGTGTAATTTGTGGAACCTGTTATTATTTATCCAATGGACATAGCTTGTCGTGGCACTGTAGCGGAGGTAGGCTTGCATTGGGAAACGGGAGCGTTCTGTTCTGAGTGAAAGCCTGGACATGCCCACATTAGGTGGTATTCATCTGCCTCGATCGCAGGAACGGTGCAGTATGAAAACGTGACATTCACAAGGGGAGAAATGCGGCCTTGTTGGTAATACATTAGGTAATATTTAGCGCGATGAAACCCAAGAACGAGAAGGGAGGACACAACACGTGCGCAACACGCGGTATTCAGTGGTTTCTGCGTATACAATCGCCGGGATGGCAGAGCACCGTGTTATAATTCACACCCACTACAATTCTCTACTTCCCACTTAACTGAACAGCGCGAATGAAAATGTGCGTGGTTATACGTTCGAGACAAAGTCGCCGCTTAACGATGGGAGAAAGCTTTCTGCAGTAAAAAAAAAACAAAGCTTAACTTCCGGCTTCCTTCCCATTGTTCATCGTTCTTTTCTTTATGGGGAGCAAAGGTTTTTCACATTTGTTTTCTAGCTTGACATTTGCTGTTTTTGTCATTCGCTTTCGCTTCTTAGCCATCACCACAATACAACAAAAATGGACATATCCATCAGCGGCCAATCGCAGCGTCATTTCTTCCCCTCTCTCTCTTTCAGATTCCTGCACCCGAAGCTCAACAGTTAAAAAAAAAAAACAAATAATAACTAGCTTGAATGTTAGGGTAGAAAATAAAGAATGAGGGTGCTACAGCGAAAAAGAAATACTAATGAAAATCTTCTAGTTTCTAGAGAGCGTAGGCGAGTCAAGTTTTAAGCTTCATGTCGTGACCCAATTCTTGTCAATTGGATTTCGATTATCTTTGTGTTTGTGACACAGTGAACCATTCTTTTAAGTTTCTTTTACTTCGTTGCTTCACAACTCGTCGAGCAAAGTGGCTTTTAATCCGACGGCGTTCAACAAATCCAAAATTAAGAGGAAAACAGTTCACTGTATTTCTTTTTGAACAGTGTGCTCACGAGGGCACATTCTCAGTACAGACCTTCAGCTTCGACTTCTTGTTCCCACATCTTTGCACACGTGTCGCTCAAGTGAATGGCGTCTTTTGACATTGATATAATTCTTTTTTCGCTCTAATGGTCTTAATATAAGCTCATACAGTTTCTTTCCCTTGAATCGGCATTTCTTTTTTTATTATCCCACTCACTTCAAACTTTAGCGACTTTCCTGTAACGGTGACGTTATTCAGCATTTCGTTTCTGGGAGTTTACATTCGTTAGAGAAGAGGATGACAGAGAAAAGGAAAGGAAGAGAGAAAATAAAGGAAATGCAGGAAAGAGAGTGAGGGGGAGAGAGACGTTTAAAAACAGGAAAGGTGGAGAGGTCGGCCGGAGAAGCTTGTCTCTATCCTGCTTCAAGTGTTAAGGAGAGACAGAAAGGAGGAGAGGAAGACGGGGAGGTGGCTATGAAATGCCATAGTGATTCGTAGTAACCAGTCCAATGAACACTATAGCTACTATGCACACTCCGCGTATCTTGTCGTTTAAGATGTGTTTTAAGTGTTACACGTATTGCGGCTTATGGCCGTCTGACAAATAAACAATATAAACTTATGCGGTGTCTGTTAGTACATACGCAAATGTTGCCTACATAAAACTCACACTTGTGAGAGACACGCAAAAGGCGGGAAAATTAATATTTGCAATCACTGGCTGGGTCACCCTGCGCCGCTGATTGCCAGTCGCGGTGGTGCATGCAGTGGTTATGGTGCTCGGCTGCTCGCCCGAAGGTAACGGGTTTGTTCCCGGCCGCGGCGGTCGCATTTCAGTGTGGGTAATATGATAGAGGCCTGAGTACTTAAATTTAGGTGCACGTTAAAGAATCCTAGGCGGCCAAAATTTCCGGAGCCCTCGACTACGGCGTGTCTCATTATCTGACCTAGAGTTCACGGCTTCCTTATTATTCACGTTTTCGCTCAGCACATCCATAATGGACTACGCCACACGTACGCTGGGAAAGACTGTCACAGACCGAAAGCTGCGGGTCAGGCACTTAACTTACCAGACATTTTCTCTCTTCTCTTTCTCAAGGGGACTACATGTGCAATACCTTGATCCACCGGTGTAGCTCGCAGGGTCCCCACACAACCCACTCGCCAGCCTATACCATTAAATGCGGATAACGTCAACATCCTTGTGCTGGCATCACGTATGCGGAAGCCAGCTCGCATTTCTCGACGTCGAGCCTTACCTTTAATCTTGGGTATTTTATGACCCGGTTCTTCTGTAAAAGTGTGCCAACTTATTACCTGCATACTTTCCAGCTAGCTTCAAACCTCTACATGCTCTTGTCGTAGTTTCTTCTCAACACACAATATCATTGGCAGATTTTGCGCACATTCAAAATGTCAGTTTTTTTATTTAATGCCTAAGTACTTTCCTCTTGTTATTGTATGTGAGCCTGAGAGCTTTCGAGACTGCTCTGGGCTCAGGAATAACTCCCCCCGGTGTGGTGTCAGGATCAAAAAGCACTTACCGCCTCCGAAGCTAAGCCGCGCCTTGGATCTGCTTCATTAACTGAAGCTCAGCCAGACTTATCTGTCTTATCTACTAATGCTTTTTGGCTGCATTAGCATGAGACGTTAGCAGCTGGGAAAAAATTAAATGAAGTACGAAGCCAGGGTACACAGACAAGCGCTTGTCTTCGTCCCATCGCTTCATCCTTCGCTTATTATTTTCTCGCACTATTAATTTCTTGTGCAACGGAGTACCGACTCTCCCGAACCTTCAGGTTAATATAATAGGTCACGGTAGCACTACGGACAGCAAGTGGGTGTTCTATTATTCGGGCTTACTGAAGTTAACTGCTTTAGAAATGTTCGTTCGTGGTTTAATGGAAATCCGCTTTAGCAATACTGCTGGCCCATAGCGGTTCTTTTTTCTCACTTCTATGGCGAGAATTCCCCATATGTTAGCTCTCTGCTTTTGCCCTAACGAAAACAAATTATCTTACCTCGGCTTAAAACCTGCTTTGGGAGTTTGAACGCATTTTTTTTTTTTCGTATTTTGCCTGCATCGATCTTCAGCACTTGATGGCACTGCGAAGTGCTCATTCGAAACCTTATGAAAATTTTTCAGGCACTCATTCTCTGCTGTAAAAATTGAATGGCAATATGTAATTATGTGACGTGAAACGAAACAAATTGACTGTACTCGGAAGCCACACTGAGGCTAATATTTCACACTCGGTATGTTCGAGACAGTTCTATTCTTTCATTTTTTTTGGCAGTGTACAACAGACAATACGCGAGAAAGAGAACAGGACTAGGGCTGTCTTGACTGTTATGTTATGTCCTTACGTGTTAATTTATCTACATGATGCATGACTTCACCATTTCATATAAGGGGGCATTATTAGGGCGGCGTGGTGTTACTCATACGTCTTATGATCTTCACACCTGATAATTTCTTTAATTTTGATTGGCTTTTGATTGTTTAGTTCGGGTGTTCTTTTTTCTTTTCCTTTGTTGGTTTGTTATTTGGTTGTTGGTTTCAAACTGTTTTTCAGATTTAAGTATAGTCCTATACGAGCATGTGTAAGTGCATTCATCAGGTATTTAGTATGTACAGTACCTTCTGTCTTAACCCTTACAAATGTTTTCATACTTATTCTTATGTTTTTTGTTGACTTTCCATTTTCAGTCGACGTACAACTGGATAGCAGGCTCGATTTCTGTAAGGATTTCACAATGTCTGGAGCCAAAAGCTCCACTAACGGGAAACCTGGGGAAGGGCGAATCATGCAGTGTTTTCTTCTCATTCTTCGTCCCTACATACCAGGTTTCAATTCCCTACGGCATGTAGGGAAGGGTGTTTCAGCTCCGCTAACGTCATTGGCTATTTGTTGGGCTAACTGTTGCCTTCATTTTTAGTGGACGGGTGCCGAGTAGTGGGATTCACCCAATTTTTATGGCGCATACCCGTTTTTATGGTGGACCGGAACTACATGACACATCCTGACGACATTAGACGCCGACAAGCCGAGACCCTAAGGTGCTTCGCCTCGTCATGATCACGTCATGATTGCGTCACAAATTTTGTCGACCTTGTGTCGTCATGAGGCCGTGATAGGCTGACGTCATCACGCGAAGTAAACTTTATAGTGGACATTGACTACATGACACACTGTGACGACAAAAGACGCCAACAAGCCGAGCCCCTAAGGCAGTAGCGTAGCCAGAAATTGTTTTCGGGGGGGGGGGGGGGGGGGGTCAACCATACTTTATGTATGTTCGTGCGTTCGTTTGTATGTGTGCGTGCATATATACGCAAGCAAAACTGAAAAATTTCGGGGGAATTTGAACCCCCCCCAACCCCCCCCCCCCCCCTTGGCTACGCCACTGCCCTAAGGTGCTCCGCACCTAATAGGACAGCGCACCATCACCTCACAGTTCCTTCGCCGAAATACCGGAACGCGTTCGGCAAACACCGCCAGTAGTTTGGCCACGCTCTTGTCAAGCCAAGGCGTGAACTTATAGAATTCCACCGTGACTGGCGGTGGTAAGCGCAACATCGAAAGATAAGACGCGCATACGCCAATCGGCGACGAAAGGTGCTTGTTGCAGAGTTCCCATATCCTCGTTAGTGGCACACATGCCGTTAGTAATAGGGCACACCGGCGGTGGCGTGCGTGGTCTTAGCAAAGGAGGTCTTCACCAAACAGCTGGCAATGATATCGCTGGTAAGGCACGTGTACCAGCGACCTCCTCGTTAGCGTCTAATGATCACTGCGCTTTTCTCATTATCGTGAAGTATGGTGCTGGATGAAGTCGAAGATGGGGTCACTTTGGGTGTAGTTACGTTTACGGTAAGGTGAATGCACTATGAGCACAGATAGATTCAAGTGAGTACAATGTGAAACTGACACACCGCGCTAACTTAGCTACTGTGTGTGTTGCTCTGCTGAGATCGATGACGCGGGTTTGATTGCCGGCCACGACGGACGCATTTCTTTGGGGGGTGAAATATAAAAATAAAGAAAGAAAATCGCGTGTAGCTTGCTTATACTCTTTTGGTGCGTCTGAAAACAACAAACGGTCGAGTCCTCCCAGACTCGTAATGATGTGGTTTCGGCCTATAAAATCATTGAATTTCATTTTATAGTGATAGCAATCATACGGACACTCTCGATGAGTTTTTGACGTCGACGTCACCATCATGTTCCGTATAAAGTCCAAATTGATAACATCCACCGCGTATCGCATGTTCTACCCGCGAGTAAAAGCGCAAGAGCGCTGGCGACGAACGCGGCTGAAGCAGTGATGAAACGAGCCGGCCCATCTCTGTCACACGAATGACACATGCGCTAACATCAACGCGCGTGCGAGACACGCGTGCGAGGCCTGCCGTCGATTGCTCGTTCAAGCAGAGAGGAAACGCCCCGCCCGTCTTGAAGGAGCATGAAGGTACGCCGGGGAAGGGGGGGGGGGGGGCATGTCGCTTGAGCAGCAACTGTGAACTTTGATCATAAGGGCACGGTAACGATCGCTTGCCGCGCGTTATTTCAGCAGGCATCAGCAAACGGCTCGTTTACTCCTCTACACGCTGTCGCTGTGCTCTCAAAGCGGGAAGTGCACGAAAATCGCTTCTCTCCCTGGAGCGGCCGTATTCTGTTACACCAGCGTTTTGTAGAGTTACGCGCGAGATCGGATCCAAAAGAGTTAGGTGCTAGCCCTATTTCGTATAACGTTGTTCTCTCATTCATTGTTTCGCCCTTTCGGTGAAACAGGCATTTTTTAATGATAAATTTCAAGGGATGTAGATTAACGTCATAATATGACCGCATGGCACGAAGGTCGATGTCATATTCAAGAAGGCACATGCGCAATTCTGTAATGTAGTATACTGCGCTTGTGTATAAAGTATATACAAATGTAAGCCGCTAGTTCCTGCGAGAGTTTGGAATGTAGAGCCAACTTCAAATAATTAGATAAGTACAACATACATTCAAGTTTCTCGAAGCGCTGCCGCGGCGCTCAAGTAAAAAAATATACTACTTCTATACTTGCGCCTCGCAAAGAACGTCGCAAAAACCGAAGGCAGGCCACCTTAAAAAGTTTCAGTCTTTTCCACTTGCGAATGCAAAGTAACTATACAGGTTCAGAAGGAAATACAGATGAACGCTTCATTTTAGAAAACCGAATTAAACCTGCTAACCTAATTTTTGACTTCGAACAGCCTGCAAACATCAGTAGACGAGAGAAGTCCTTCTCATTTATATTTATATAACCTTTTCAATCGACTCGAGTGTGATGTTTTCTTAAGAGTAGCTAAATTAAAGCTGTCGAGGGAGGAAGGTACGAAGACTTTTAGGAATTTCATTAAGATCTATGTCTGAGGCGCACGCGGTAAACCTATTTATTTAATGCTGTTCATTTCTATCGACTTTAGATACACTCGTTTCGAAGAAACTGTGAGGTGCGGATACGTTATATTTATGTCACTTCTCAAGATAAGCACGAACGGAGTGCGTAAGCTATTTTGCTTGCAACACCACGAATCGCTCTTATTTCTTGCGCGCATGTCACAAAATTTTGAAGCGTTTTCTGTCGTGAAGAATGCGGGAAAGTTTTAGCCCACATTCCTGCCGAGCAATCTCATTACCTAGACAAGGTAGCCATTTCATCTATTGAGCGCATCGCAGTTGCCTGCTATGAATCGCACGATGGTACTTAGCTGTGTTATATATGGGTTTGACTTTTCTCGTTTTCAATCAGCAAAAAGAGAAAGAAAATAGGTCTTCGAGATACGTGAGCACTTCATTAAACTTTTTATCCGAAATGTCGTAAGTCATACCGATGTAGTTTCTTCCGCCATGGCATGCGTTAGAAAAATCGCTTTGGGCTTCAGCATAGGCGTGCGCAGGGTTCCCCTTCAGGGGGGTGGGGGGGGGGGGCGAAGGCTCGTCGCAGCGGCCCCCCCCTCCCCTATTAGGTCGTTGTATGGGGCAGACTTTCGCCCCCCCCCCCCTTCCTAGGTGACTAGGGAGGGGGGGGGGGGCAGCCGCCCTCTCTGCACCCCTCGTACGCACGCCTATGGGCTTCAGTGTCTCTCGGTGCGCTCAATATCAACGTTTTCTCATCAATTAAATGGGTTTCCCTTGGACGTATTACAGTTCAGGACACGTCAACTTAAAGCGGCGATACTTACCTGGGAAAGCATGTTTCTTTAAGCGGCTTGATGCCATCAGACTCTGCGCATACTTTCACTTTTCTGGGCACTGCCAGTCTTTTCGACCTTTCACCGCTTGGAAGGTACATTAGGATGTACATTTGTTATATTTTAATATTTGGAATATATACGTAATGCTATTAAAATGTTCAGCGCTTTTCCGAAAGCTGCAGTCTCTTCGCAGTGAGTGACCTACTTTATTGTATTTAATGCGGATTATTTCAAGAAGTTTACGCTGTCACCGAAAGCTGGCGCCACTGTACACCAAGTTAGCCCTATTCTGGACTACCAGCCCATCTTGATTATTTTATTCATTTATTTTTGGGGTCTTCTACGTTTACACGCTCGCCCAGTTGCGAGAGCGCTGTTCCGACTAATTGGGGTCACCCTTTCCGGGCAGTTTGACAGCATTCGCTTCCAGCGCAACCCAATAGAGCTGGGTTGACGAGCAACTTCCTTTCAGCTTATTACCGAGCCACGAACACAACAGGCGCTGAAGGCCGTGCAACCAGCGTTGTGAGCGAGTGCTTCATCGCTGCACTCGGTGGTAAGCCAAGCGTGAACCGCAGCAGAAGAGACAGCGTGGTGCCCTGCCTGTACAGATGACTTCTCTGCGGTTGCTCAGTTGCTGTGGCGAAGCCGAATTACTTGCCCAATTGCTTATACTCCGTTTCATACATCAGGTGCAACGCTGTGGAGGCTAGCGAGCTTCTTGCAGCAGATGCGTTCGCACCAAGAAATAGTTCCACGGCTTCACCTCCCGTAATGTGATTTCTTTTCGTCTTTAGGTTGAATAATAAATGCAGATGCTTTGTGCCTCAAATATCAACAAACCACGTTATACGGTTGTCCATAAGTTGATCTGGACCGCTTGAGGTCTCTTTGTTTTCGCGTTTTGGTGTTTCAGTTGCAACCCGCCGCGACGCATCACGCACGGGCTCGTGCTCGGCTCGAACGAGCGTTTACAACGACGAAAGCCAAGTGCTAGACGCGTGTACTCACACATCTTGCTGGCCGAACTACTTGCATAGCTGCATAGCTTCCGCAGAGTTGCACCTGATGTATGGAACGTAGTATAGTCATCGTAACTCTCTGTGGTCAGCCAGTATACGTTAACGTGGCTATAAAAAAAGTAGAAAAGAAGGCCAAGCGTGGGCGCACAAGCTTGACATGCCTCTTTCTGTGAACGGTTGACGTCGCCCACTGTCTTAAGATCAGTCACTATGAAAGGATGAACCCGAAATATCTTTTCTGGTCAGCATCAAAACCCGTCTGTCACTCAGTGGTATTTCAGGACATTCTTATTTAATTTTTTGGCGAATCATTCCGAACAACAACTGCAAAGATAGTACAGAGGCTGTTATTTGTAATATTTCCTAATTCAAGTACAGGAATGGACGGATTTAGCCTAAGATATGGACAACGAGGAACGTGCTAACTCGTGCTTTTTTTTTAATTTCGAACATGCAGAGTTTCAAAATAAGAAAAAATGAAAGCGAACAGGCAAATTATACCACCTGACGCGAGCACGAGCCAGCGCATATTTCTTTCTCTTTTTACAGTGTGTCGCTGACACGCGGTTTTTCGTTCGATATCCTAAAAAAGTGCTTTCTTAATCTCACTTGTAGCCTCGTAGTCGGGACGCGCCATTACACCTTGCTACTCGCGGGGTGCATGTAGATTTCTTGCAGAGCTCAG
>JALIZH010004936.1:0-34934 GCA_030522465.1 Rhipicephalus appendiculatus
AGCTGGTTTACTTTTACATACGCTAGTTCCTATTTTAAGCCAGCAACCCGTAATCTGTTTCGCCTTTTCAGGCCAAAGGGAAATGTCGCACGTTAAAATGTTGTTGCGAATTGTTGGCATGTTGCCTCCTCAACGAGCCCTTATAATTTCCTTCTGGAGTAAGGTAGCGTACTGGGCGAGTTGGTGTAGATTCATAACGACGCGTAGCGCGAGGAAGACGAGACACAGGAAGAAATGCACAGGACACAGGAAGAAACGCACAGGAGAGCGCCTGTCCTGTGCATTTCTTCCTGTGTCTCGTGTTCCTCGCGCTACGCGTCGTCATAATTTCCTTCTTTCATTCTTTTCAAGTAAGCTGAAACTTGATATATTATTGACATATGGTTTTGCAGTATTGTTTTCCGACTGGAACATCGGGTCGACTGTCTATGAAAATAAGTTTTGCATGAAAACCCGTGAACCAATGTCCATGCAGAGCGACTAGGGATCTGCAGACGTTACACCTACCTGCTCCGAAATGGTAGGATTTGGGGACGAAAGTTGATATATCTGCCTTACGCGCATAAAATTTAACTGAGGATACTTTAGTCTTTTGAGTCCTTAAGTTGAAATTCGCCTGCTGATTTTTCATTCTGTTTGTGCACTTCTAGATGCCGTAAAGGTTATTTCTTGGTCAAGCTTCAAGCAGTGATTTCTTTCAATTTATATCAGAAGCATCTTGGTTTAGGCCTTTCTCAACGTCAACGTTGGTGTCATTGTCCCATTACTTTTGGTGTTGTGTTACTGCATTATGCATACTTTTCTTGAATTACTGCGACAACTTTCTCTTAGGTGGTCATAGTATTGTTTACTACCATTATTTTAACTTGATTCGCATACTAGCATTAAACTTTGAGGTTATTCTTAGGTGTTAATTCAATAAATGTTTGCTTTGTTCATGTTATCCTGACTTCATTTGGCATACACTTCAGAGAACTCAACTTTCCAACGAATTTCTACGCAATGTAGTTTAGTGAAGCAGGGAACGAAGCAAGCAGGCTACTGTGAGCGTTGTAGGGTTTATATTTTAACGAGTTGCTTTTCTATGAAGTTACCTGCTGCTTAGTCAGTGTGCCAGAATGTGTCTTGGCAACAAGCTTGTAGTATCTACTCTAGTGCTCTGGTATAGCAACACATTGCAATAATATAGTGTAAGGCCAGCAGCTCACTACTATAACATGGAAACTGGCGAAGCTTAGCAAAACGCTAGATTAAGGAAACGTGGCCTCCTGAAAGGTGTAACCGGAGCGAGATTCGTGTTGCTTATAACTTCAATGCATGCTGAGCGGTCGGAATAAAGCTTGCACAGAGTTCTGAACCGTGCGCTCATCCCTGTGAAGTTAGGCTGCGCGCACCCGTGCCCGGCTGCTAAAAGTAAGCAGGTTCTCCCTGAGTGACGCAGCCGTTCAACTTATAAGCCCACCATGGGTATGGGGCATTTCCTTCGACGTAAGACGGCTGGTGCGTTGCCTCTCCGCTTGACCTGCGATCGTCGCCAGCAGTCAAACGCTACCACTCGCCCATAGAACAAATGACAGGCGAAGCGATATTTGTCGCCTTTGTGCTTATACAGACCCTCACGGCCACATTGACGCTGATGGCAAAAGTTCTTGGGGAGTGTCTACGTAAATTCTATTGCAATATTACCGAAAACATTGATACGGTGTTTAAATGAGGCAGCAAACAATTTCATTTGAACTGAACATTTCGCTGCTCGAGTTAATCTGGGTTCCATCAGAGAAAGGGAATATAAAAATTTATATGTCATTCCTAAGTTAAGTAAACTCCCGACAATAGGCACAAGCCTTTGAAGGAGAGCTCTTGATTCTAGTCGATACAGCACCTGCACGATGACAACCAGACACTGACTCTCTTTCTCTAGGAGTATTAAGCATAAAATTATCGCTGCAGTCTCGGACCACCACGTGATGTACTCCTTGGCAAAGTTAGATAGTGCCATGGTGGCGTTTTCCTAAAAGAGGCAAATACAAAAACCGAGACTGTGCTAAACTTCACGGTAGCGTAAAGCGCGGCTAAGTGTATTAAATGCGAAGCATTTCTTAGCGAACTTCGGCGACTTTGAGCGTATCTATCTAGCTATCTAGCTATCTATCTATCTAGCCGCCTACGACTTTGTGCTCTCCCGGCCGTATCGTTAATGGGATTTATACCAAATTTGGTATGGCATAACATGACTCTATGACGAACGTAAATGGCTGGTCATATCATGAAAATCATTACTGACATGTCATGAAAACTATGATTTACATGCCACGCTCATGGTGCGCTCGCGGCCGTTTCGTTAGCTTGATATACACCAGATTTGGTATTCAGAGTCGTGACTGTATGACGACTATAAGTGACAAGTGGTAATATGGAAATCGTGACATGTCATGAGCGACATGACTTGCATTCCACGCTCATGGCGCGCTCGCAGCCGTTTCGTTAGCTTGATATACGCCAAATTTGGGATTGAGTGACGTGAGTGTATGACGAACATAAATGACAAGTGGTAATATGAAAATCATGACTTGTCATGTGCGACATGACCTGCATGCCACGCTCATGGCGCGCTCGCGCCCGTTTCGTTAGCTTGATATACACCAAATTTGGTATTGAGTGACGTGACTGTATGACGAACATAAATGACAAGTGGTAATAAATCATGACATGTCATGAGCGACATGACTTGTATTCCACGCTCATGGCGCGCTCGCGGCCGTTTCGTTAGCTTGATATACACCAAATTTCGGATTGAGTGACGTGACTGTATGACGAACATAAATGACAAGTGGTAATATGAAAATCATGACTTGTCATGTGCGACATGACCTGCATGCCACGCTCATGGCGTGCTCGCGGCCGTTTCGTTAGCTTGATATACACCAAACTTGGTATTGAGTGGCGTGACTGTATGACGAACATAAATGACAAGTGGTAATAAATCATGACATGTCATGAGCGACATGACTTGCATTCCACGCTCATGGCGCGATCGTGGCCGTTTCGTTAGCTTGATATACACCAAATTTGGTATTGAGTGACAGGACTGCATAACGAACATAAGTGGCAGGTGGTAACATGAAAATCTTGGCATGCATGTCATCTACAACGCCATTTATATGCCACGCTCATGGAGCGCTTGCGTCCAGTTCGCTAGCTTGATATACACCAAAACTGGTATTGCGCGACCTGACTGTATGACGAACATAAATGACAGGTCCTAACATGTCAAACATGACATGCAAATTATGTAAAGCAGGATTTTCTCCTTCCTGGCTGCTTCGGATTACATCGATTCCCACAGTGCGTGGGATCTGCCGACTTTTTTTCGGTCTTAAAACTCTGGTATCAAAATGGGGCAATTCCTTAGTGTAATGTGTACTCAAAAAAGCAGTTTCAAAAAAAAACGAGGCATGTCGTGCATCTGTTTCAATTTAAGTCATACTGAGCCAGATACGTTCAACCAGCGCTGCGTCATCAATTGTGACCGAAACAAACAACATAGCCCCATCCAATCTGTTTCTTTTCTTATAGTTCCTTTGCTCTCGTGCTTTCGGACCACACATAGATTTTCTTGAAAGAGTTGGTACTTACTGAAAGACGTGTTATTGTGGGGCATAACTCCATTGCAAAGAGTAAGAAGCCAACTTTCGTACTCCTTTCGGCCGTTTAGTGTTTCTTTTGGAGCCTTGCGCTGCAGAATGATGGGCTAATTTGGCTCCAAGACGATATATTTGAAAGAGAGGACAACTGAAATCTATTCTTTGAAGAAGACGAGATCCGAAATTGCCCGGCTTAAAACGAGCTAAGGATAAGAGCAAGAGTTGAAGCATTTTTGAATGCCTTCAGTAGATGCCAAGAAGAAGAAAACGCTGCCGACACTACAGAATGGTGTGCCTGTTGCCTAGAAGGACCGGTCGCTCTACAAGTCGAGTCATCCCGATTACACTCATGCAACAAAGAACGCCACCGAAGAAACACATGAATGGCGCTAATTCTGTTGCAAAATATTTCTATATCGTTAAGTCGCTGCAAATTAGACTTAGTTTATGAGCCAATTGAAGCTCAGGAAGTATTTTCATTAAAAAAGTTCGAAATCCAAATTTTGCTCCCGAATACCGACGATAGTATACGCTAAGCATATTTTAGCCACATACGGATTTGAGCTATTTCCGTGACATGCGTACACCGGCAAAAAATGTTCGACCAGGTCCCATCCTGTTGTCAGCAGCGAAAAGCTGCGTTTTTCAAAGCTTCAGTTAAAGCGGACTAGGCTCTCTTAGAAAAATTGGGGGGACCTTTAAGTTTCGCCTTTAAGAGTTGAACGCGAAAGCGATATCTTGTTCCTACTGCGTACTTCAATCACTTAGTGCATACTGTGTAATGGGTAGCATGCTTTAAACCACGAGCAATTATGAGCGGGGAATGTTTTCGAGCTTGCTATGCACCCACTACGTGGTCTTGAGGGAATAGGCGCAGTAAAGTGTGTGTCTTTTGTAATGGGTAGCCGGCTTTGAACCACGATGTAACGATGATATTCACATGTTCTGACCCCCCGATGGCAATGTACGCTTTTACCACGCAATATTTCTGAGATATTACATGTTATATTTTTACGCCTGTATACAGGACACCTCTATTTGTAAAGCATGCCAGTTATTGCCGCTCCATTTCTAAGCAGAGGAACTTATTTTCAATGTAATTCCAAATAGAAGCATGGCTGCGTGTTAGAACACCTGCCTGCTACGCAGACGGCCCGGGTTCGATCCTTACTCGGACCCGAAAATTTTTATTTATTTTATTTGCATATTTCTCGATTTTTAGGTCACGGACAAGATGATGATTTTTCGCTCACAACCAACGACGCCGACGCCGGCGCCGACACCGACGCCGACGCCGGAATTTCTGCGAAACGAGCTCTTTAACGCTCTCGCGTTAAACGTGCCATAATGTCACCAGCGCAGTTATGATACTGAGGACGCCCTACTCCCTTGCTCCTTTTCACCAGACGACTCTGCTTATCTGACATCAGCTCGCTTCCGCGGACATCCTAATGGCGTCTTAAGGATCAATTTTTGCCGATTAAGACCAGCAGTCCGTTGTCTGCTTCCTTTTTACGTGTTCATCGTTTTTTTTTTTTTGCGCTATTCTTTTTAGTGTTCACGGATAGCCAGATAGCCTAATAGTATGCAATGCTAGAAATAGCCATATGCCCAGGGGAGTACATAATGTCACAAAAATATACCGTAAGGTGTAACTCCGTGCGCACAGGCGACGCGCAAACGAATGCGTGCCATCCTCTTCTCCATTGCCCGTAGAACGTCACTTCAGGTTAACCAGCCTGACATTGTCGTCCTCCACGCTTCCAGGAAGGATTTGAATGAACGGCACTTGTGTGTGTGTCCGGTGGGGGGGGGGGGGGGGGGGGCAAGGGGTAGGTTTACATTAATTTTATCCAGCCTGACGGGATTTATCTTCTCAAAACTCTGTTTCATATAGATTTCATCACATTGGTCTCATATTTCAGATCTCCGACGGACACTTCTCGGCATGGAAACATTACTCTATGAGGCTACTAACACGTCATGTGGCGTTGTGAAAACCGAGTCAATAGGTAGCGCATTTTTTGTTCTGTCTTTTTCTAGCTCAAGGAAATTTTAACACGATGCGTAGCGCCCCACTGGCTTCTTACAGTACTGTCGAGTACTATTCTAAAGCATTCTTTTGTGAAGTGAAGGAAGACGTTCCCAACGAGAATGCTAATACTCGCAATAAATGGCTTCAGATTTGGACTTACAGAAAATGAATATTGTTGAATGGCATACGTGATTTTCGCGTACTATTCGACAAAGATCCCGGCTGTGTATATTCTTGTTTTATTGCGAAAGCAATTATACTCTCGGCTGATTTTCGCCGTCGCCGTCTGTCGACGCCGTCATGTCCCGGATATGTATATGTATGGGTATATATGAAAATGCATAAAGAAATATAAATCAATGGGAGAAAATTCCAAACAACCTCACCGGAGATTCGAACCACAGCCTTCTGCGCTAGCCAACACAGCCACACGCCATGCTAGTGCCAGCGATATAACGCCGAGCTATTCATATGCACCATTTGCCACTCGCGGTAAGCAGATCTCGGAACAGCTTGAGCGTGTTTTCTATCACGCAACACTTTTACAGTTTCTTTGAAATTGAAAACTGCCCTTGAGATGCGCACGAAAAAGTGTCTCCCTTGTGTACCAGTCATGATGTAGAAGGAAAAAAAGGGACCCCCCGGCACACTTGGCGTCAGACGCCATCGCGTGGCAGGAGACGCGGAGGGGTCATTCCACGTGCCGCAGTTTAAAAGAAAAAGAAGTATCAAACAGCGTCGAAAAGTGATATAATCATAGAATGAATCCTTGGCCTATCCCCTTGAGTTGCTATGAGCCATGTCAGAGGCAACAACAACAGCGTCGGCTTCTGCATTGTGGACACCCGCAGCGCGTTGCTCAAATACAAACATGTAACAACTGCGACAGTTCACGCTTGTCCTGTGTGTACCTATGCGTCCTTTTCGAGCGTCCTTCTTTGTGATGCGGCGGCGCGTTGCCAGTATCGAGCTGCTTGTCGTTCTTCGTGTGACAAACTAATTTCTTGCTATCGCATTCATTGCTTCGCCCTAGTGGCGAAACTGTGACTTTTCGTCATAAAGTCAGCTCACCAATAAGCCTGCTTATCGGAACTGTACAAAAGCGCTGATCTAGCTCAGAGATGTCGTTGTTATTCGAAAGAGCTAATTGTGCGTTACTTTCAACTGATGAACAGAATCAACACGGCAATTGTCTTCGTGATAGCACTTTGCCGAGGAAGTACACGATATTTATACGACTTATGGAACCAATGCAGTAGAAACATTGTATTCGCGATGGTGTGCGTCATGAAAAGTGCACTACTGGCAGAAAGCGCAGGTTTTGAGAACTTGATACGCATTTGTGGAAAAACACAGTAAAACGCGAGGTCCGATAGAAAAAGAGAAATTATTGTCACGTGGTTGTGACGTCGACGAAGGCAGCAGACGACGTGTCGTAGATGAAACGCTTCATTTGGCCGAACCTATGGCCGGGAAACGGAAAGTCAGATTACAGCAAATGAGGCACGTTGTACAATGACAGCGGCGAACAGAGCGTCAGCCGTCGATAAAACTGGCAAGCGGTGAAGCGCGTCGGCATTTATAGATGTGTCGTCGAATATTCCAGTGTTATCGGTAGTGGCCACGTCAGTTCCAGAATAATCCGTAATGTTCGCGTTGTGCGCATAATCACATCGGGAGGTGCTAATATTATCTCGATTGTTCCTAGTAAATCGGTGCTGTTTGCGGAAGGCTGCACTTGTAATGGGGCGACAACGAAACTTTAGAAAGGAGTGTGGCAATACTCTGGTTAGCAGCTGCTACATCCATTTATTTCAACGCGCGTAGTCTATGTATGTAGGACGCATCGTAAGCACAGCTTCTTTTGCGACATAATGTCGAACACAACTAAAGAAAAATTGCACCGCGACTTGTGTGTCGACGCACAACACATACGAGCCGAAACCGCAAAATCATTGTATATGGGCACAAACATGTATGATAACCATTTAAGTCTGGACGAAGTTAAGCACTAAGGCATCATAATTCACATAGGGCTTAACCAGTGTGTAAAAGTTAACTAGCAGGTGTAATTCATTGTTATACTTTACAGCAATGGGTTCCATGCCATAAGAAAGACAACCAAGGGCAGCTGAGGACGATGTGGCATGATGAAATGGAACAATCTGCAGGCAACAAATACAATCAACTCGTGTAAAGCAGGCTAAAGTTGGGGATCATTTATAGAGCCATTGTTCGCGTACTACCTTTTGGGCGTCCTTTGAATTCCGCCCCCCTGTGGCGCATGTGTTTGTGCGTTTGTCGTCTGTAACCAAAAACTGTACACCAATTTCGAAGGTTGTCCGAAAGCACGTGAAGTGCAGAAAACTTCAAGCTGTCCATCGCTAAAGGTCCGCTGGTCATTCACCTTCTCAGTACGCTCTGTATCCTCAAGCTGCCTCGTGCAGCGAGCACACTTATGCCATGTGACCCGTGAGTTGGCCATTGTGGAGCTTTCCTTTGTGGTAACGGCAGGAAACAGCGTCGTGCTCGTATTCACATCGGTTACGTTTCGCCTTGGTTGTGACGTTAGTTACTCAGAACTGCCTCTTTTCAGTTTGCCCGTGATTGCCGGTATCAGCTCCTATTAGAAGTTAAGAAATGTAAGTTGCTATTCAGGAATGTCATTTATCATTTCTCCCCTTATACCCGTGCCACACGGGCAGAGAAAATGGCATTTACTTCCTAATGCCTTCAGATTTAATGCCAATTGCGCGGTGCCACACGGACAAACGAAATGGCATTCGCTCAAATGCCATTGGTCACCAAATGCCATCGCCAGAACTCATTCGACTGAGAAATGCATACTCTCGACGGTGCAGCTGACGAAGTGCGATATACCTAAATTATGTAAAATGACATCCTATTCAGCTGGAAACAAAATTTTCGCGTCTTTTATTTACACTAATCACTCGACGAACATCTTCAGCTGGTAGACGCTGTATTTTGAATGTGACAGGCGTCATTTTCTTTTTACGCTGTGGATCCAAATAGTCTGCTACGGTTGGTTGCAACGTCGTGAAACGAAGCAATGAGCTAAAGCTAACGGCAGCGTAATATACTTATTTCTACATTTAATTATTCTCAGAAGTATATCAAGATTGTAAACGCATGTTTATTTTTTTATTACTACTCTACAATTGCTCACTTCAGAAGAAAATGCGATCGACATCATCAAGTCAAATGTCATTCGCTTTGGACGTGTAGCAGCTCCGCCGAAAAAAATGTCATTCGGGAACTGAATGCCTTCACTACCGAATGTCATTCTCTGTTCCCGTGTGGCACGGGTATTAATCACTCCGTGACAATCGGCTTTGCCCGCTATTTATGATTGCTGTGTACCTTGGTAAAGGTGATTGCCAATCATTTGAAGGACAAGGACAGAGGGAAGAACACACCTGCAGATCAACCAGGCTCTATTGAGCAGGGCACGCCGGAAAAATTAGTTGACTGAGTGACTTCCATGCGTAGTTGCAATGGGCATTATAAGCTAATGTCCTTAACTTCTCCTCTTGTGGGTTGGCAACCCTGAATACGGCCCGAATCTTTCCACTTATGGAATAGAGTCCTTGCCTCTTTCATACGCAAAAGAGCTGAATTCTCAGATCATAGTGATGCCGAGGCCTGAAGTGCTTCCGTGCGACACAGAACCCGCTACTACCCGTCGCACATCTTCTGTAGCATCTTCATCGTAGGCAGCTGCTGGCGCTTAATGTCGACGTCACAGATTGCTGGTGGTGTCTTAGTGTTGGCGTCATGGCTATTTTTGCTTCTATTGGCTACGACAGAAACAACTACCTTAGAACGCGCTTGGTTCGACTAACAGTGACGCGAAACCTCACAGGATGGTTCGACCATATCAATGATGATGTTAGGATGTGTCACACGACAGTATCGATTTGATGCTACACGCTCATCAGGGTGCTATTTATACACTATCGCTAAAACAACATTGGCTTCATTCCATATCGTGAAACGGCGCATTCAAAATGCCACATTTTCAATTACTAAAATTTATTTCAGAGCAGTAACTCTGAAGTCTGGGTCAATTGGCACATAGCGCTGAAAGCTATGTACCAATCACTCAAGACCAAATAACTCAAGAGGAAGACGGGCAAAGAAATGACACACGCAACGACTGTACTATTTACTGTCGAATTTTAATTCAAAGTTTACAGTTGAGTCGTTGTCTGTACCACTTATTCCCTTTGTCCATCGTCCTCTTCACAGGTTTACTCGATTTCCGTTTTTCAAAGGGCATCACCGAGATAAGTATAGGGCGGTTAGCCAGCCGTCATATTTGAAAAATCCACATTTTTAATCAAGAACTACTGAAACACATAACAAGAGTATTGCACTATAAAAATGTCAGAGTTTCGCCTCTGGGCGAAGCAATGAATGCGATAGCAAGAAATGAAAATGTCACATGAAGAATGACAAGCAACTCGATATTTGGAGCACGCCGCTGCAGCACAGAGAAGGACGCTCGAAAAAAACGCATAGGTACACACAGGACAAGCGCGAACTAACTGTCACAGTGGTTACGTCTTTCTGTTTGAGGAAATACGCTGAAAGTATCCACAATGCAGAAGCCGACGCTGTTTCATATTTTAAATGTGAAGCATTTCTTTGTGAACTCTAAGCACTGAGGCGTTTCTATCTATCTATCTATCTATCTATCTATCTATCTATCTATCTATCTATCTATCTAGCCGCTTACGTCTGGGTGCTCTCGCGATCGCCTCCTTAACTTGGGGTATACCAAAATTTGTATGGGAGCTAGGGTAAGAGGTACTGACAAATATGTCTGTCTGGTCATGGCATGAATAACGTGAAAATCTTGTCGTATACGTCGTCAAATCCTTTCCTGCAGACACGTGTGGCACATACCCGTATACCGTGGGCAGCGGTATGCGGGTATGCGCCACAGGTGTTTGACAATTTATGTCTACCCTGGAACGGCGAGGACAGACATTAGGAATTTAAATGCGAGCGCGTTAAGAAAATGTGACGTCGGCCGCGTTGACCCTATGAATGCAAATAATAAATATCAGGGTCCCAGCAGGAATCGAACCCAAGCAATCTGCGGGGCAATCAAATATTCTACCACAGAGCCAAGCCAGGTCATGGAACTGCTTTGGAAAAAGACCCTATGCAGGCGTAGTTTTGGCCAAACGTCAGTTATGGTTCCAGTGCCGGCTGTGTTATTTTATAAACATTACATATGTAGTCCTATGAGGCAAGCGTCATGTCGAGTTAACATCAGTTGTATACTTAAGCGCCATCGACTGTAGTTGGTCCACGAAGCACTATCCAGGGCAACCATCCTCGCAAGCACAAGTGCTACATATCAGATTGCCGCTTCTGGTGTTGGTAATGCCCATGTGTCTGTTGGCATCGTTACACAACTGTAAACAACTGGTTATATGAAACATACGCGACTGTTCAACACATGTCTGTGCGTACAACATTTGTACATATCCTTAACATCATTTCTTAACGTTTCGCTCAGTAAGAAAATAACAACCCAGTCACCTTACCCCCGCATACTTCGCATAACATCAATTCCCATGGTACTTGGGATCTGCCAAATTTCTTTCCTTTTAAAGTGCGCGTGAAATGACCTCTCTGCGTCTCCTGCCACGCGGTGGCGTCGGACGCCCTGTGCTGTCTTTTTTTCCTTCTGCATCATGAGTGGGTACAGAAGGGGGCCAGTTTTTTGTGTGCGTCTCAAGCGCAGTTTTCAATTTGAAAGAAAATGTAGGAGCGTTGCTTGAGAGAAAACACCCTCAAGGTTGTGTTGGCTAGCGCAGCATGCTGCGCAGTGAGGGGTCGCTGGTTCTAATCGCCGGTAAGGTGCTTTGGAATTTTTTCTACTAATTTATTTGTTTTACCTTTTTTATATATATAAATACATATGCATACCTGGGACATGACGGCGACGTCAAAAATCAGCCGAGAGTGTCAATATAATTGCTATCGCAATACATACGGAAAGGCCCGTGACGCAGCAGAAAGGCTTGGTTTTTTTTTCCGACTTGGGAGTGGCCCGCAACGTGGTAAAGCGCTATCAAAGCACTACGATAACGTTTGTCCATCCATTCATCCATGAAAAAGGCAGAAAAAAAACAGCATGTTTATGGGCTAGCGGCGTTGTTTGGAGATAGATCTATATGAGTGTTCCTCATTGAGAATAATTGTAAAAGGCATAATAAATAACATATCCAATTTCCTGCTGCGTTGTCTTCTACCACAGCTCTTGCCGTGGAGTTCAGTGTTTCTTTTTCATTGTCCAGCACTGAAACCTGTCTGGTTCGACTAACAGTGGTGTTATGTTATTGCTCTTTTTTTTTCTAGATGGTACTACTTATTATGAGCTCCGGGTAAGAAACGATTCTATTGCCAGAATGCCGGAACGAAGCTGCGAGAGCCACTTCAAATGTTTTGCTCGTCGGGGAACTGTTGTTTATGGTCGAGACTGTCAGGATGTACTTAGGCGACGCAAGTAAATGCATCACGACGTATGTTACGCAATCCATTATTCACAAGCTTCAGATTTTTCTGCCTGAGAGGAGCTGTAATACCACCTGCTGTTCTACCTACGTGGGGTCTCTTTACCAAAATAAACAAAACAGGCTGTTCTTAAGGCGAAAGCTTGAGATGCCTCGTCATATGCAAAAGCTGAACATCACCGTCCGTGGCGTCAACATGAGTGATGCGAGATATCATCACCACCGAATGACGTCACTGTATGACGTCATTATGGCGCCACATATCTCTAAAATTTTTGGTGTCATTTTAACGCTATCATGGCGTTCATGGTGAGTAAATCACGGAGGCAAGGTTAAAACTAAGAGAAGGAGTCAAGGCGCCAATGGGCGCTAGTCGTTTGTGGTTGCTGGCATTCATTTCGGTAGCGCAAAAAAAAAAAATTAAAACAGAGACACAGGAGAGGACACATGAACAGGACGAGCACCAGCCCTGTTTGTGTGTCCTCTCCTGCGTCTGCGTCTTTCATTTACTTGCAATAACGAAATGAATGAGAGCAATAGGAGGAGGCGAAAAAACTTTATTATGCAGGTAATTTCATAGCAACTTCAAATGGGCCCTTAGTCCAGGGTTCGACTGACTATCGTGGCTCGCTGAGCTTGATCTAGGAGAGCCAATTGGCCCTCCCGGTCCTCGCTTGCGATCAGTGCCGAACGAACTCCGCTGCCCTTAGAAGGGGTGAAGTTAAGCCGTGGAAAGCTTGCAATGCCTCCGAACCTGGAGGCTGTATGCAAGGTGTAGAAAGCTGTCGGGGGGGGCGGCGCGGGAGGATACATTACTGAGAAGAAACAGAAGGTGTATTTCGCCTTGGAGTCGTCTGAGGCGAATGCATTAGGGACTTTTTCTGTCAAACAAGGTTCAGTATACGCCATCACAACATCTTCCAGTGGCAAACATTTTCACATGGCCTCGCAGTCTGTCTCGGAAACGTGTGTGCCCTAGAAAGCAGGATGACCGCGATGGCTGGAGGAATATTAATACTGGCTCATGTACTGCATTCGCAATTAGGCCTTTCGAATTTGCTATACTGGATCTTCCACTTATTTGCATATCAATCTACAAATAAAGCAATCTCAGGCAATCTTATGGAGCGGTTACACGCTCGGCTGAGAGCATTAGATGTTCTGGTTAGCGGTCGTACATCTCATCGGCAATGAGGGTTTCGATCGCCGCTACGTATTTTTGAGGCCAAGAAAAAAAAACATATATTTGCACTATCCGGAAACTTATACCCCTAAAAGAGCAATGTGTATGCTGCAAATAAAACGCTTGATAGAAGCAGTATCGACCATGGGGCAACACATTTAGGCTACGTAATCCATGAACAGCAGCAAAGAAAACATTTTCTTCGTGAATTCATGTTTTTTGGTGACTATTGTAAGCTCCTTGGGCTTCAACGAAATACACTCGCTATGCTTTTCAAATGTTCAAATAAGGCATGGAACTACAGAATGTCTTCATTCTGTCGTTCTAGGTAAGTCAACGTAGTTCTGGGTCAATTAATCACAAAATAGGAGACTTTGACATTCAAGAAGCTGGATAAGAGTATGCAGGGTGCTGTATACATTTAAAGGGGCCATGACACCCAATTTTCTGTCATAATCTGTGCTATGTCGGTTAATCCTAGGGTATTCACAAACAAGGTGGCGAAATTACAGCGCATTGGTTAAGAACTTAATTGGTAACGAGCACTGTCATAAACCCGTGAGCGGCCCAAGAGTCTAACAACACTAGCGCACTCGAGAGCCATGACGTAACAAGCCGCTTGGTTTGCGAGCGTCTGTATGCCTGCCAACGATTTTTTTTGTGCTCAGAAGCGCGTGCAATGGTGTCCTTGGAGCTTTCTTCAGTTGGGCATTGAAAATTCAGCAATTTGCAGTGGCTGAAACTTAGGTAGAGGAAGGCGGCTCCTCTCTATACAGCACATGACGTCACACACGCCATGGCAAAATGGCCGTCGCCGGCAGTGGGTCGCGTTTATAGCCGGCGACTTTGAGGGCTGATTTTGCAATGGGCTCTTTTACAGTCCAGTTGACAGTCCATGTACAAGCACAATAGACCCTCTACTTCTATTTTTCGCTGGAAACCGCCATTTGGTGGGTGACCGGGTCTAACCCCTTTAAAGAAAGAAGAATGAGGACTGGCTACCCCAAGCTGGTCGCAATTTTCAAGCGAGGCTTGCTATGAGTTACATATTTTGGTGGTGGCATTGGTGCATGCGAAATAATGGGAGCCGTTTGGGTTCAGAAATGCGGCTTTCGAAGGTTCACCGCTCACACACCTATTCATGCATACCGAAAGTTTGTCTCTAGGTCTCACTAGCTACCAAAACAGCTGGCGAAACAACGTGGGTAGACACGTTTTGCCCGCGGGTCAAGGACAAAGTACGCAGGAAAAAAACACACACAGGGTGAGTGTGAACTAAGAACAGTCGCAGTTCCACTCTTGCACCGTGCTGTTCAACACAATTAAGAAAACACGAAAAGAACGATCAGGTATATCGAAAGGACGAGCGCGAAATAACTATCACAGTTGCTGCTTCATGTAGCCCTTTTTTGGCGCTCCTAGCTATAGCAGCTCGCTCTTTTCGCAAACATGGCCATTGCACCGTGCAAAGCGACCTTTGTGCGGTCTATAGCTTCAACGCAAACCTTGCGGTGAAACCACGACGTGCGAAACTCCCCCCTCAAGACATAAGCGCGTGAGCACGGTAGATCACCCCATGTATCTCAAAGTAGAAGTCGGAGGCGCACATCCCAACTCCGGTAAAACAATAGAGAATTTTAGAATTGGGCCCCGAAGGAGGTAGGCGACCGATGTTTAAGTGCCATTGGCGTCTTCATGCCCGGAGGCCACGGGACATGACAGAAATAAAAGCTCGGTGAAGCTTTGCTGCCAATTTATTGTGTGTTTTCACCCGCCGTGGTAGCTTAGCCGTTGGGTGTCACTTTACTGAGCTCGAGGGCACGGGATCAACTCCCGGCTACGGCGGCCGCGTTTCAGTGCGGGTAATATGCAATAAACACCCATGTGCTTACGTTAGGGTGCTCGTTAAAGTACACCATTTGGTCGAAATTAATCCATAGTCCCACCGTACCGCGCGCCTTATAAACATACGGTCGTTTTAACACGTGGAACTCCAGCCATTATATATTATCGTACTTCCACGCATACACTGTACACTTGCATCACGTTTCTTAAAATGTTGAAAAAGTTACCTTTGATGCGTATTTATTTTGCTTGTTGTAATGATAAGTGCTCTGTGCCGTGCAAAACTAAAAGCGCGTGAGCTTGCCATGTATGTCAAAGCCAAAAAAATGAATTGTTGGTGTAAATAATAAGGTGTTCTACAAAAGAAGACTGTTTTGTGAAGCAGGACTTATTGTATTTGTGACAAACAGATAGTGCGCAAACGTGAACAAACTACACGAAACATACGAAAGTATGCGGTGAATCGCGCGCACGCCGACTGATAAAAAAAAGAAAACTGCGCAGAGGTTCCTGTAAAAATAAAACAAAACAATAAACGTCACTCGCGCACTACTCGCATCACTCCTAGGTACAAGTAATCGCACGCGACTGGCCGAGAATGGGTAGTGCTGGATAGTGCCGACTGAGCAAGAAAGCATGTGAAATTTAATACCCGAAGCGTAGAGGGCGGCAAAAATAAGCCACTTTTTGCGCTACGTTGTGTTTCGGCATGCGCATGTGCGTCCGCAAGACCACGGGGGGTGTAGAAAAAACATTTCTCCTTTGGCGCTTGCCGCAAGAGGGCGCGACGGGAAAAGCGTCTGCAAAGGAAAAAATCACGCCATATCCACAAAGTGAGTGATGTTGGAGGAGCTTGCTCGAAGATGATCGGGTAATCCGCGAATCCTCCGTACACATCTCCTACCATCATATATAGACGTGACAACGTTGTTATATACACATTACATGCGGCGCTCGGGCGGCGAGCCCCAGCTGCTGCTCGTTGCGAGCCCGCCGCGCTGCTGTTCAGTGTTCATGCGGCCGAGCGGTAACGAAGTTTTCACTGCCTGAGCTTCCGGCGAAGAGAAAGGAAGCGCACGTGCTTAGAGTGGTGTGCGTCGCCTTCAGCGGCGCCGACGCTCGTTGCGAGCCCACCGCACTGCATCGCGGTGTCCAGTCGGCCGAGCGGTAACGAAGAGCGTTCACTGCGGGAGCTCCCGGCGAAGAGAAAGGAGGCGCACGTGTTGAGAGCGTTGTGCGTCGCCTTGAGCGGCGCCGCCATCCAGTGAACATTCCTGAAATCACCGGAAAGCCGGTGCAATGAGCGGAGAAGTGTACACGCCACCGCCATCGCCACCGCCGCCGGACAAGGCGCGAGCTTAAGAAGCTTGCCGAACAAGCTCCTAAAAGTCGTTCTCCTAATGTCACCCCCCTCATTTTTTGGAGTGTAGAGGAAAATCTCGCCATTTGCAATGTTCATAAAAAGTTATAGCAGGTGCTCCAACGGATGTAAATTTTGCATCAAGATAACGCTAAAGACAATAAACGAAGTCAGAAATATTTTATCACGGGATCAATGCGAGAAAACGTTCGCTTCTTTAGGCTATGAAGGTCTAAATTCGAAGAACAAGGTAATATTCAGGCACTTTAGGGACCTTGCACAGGATATCAGTTTATGAACTATAGAATAAACCTTTATGTTTTATATTAAATTTGTAATAGAATTAAACAAGGGCAATGCATAAAGGACTCGTTCTTTCTACGTTGGACAGAACCTAGTGAGAATAACAGAAAATGAACTCAAGGAGGATACAAGGGGCCATATATGTAACTTCTGAACTGTAGTGTAGTAATTATGACATTAATGCAAAGAAATTATCGTGGATAAAAGCACAAGTTGCCTTCGGAACGGACCCGAATTACAAGTTTCCGATGCGCACCCGATACTCTTTCTATTGACCTGCAACGGGAATCATCCTCCCATCCAGAGGAGTATTGGAGATAGAAGCGTTTAAACATGGTGGGAAGTATTTTCCCTACGGGTGTTTAAGGGTTAAGGGGTATTTCCGCGCGTGTTAACCTTAAAGTAATCGCCGACGCCGCTCATAGCCATGACGGTGAGTGTGGAATATTATTTTATACTGTAGTCTAATGAAGCATTGACTACCCATTTCAACGTAAAATGAAAAATGGCCACCACACATTAGAAAGAAGGCCCGGGTCGAGATAGTCATCATTTTCGCTTAATGGATAATATGCCTGATGCCATCATGGCACCAATATAACTAATTTACAAGATTTTGCCTGTGACAACCACGTCTCATTTAATAAAATAAGTCGACAAATATTTATTTGGAGTATATATGTTTCCTCTTTAGAGCATTGACGCAATCCCTCAAGGAATTTGCGGTATCACGAAAAGCAATTAAAGCTTGTAGGTACTTTAACTTCTAAATTTAAGTGCAATTAATGCCTTCTTTTGACGAGTCCTTAGTTTTTGCACTGGCTGCATAATGTGGAGTTTTGCGCTGGCCACCGGCTTTGTGTCCTGCCGTCTACTATTATTGTCACTACTATTATGTACTGCAAAACACGTACACGAGTGTTATCATCCGCGCCAGCAGTGTGGGCGTCTATCAACCAAGCGCCTCCTTCCTTAGTATGTTGACCATTCACGAAGCGCTCGAAGCTTCGATATGTAAAATCACAACCAAGTGTGTATTTTAGAGCAAATAGCGTGTGCCAGTGTCTTAACTAAATCTTATTGCGGTTTTCTAATACCACACTCTTGCTCAGTGAGCGGCGACAGTACCTTCACAGGCACCGACAAGGACATGGCGTCATACAACTGGTCGTTTAGGTATTGCATCACACCACGGTTCCTAAACTTTTTAGGGGCGAAGCTTCTTAGGGTGCGGGTCGTTCCCTCCTCTGTAATAGTATGTTGTAGTAGCCACTTCTAGTTAGTTTTAAAAATTGCTCACTAGATGGCGTTGTGTGCATATGTCCTTGGAAATAATATCACTAGATGGCGTTAGTGGTTTTCGTATAGTTGACGATTAAAGAGGATAGATGGCGCTGTTATAATTGGGATCGTCGTGCCGACG
Source organism: Rhipicephalus appendiculatus (assembly GCA_030522465.1). Lineage (NCBI taxonomy): Eukaryota > Metazoa > Arthropoda > Arachnida > Ixodida > Ixodidae > Rhipicephalus > Rhipicephalus appendiculatus. The sequence goes on from JALIZH010004936.1 coordinate 18,345, forward strand.
CGGTACTCGGAGTCGAGCACCAGAGGTGGACTCCATCGTGATCAACGGTGAGGTTAACTTCACCAGAGAGGAGATAGTCAGCTCCACAGTGCCCTCGTGTGAGTCGCTTGCAAAAAAGTGCAGCCGGTATCTGCGGAGCATGCGGTGGCTCCGGTACTCACGGCGGCACAACCCATAGCCAAGGACGCGTGGACGGCGTCCGTTGGAGGCCGATGGGATGATAGAGTCCACTTCACGAGAACGTTAACCACGTTCCCAGACGAGAGGAGCCCGTGCGGTGCCGTAGCGTGAACTGGTATCGCGGCGCCGATGAATGAAAATTGAGCCGCCAAGGAGGCCTCGACGCCGTCCCCGGCCGGAAGGTCACGGTGTGACGAGGAGGCATAGACGCTGTCCCCGAACTGTGGTTGGTGCAGTGGCAGGTGGGCGGGTTCCATGGCCGAGGAAGCGTGGACGGCTTTCCTGGGAGGGCCTGTCCGGAACGCCGAGGACGCACGAGCATAGGTGGCGTCTGCCTTAAAGCTTCATGTTCGACGACTGCGCCATGATTCATGGGGCGATACACGGAAGATTCAAGAGGTCTCCTCGATTTGGCTGCACTTTCTGCACTAGTTCAAGAGTGCTGCACTTCGGCGCTCGATGTGGCGAGTGCAGCTCGTGCCACCTGCACTTCTGCACTCGATCTGACGTCGTGCTGCACGAGTTCATCGGCACTTCAGCCCTAGCTTCCCCGCCAGTTCGCGTCTCGTGCAAGTAGCCAAGGTATCGGTATGGCTGCACTTTTGCCCTCGATTTGACCGCTGCACCGAAACCGCTAGTGTCGGGCTGCACTGACACTAGAAGAACTGGCGCGGCACTGGCACGACACTTTGGTGAACTGCGTCCAGAAAGTGCAGCCAAATGGAGGAGACCTAAGGTTTCACCGATGATTCCCTCCGGAGCATCGCCCCACTCATCATCATTCACCTCGTGGATATGCTGTGAATTTTTTCAAAACTTTCAAAACTGGAAAAAAATGCGGGAGAAATAAGGCTCGACTTTAGATTAGTTTTTCCTTACTTGAATGCTTTTAGTTCTCACACTTCACCGAGTTGACAGGCGAATCTAGTAAATGCGATTGTGTTATTGTGGATTTCACGTACATGACAATGGCACATGGATAGCAATTGTATTATTCTTCTCCTCTGTGATGAATGATGAACATTTCAAAATCAAAATGACGCCAACATTGTTCACCGCTGCGTCTCATTGTTCCAAAATCAGCAGAAGAAACATGCGCTGACCTCGGGAACGTCACATAATAAAGGAACTACAATAGATATAACGAATCACTGTGGCTTCCAAAAAAATCAATCTATTGAAAAAGGCTGTTTCACCGCATCTCGATAATATACAGGATGCTTGAGCTTCGCCTGCAATAGTAGAATTCGATAGCGTAATCGGGCCTCGTTCGCATCGGCTACTCAGTCGCTATGCAAGATTCCCTTCTTAGTGGATAGCTCAACCGATCTTCACAGCACATCGAGTTCGTATTCACATCAAGTGACCAAATGTACAACGACTACACGCACTGACACGATGCACGTGCCAGCATGGTTGGTGGTACTGATATGTTGTTGCACAGAAACCGCCAGTGCAATGAACTGTTTTCCAAGACGCCGTCCTGTTATCTTCTCTATCAGGGATGTAAGTAATGTTATGTGATCCAACGTCTCTTTGGACGTTGGATCACATAACTATGCATATACCTATAAACATTCGTGCTTGGCAAGCTCTCATGCGTATCGAGTAGCTCTACTTTCTTCTTTTATGTCGCAAAATTCCGGAGATATATGATAATGTTTCGAGCTACAGTGGCTGTGATTGCACAAAGAAATGTTGCACATACCCTTCAACTCAACACTGCTTTCATTAAGGGGCGTCGTGGTGAAACCACAGAAGACAACTACCCATATGGCACCAAGCGATAACTAAGCTAATGGTGTCATCCATTGGCGGACTCGGAGTGGCCGACGAACTCTACGCCGGAGCACTCCACTCTGGCGGAAGGTAGCCGAACGGAATCTACCAAATAAACAGACGCGCTCCCGCTGGAGAAAATGGCAGTCTCAGCATGGAACGCGATGCGCGCGTCTCCCCTTCTTGCATGAGTGGGCATGCTGGACACAGCGACGCTACGCCCGCCAAATGCGAGCGCTGCATAGTCCGACGCGACGCGCGACCGACGCGACCGGTGGCCGTTGGCGCGCCCACAGTTGGCACTGCTTCAGGGCACGGGGCGCTTGCAACTTCCGGTCGAATCCGTTGTTTCTCGCACAGTAGAAAAATTACCCCATCTCCCGCTAAAGGGAACCATGTGTTGATGCGAAGCAGCGGGCGCTAACGCTTACACTGGCGGCGGCGTTGACGCTGGCGCTCATCGCGGCGTTGCGCAGGAGAGAAATCTGGGGAGGCGCAATCACGCAGTGATGGACCGGTGTTTCCTAGAGCCCTGCACGGGCTCGGGCCTGCCCGAAAACCCGAGCCCGGCCCGGCCCACGGGCCGGGCCGGGCCGGGTAAAGTGGTTTTCACTGCGGGCCCGGGCCGGTCCCGGGCCTGAAGCTCCGGGCTTAGGGCCGGGCCCGGGTTTGGGGTAGCGGGCTCGGGTCGGGCCGGGCTTGAAATTAGCTCAGTTCTTAAGATTGTACCACATACGTTGTGCATACATATATGTTCCACATATTGTATCTCGAAAAAAACATTTCTTTTGTGGGGGGGCAAGCTATTTGGAGATGCTATATGAGGGACAATTCCTGAACTTCTTTTGCTTCTTGCATATGGGGCTACGTGATAGACCAGGCGCTTATATAGCTAACACCTCACTATTCTGTGATTTATTAATTGCTTTCGCTATTATTTTGTACCCGGAATGATATTTTGTAATCGCAATAATGAATGTAATGTAATAAATTTACATAGTTATTTATATCTCTAATCTATCATCGGAAGAGCGATCACAGAGCTCCAAAGCAGGGCAACGTTCTTGAAAGTTCCCGCAGTCCACTAAAAGGAAAGGTCTGCGCGGAGTCTTCTTACAAAGACTCGCTAGAAAGACACGATCTTTTTCCGTGGCTCCATCACGAATCACCGTGGTCATGTGACGCGATTTGTACATGCACAGCCTGCTTTGTGTACCCACATTATTAACGTCTGAGCTTTCCTCATGTTCTGCTATATCGTGTGAGAGCTAGACGATACTGCCGCAACAGCGTTGGAATAAAAAAGAAAGCTACAAATTTATTTAAATATTTATTTGAACATACTGTTAACCCACATTTGTGGGTCATTAGAGGGAGGGCGTACATCAAATAACAACTGATATGTAAAACGCTCAAGTAACATCAAATGTCAACAACAATAACCAAATCAATCCGAAAATCGCCAACAACTGGCATGACAAGAGACGCAAAGCATCATGACACCATCCAACAAATTTTAGGGACATAGCTGTCAAGGAAATGTTCAAAAGCCATTAAATCCGTGCATTCAGCAATTGGTGCGCGTAGTCCATTCCATGTCTCCTTAAAATTGCGGAAAAATGGAGACTGAAATACGTTTGTGCGGGTGGCGTAAGGTCTAATCACTGCACTATGATTTATTCTTCTAATCATTCTACCAGGCTCTCGTATGTACATACTTTTATCAACATTTCTGTGACCCTTGAGAACCTGAAATAATAATTTTATTTCGTTCCTCTTACACGAACTTAGCATCTCGGTAACTGAGTCTCATTTTTTGTACCTGGAACATGTGAATCTGGCTGCGGGTCTTTGGATTTCCAGCTCAGTGATTAGGCCTCTTTGATTCCGCATTGATTCCGTACCGGGTGATGTCCCCTTACGTTGAATCATATGCATACAATGAGTAACCATCGAGCAGCTTTTCGCGCCTTTATGACCAAACTGGAATGAACCCCAAAAAGAGATCAAATTATATACTCTGCTCAAACCAGCAAAAGGCTCTCAAAGAGTAGTTTTATAGATTATATTGAAGAGTGGTAGGACGCTTGGGAACAAAAGAATTGAAGTGATGGGCTGGAAAGCTATGTTCATTCTGCAGAAATCCGCAGAAACGTCCGAAATTTGCTGCAGTGGGGGAAGGCTGACAACTACGACTGCCGACGCCTTCACAATTCGCAAGGTCAGATTTCGTGCGCCCGTGCGTCTAGCCCACGCAGTTGAAGAAACTGTAGCGCGGAAGGATATCTGATGCAACAAAGCATAGCGTGCTTACAGCCAGAACCTCTTGATAATTTGACTTTTCGCACAATAAAGACGTGAAGAAATGAACTGTGAGCTAGGCCACAGAAACTTATTTAATTTCATTTTCATTTATTGATGCCCTAAAGGCCAAATGCATTAGGAGTGAGTGAGGAGAGGAGAAGGGAGCGGGGAGTGAGTAAAAAAGTACAGGTAAAAGCAAACAAGAAACTCAAACAATAAACAGAGACACAAGTTCTTCGGCCCTACAGACCGTGGATCGTAGCAGTGGTGTGATATATAGAAATATTGCTATAACAAATACCTTTTTCGTCATTTCGGCTGTTTATACGTATTTATTAAAATACACGTGGTGCACGGAATACGTTATAATTTTTATCTATGTTAGCGTGTTTACAACAAAGGTAATAAATTTGTCTTCTCCCCCTTTATTTCTCTTGCCGTGCCAAGGCGCTAGTATGCTGAAAATGGTGCTATATATCCAGAACGGAGCACGATTGGGTTTAATTAGAGCATGCTTTAAAGGAACACGGAACGATAAGTTTGCGCGCGATATTTCATAGCAGAAGAATAGTTTAACTGCTAAAAATGGCAAATAGAACAAATTTAAGTGATTTGAAAATAAAAATGATCTAGAAACATCCTTTTTTCAGCAATTTTCGGTTGTGCCTAGCCAGGGTCGTACCAGGAATTTTTTTCGGGGGGGGTGTTTATGTATAGAACGGCTAACTTTGGCAACTGGTGGTCGATGTGAAGGTGTTTAAATACTTCAGTATCACCTGAAAAGTTAAAGCATGAAAAAATTTCGGGGGGTGTCGGAACCCCCACAACTCCCCCCTAGTTACGGCCCTGTGCCTAACGCCCTAGCGGCCGTCGTTAGCAGCTGCAATACGTCACGACACCCCGCTCTCGCGCACGCACGGCCGCAGCAGGCGCTGGGGCCGTGGTGCCTCTTCATCGCTGTCGGCGCTACTCGCTTGCAATTATGGTCCGTCTGAAACGCCGGGGAATCTTATCGCTTTGTATGACACCTGCCTTCCCGCGGTCTGTTTTCGGTTTTCAAGCGTTCGTCGCGGCGAAAGGAAATGTCTTACTACTGCTGCGCTAAAGCTGCCATAAATCGTTGGTCGCAACACACCGTCCCAAACGTTTCCTAGAGATGAGACGCGGCGTAGACTTTGGATGCGTACTGCTCAGCGATCACGCCAAGCCTGGACACATTAAAAATGGACTTTAGTTGCTAGCTCGGAACACTTTCTCGCTTCACTTAGCTACGTCTGCAAAAAAAAAAAAAAAAAAGGCACAGCAAAACCATGGGACTGTGGCGCCAATCTACCTGTAATGCGCGCAAATGATCGAGGCATGCTTTCGAATATTGCGTGCTCTTCATGATGAAGAAGCCAACTAATTTCCGTTAATTCAACCTGTAAATGGCTTAAGATAGCGTGGATGTGACAGCGGCTGTAGTGTGCACAACGTTATGAAACGGCTGAGAAATTCAACACATTCGGTGCCTCGTCACACAAAAACGAAATGCGCAACGGTCGAACGCCGACCGCATGAGCAAACACAAAGCGACGAGCTACGATGCCTCGATTAAGCCGCAATAACTGCCTTTCTGCCGCAACGAAGCTGCTCAAAACCACGTATTTTGCACACTCCATAACAGTAATTTATCTACTGCTGCACTGCACGTTGGACCATGTTGCTGGCCCGGACTGCCTGACTGACAAGGAAGACGGTGGCTGGACGGACGGCTGTCAAATGAAGGTGTCATGACGTCACGGCTTCCAACTCGCGTAGGCCGGGTGGCTTGGCGCACGCTCATAGAAACGTAGAAATTAGACCATCCGCTGAAAAATTCTATAAGTGACGACTTCTTTTCGATGTAATCGCACGAATTCATTTTCAATATTTCCGCAAAATTTTTAGATTTTGCTTCGGTATTCCTTTAAATTTCACTAAAGAGCGCAATGTAAACAAAGCGAGGATATCGTTCTGTTCTTTGTCTCCTCTGTTCTTATTGCGCGCCCTGTTGAAACTGAACTCATGCTGCAAACCTCTTTTCTTGCTCCAATATCTGCTTTCTAATGCTCTTGATGATTGCCATTGCATCTGTAGAAACAATATGTACAGTATAGCTCTGCCGAATAACCGTTCATCGTACCCAGTATCTCCGGTCATCTGTTACCACAGTAAATCCCTTTTGTACAAGTAATTACCGTAGATTAAAACATGCCTGTTGGCGTAGCATGCGTCAACAAAACGTAGATATTTGCTACTAAAACGCCTTGCTGTCGATTCCATGTTCGGGCCACACCGCCTGGATTATAGGTTCGGGCCCCAGTCGGGCCCGATCTGTGGTCGGGCCGGGCCGGGTCGGGTAGGCGAAATTTTTTTCTCGGGCTCGGGCCGGGCCCAGGCCTCGCTTTTGAGTCTCCGGGCCGGGCTCGGGCGGGTAAACTTAGACGAGTGCCGGGCTCGGGCCGGGCCCGGGCCAGGAATCACGGCCCGCGCAGTGCTCTAGTATTTCCTACTAGACCATGCCAATAGCTGCTAATGGGCAATGAGAAACAGAATAATCCGATTGGACACAGAGACCCGCACTCCGCTCTTAGTTAACGCGCACGCTGCGAATTTTTATCGTTCGACAACGCATAGGAGAAATATGCCACTGGCACAACCTTGCAGGTCAAGATCCAGTGCCTATATATACGGGGTGGCCAGTGAACGGTTGTGCAGCGCGAGAAGTCGGTTTTTTCAATCAAGAAACTCGCTAGCAGACGCTGCCTGCGTCGGCGTTGCGAGGTGAGAGAGGGGGAGCGTAGGAGAAGAGAGAGGCGGAGGGGACGCACATGCGCGTCCCCTCCTAGGCATCCCTCCCGCGGTGTAAACGCCGCGGGAGGGATGCCCTAGAGGAGAGAGGCGGGAGCGTAGGAGAGGAGAGAGAGGGGGGTGAGGACGCGCATCCGCAGTGGGGGCGTGGTCGCCGCGGAGAGGGATGCCTAGAGGAGAGAGAGGGGGAAGCGTAGGAGAGGAGAGAGGGGGGAGGGGACGCGCATGTGCAATGGGTGTGTAAACGCCGCGGGAGGGATGCCTAGAGGAGAGAGAGGGGAAGCGTAGGCGAGGAGGTGCGTGGAGAGGGTTCGCGCATGCGCAGTCAGGGGGGGTCACGCCGCACACCACCACCACCACCACCACCCGATTGAATTTCGCCATAAGATGCTTCACATCTAAAAAAAAGCCCCCACCTCCCCGAAGGGAATCGTGAGGAAATGCGAATGCATTTCGCGCGCGCTTCACTCCATTTATATATGGTGGTTGTGGTTCGAAGAAGTAAAAGGCGCCTAATTTCTGCAGCCCGGTCGGGAGCACGGCGCAGCGCCTTTTTTTGCTTTTTCTTGTTTTTTTTAAATTTTTTTTATTTATTTTTTTAAATTTTTTTTTTCATATATAGCTCCGCCGAGCTCCGCCGCAGACCGCTTTTAGTTAACGCGCACGCTGCGAATTTTTATTGTTCAACAACGCACAGGAGAAATCTCCCACCGGCACCAACTTGGAGGTCAAGATTCATTGCCATATATACTGGGTGGCCAGTGAACGGTTGTGCAGCGCGAGCAGTCGGTTTTTTCAACCAAGAAACTCGCTAGCAGACGCTGCCTGTGTCGGCGTCGCGAGGCGAGAGAGGGAGAGGGGGGGAACGTAGGAGAGAGAGAGGGGGGGCGCGCATGCGCAGTGGGAGTGTGGACGCTGCGGGCAGAGATGCCTAGAGAAGAGAGGGGGAGCGTAGGAGAGGGGAAGAGAGGTGGGACGCGCATGCGCAGTGGGAGTGTGGGCGGCGCGGGCAGGGATGCCTAGAGGAGAGAGGGGGGGAGCGTAGCAGGGGGAGAGAGGAGGGGAGGCGCATGCGCAGTGAGGGTGTGGTTGCCGCGGGGAGGGATGCCTAGGGGGGAGAGAGAGAGAGAGAGAGGGAGAGAGGAGGTTTGTTTATTTTATTTTTTTTAAAGGGTTTGCGCATGCGCACTAAGGGCGGTCACGCCGTACACCACCACCACCGGATTAAGCTTCGCCATAAGATGCTTCACATCTAACACCTGCCGGCGCGCACACCTCCTCAACCTATCCTCCTCCTCCTCCTCCGCGGACAACGCCAACGCCGCACAACGCCAACGCCGGATGCCTGACATAGCCCGACTATGAAATGCATTCGCATTTAAAAGTTGCTCCGTGGAGTGGATCTCGCGACACAGCTGCTCCGGAACTGTCAATGAAACATACAGGGAGCACTTCCGCATAGAGCGCGAAAAGTGCTACCGGATGTGCTCCGAATCTGCCAATGGGTGGCACCATAATATATTCGTATAATTGTCTCCAATATGTTCCACCTCGACGATGCAGCCGAGTGAAAATTATGATTCAAAGAGCTCTGTCGTGGCTCTGACTGATAATATTAAGCTACTAAAATAAAGCAAGCATAAGTGTTGCCCTACCAGATGTCGCTTGCCCAACTAACTGCTCTAACAGACGATGGCATGAAGGTCGTCACCGTAACTGCACCTGCCCAAGCTGAAGTCTCACGGTTTCCGAGTGCTGACGACGCCATTTTTCGCAGTATGATTGGTTCAGACCTTTCGCCTGACCATGCCGACGCCCTCTGCCAGGTTTTGGCTTCATACAGTGACATCTTCGATATCCATGACCATCTCTTGGGCCAGACTAAGATTGTCACTCACCGAATTAACACTGGTGACTCTGCGCCCATTCACCGTCGGCCTTACGGTGTGTCCGCATCAGAGAGAGAAGTGATTAAAAAAGAAGTGGCCAAAATGCTAGCGAAAGACATCATCGAACCATCATCTAGCCCTTGGGCCTCCCCCGTGATATTAGTAAAGAAGAAAGACGGCTCCTGGCGTTTCTGCATTGATTATCGCCACCTCAACAAAATTACCAAAAAGCAAGTGTATCCTCTTCCACGTATTGATGACGCACTCGACTGTCTCCATGGCGCCACCTTCTTTTCGTCTCTCGACCTCCGATCAGGCTACTGGCAAATTGCTGTAGACGACATGGACCGTGAGAAGACCGCCTTTGTTACCCCTGACGGCCTTTACCAATTCAAGGTCATGCCCTTTGGCCTCTGCAATGCTCCGGCAACCTTCGAGAGAATGATGGACACACTGCTACAAGGATTTAAATGGTCTACGTGCTTGTGTTACTTGGACGATGTGATAATCTTCTCGCCCACCTTCACAACACACCTTGAACGTATTTCGGCCGTCCTATCTACATTTAGACGGGCTGGCCTCCAGCTCAATTCCTCGAAGTGCCACTTCGGCCTTCGTCAACTTACTGTGTTGGGCCACCTTGTTGACGCTTCTGGTGTCCGACCAGATCCGGCCAAAGTACGCGCTGTCACGAACTTCCCCGTTCCTCGCTCTGTCCATGATGTTCGCAGTTTCGTGGGCTTGTGCTCCTACTTCCGCCGGTTCGTGAAAGACTTTGCGGCACTCGCACGCCCACTTACTGACCTTCTAAAACAAAACGTCCCGTTTTGTTGGGGTCCTCTACAAGCTGATGCCTTCTCCCAGCTAATCACCGCTTTGACGACACCACCTGTCCTTGCACATTTTGATCCAGATGCTCCTACAGAAGTGCGAACAGATGCTAGTGGTCATGGAATCGGTGCAGTTTTAGCCCAAACCCAACGGGGCACTGAGCGTGTAATTGCGTATGCAAGTCGTCTCCTTTCCAAGTCGGAACGCAACTACTCCATAACAGAACGGGAATGCCTTGCCCTTGTCTGGGCGGTTTCAAAATTCCGTCCTTACTTGTACGGCCGACCTTTCCGTGTCGTCACAGACCATCACGCACTCTGTTGGCTTTCTTCACTGAAGGACCCCACCGGACGAGTTGGCCGTTGGGCGTTGCGTCTGCAGGAGTACTCCAACTCAGTTGCCTAGAAGTCTGGACGCCTCCATCTAGACCCCGACTGCTTGTCCCGCTACCCTGTTGACCAACCGGACGGATCACTCATCGAGCCTGGCCCCAGCGTCATGTCCACGTCTCACTGGCTGCGGATTGGTGACGAACAACGTCGTGATGCCTCCTTGCGATCACTCATTGACCGTCTGGAATCTGCCCCCTAACGACGCATCACTCCGCATGTTCGTCCTCTTGAACGGCACGCTGTACCGTCGTAGTGTCCAGCCAGATGGCCCTGAGCTACTCCTCGTCGTGCCTAAACACATGCGTTCAACGGTGCTGCATGAGCTTCACGACGAACCAACTGCCGGCCATCTGGGCGTATCTCGCGCGTACGACCGTGTCCGGCGCCGGTTCTTTTGGCGCGGTCTCGCCCGGTCCGTTCGACGTTACGTGGCCTCCTGCGAGAAATGCCAACGTCGGAAGCGACCTGCTGCACCCTCCGCAGGACTTCTTCAGCCGATCTCCATCCCTACCGAACCTTTCTACCGTGTTGGTGTAGACCTTCTCGGTCCTTTTCCCGAGTCCAACTCTGGCAACGAATGGGTCGCCGTTGCTATAGAATCATGCAAACAGGTATGCCATCACTCGAGCGCTCCCTACCAGCACCGCTACTGACGTTGCCGACTTTTTGCTCCACGATGTCATTCTACACCATGGGGCTCCCCGCCAATTGCTCACGGATCGTGGTCGTGCATTTTTGTCCCGAGTAATCGACGATCTCTTGCGCTCTTCGTCAACGCAGCACAAGTTGACCACTTCCTACCATCCCCAAACGAATGGTCTCACCGAGCACCTGAATCGCACCCTCACGGACACGCTCTCAATGTACGTTTCATCTGACCACCGTGACTGGGACCTGGCGCTACCTCACGTGACCTTCGCTTACAATTCCTCACGCCATGACACCGCTGGATATTCACATTTCTACATGCTATATGGCTGTGATCCGACGTTGCCGCTGGACACTCTACTTCCGGCTACTAAACCTCCGCCAAGCGAATACGCACGCGATGCCATCGCTCGTGCCGACCACGCGCGCCAGTTCGCCCGCTCTAGGCTGTCGGCTTCACAAGCAACCCAGAAGACCCTCTACCACAGCAGGCATGTCGACGTTCATTTCTCACCCGGTTCACTGGTTCTCCTGTGGTGCCCAGTTCGCCGTGTTGGCTTGTCAGAGAAGTTGTTGTCTCGATACATGGGTCCCTACCGTATCGTCCGCCAGGTAACGGACGTAACCTACGAAATCGTTCCCGTCTCTGAGACCACCCCACCTGCAATCACATCCAGAGATGTAGTGCACGTCAGCCGACTAAAACCGTACCACTCTCCCTCTGAAGATGACGTTTAAAGTGCACCGAGACGGCGCTTTTACCGCGGGGGGTAATGCTACGTAGAATATCAAGGGTCAGATATTCTGCCTACAGAAGACGACAAAGAGGACTGGCCTGTCCGGTGTGCGTGCTGTTCGCCATCTTGTCGATGCTCTGCACAGCAGTGTAAATACAGCCGTAACCAGTCACGTCTCGTGTTATTTTACGTAACAATATTATTACATTCGGCTGATAGACGTCAGACTCTGGAGTTTTGCACACACGTAGCGCCACCTGTCGGAGCAGTTTTGGGTACTGCAAAGCCCGGTTCCCTTGCACAGTTTGCTGTGCAACCAGGTGCAACTAGCGAGTTGGAAACAAGGATTGATCTAAATATGGCGTGTGTTTGCGCACTTAACAATTAGAAAAAGAGCTACGAATTTGTCTCCGCTAGTCGGACGCGCAGCCGAACCGCCGTGAAGTGCATGCCAGAACGACGGCGAAAACAACAGCAGACGCGACAGTTCCGCGCGCTACGAAGAAAGGCCTCACTCGACGCTACCGTTGCGTTGTGAATTGGCACGGACGTGAAGGACTTCAGTTTCACCGATTTCCGTAGCTGTTGCACGAAGCAGAACTAGCAGAACGGCGAGAGCTCTGGATACGGGCAGTTGCGAACGCGTTGAGTAAGCGAATTACTCGCGTTCTCCAAAGCCAGTCGCATGAGAAAGTGTGATAATGTGGGTGTCATGTTAGTGTTTTTAGTAGCCTTGACGTAGAACCGTGGTAACCTTGACTATGAAGCTCAGCAGAGCCTCAGACCGCGGTGCGTGCCGTGCAGCAGTTAAATGCAGACTGTTGAAGCGCGCAATAAACATCGCGCACTCCGCGACCACACACAGCATCCCGCACGTAGGCATTGAAGGTTCTAAGTTCCGGCTTTAACAAACAAATGCTAACACGTGCGTCATAAAAGTAAATCGCAAAATTTTGGTCGTGACCACCGTCAGGTTTTTCTTGCCCGTGGTCTCCGCGATTGCGGGAGCTATCTCGGAGGCCACGGTTTTGCCTTTCATTGTACACCGAGAAAGTGGACACGCACGTATTCTCATTTGCAGTATACACAAACGGAAGGCAACCGTCAACTGTACATTGGGGGATGCGTAATAAAACAGTTCAACGCACAGGAAGCGAGAGATGGATGGAGAATACAACTGCAAAGGCGAAAATCGCCGGGGCCATTCGTTCCTAATAAAGCGAACTTTGTACCACTGATCCTAAGAAACATTGCTCCTGTATGTACTTCATCGCTTTGACATTATGTATATGCCCAAAGTTAACGCATCTAGGCATTACAGAACGCACCTCGGAGTGCCTCGAACTAGATGGCATGCGATGCTCCATTGCGCTCGCGAGTTGCAGCACGCTGAAATAACTGAAACATCTTTTGCATTGTAGCCGCAGTTCACTTTGATGAGCTCTACTCTTCTGAAGCGAGGGTGGGTTGACGGAAGAAGCTTTCCAGGTCCTTAATTTTTAGTAAACAGCCCTCAGCACCAGCGAAAGAGGCGGGTTCTATAGTGGCCTATGCACATTCGCTTGCGGACGGCTGGCTCTCTTTGCACTACCCAGTTATGGCCAGGCCGGCGATGAGAGCGCAGGTGGTGGCGTTTTTCGCAGCGCCGCCTGGGCAGAGTCTGACGTCTATATTGCACGGGTAATGATCATCAAGCGAAGGAGTGCGGCTTATAATTGATTTGCGCCTGCCTCTCATATTACTGATGGATGATACTGCAGCATTCTGGATATATAGTTTATAAAATGACACTTTTTTCTTGGATAACATCAGTAAGTAGAACTTCACGGGTTCATAAAAGTGGAAACATTGCGAGCTTGGTTTATTTTTCTTTTTTTTTCATCTTCTCAGGGCACAGTACCATAAGGAAAACGCCTAAGAATAGTGCAGTCAGCTCGCACCCCATCTGATTTTAACGCAATAGTGTTAAAGAACTGAGCTTCGCAGAAATTTCAATATCGGCGTCGTTGGCAGTAAACGAAAAATCGATGTTTCCTTTGAGCGAAAATCCAAGACATAAGCGAATAAATTAATAACTAAAACGTTCTGCTCGAGTGGGAATCGAACCCAGGCCTGCTGTGTGGCAATGAGGTGTTGGACCAGAGTCACGCCTCTGGCTGAAATTGACTCTGAAAAAAAAAACTGATACGAATGTCAAGTAGAGCCGGATATATCCTTAGCGCATATGATCTTGCACGGCAGAGGCGTATAGTCACACCAGGCATGAGAACATCTGAATCGCGCAACGACAGGGAGGTTTAATGGCCCACGTATTATACCGCGCTCATGCCTAATTAAGCATCATCATCAGAAAGAGCATCAACAAACGTGCGAGTGCGCGTATTGCTTTACACGTCGTGTACTTCGTGAATTCGCAAAAATGAAGATTTATGGCGCAGTGGACACTACCCTATAGTTCTTGCAGTACGCATTTGACGATAGGCGGACATCGCCAATGTTACGCGCAGAGACGTCCCTTTCCTTACATCCCCGTTGAGCTGTCCACTGAGAAGTGAGTCATGCCTAGCGAGTGAGAAGGCGGTGCGAACGAGGCCCGATTACGCTATCGAGTTCTGCTATTAAAGACGAAGCTCAAGTGTCCTTGAAGTATCTCAAGCGTCCTTATTGCCGAGCTGATCCCGACCGGCACGTGTCTGCTGACACGCAAGTGTCAGTGTGCTGTGTCAACCAATTCGGTGTGCGTAGCAGGAAAGGGACACAGGTCTGTTCGCGCTCCCAGAGAGGAGCGCTTCTGCCGTGACTCGCTTGACACCGGCAGAGCATAGTTCTCCGAAATGTCCATACTCCATCTCCCTCAAGATGTTTTGAGAAAAAAAAAACCGGCAGATCCCACGCACTGTGGGAATCGATGCATAATGCGAAGCAGCCAGCAAGGAACAAATAATGCTGTAGATAATACGCATGTCATGATTTACATGTTAGGACATGTAATTTATGTTTGTCATGCAGTCACGTCGCGCAATAGCAATTTTGGTGTATATCAAGCATGCGAACAGGATGTAAGCGGACTATGAACGTGGCCGTGGCATGTTAATGGCATTGTAGATGACATGCATGCCATGATATTCATGTTACCACCTGCCACTTATGATCGATATATAGTCACGTCACGCAATACCAAATCTGGTGTATATCAAGCTAGCCAAACGTCCACGAGAGTGCCATGAGCGTGGAATGCAAGTCACTTTGCACATGACATGTCATGATTTCCATATCACCACTTGTGATTTATGCTCATCGTACAATCACGTCCCTCAATACCAAATTTGTTGTATATCAAGCTAGCGAAACCGCGGCGAGCGTGCCGTGAGCGTGGCATGCAAGTCATGTTGCACATGACATGTCATGATTTCGATATTACCACTTGTCATTTATGCTCGTCATACTATCATGTTGTTCAAAAGGCCACTTTGTACATTCCAAAGTTTGTTCGGCGAAAGCTTGTGGCCATTCCACTGACTATAACATGTCTTTTTTTTTTTACACTCTCATTGGGATGGCACACAAGCGCAATGTGTGCGTGTTTTTCTTTTATTGCGATAGCAATTATATGGACACTCGCGGCTGGTTTTCGCCGTCGGCGTCGGCGTCATTTGCCGTATATGTATATGTATATATATAACCGGGCCCGCCCGTCGTTCGTGAGCGTGAAAAGACGCGAGGGGGGGGTCCCTCGAGCGACCTTCGATTTTACGAGCGGGGGCGCGGCATTATCTCCCCTTCTCGGCGGCCGACAGCGGGCGGGGGGGGGGGGGGGCGACGTTCGATTTTACGAGCGCGGGCGCGGGCGCGCGCTTTATCTCACCTTCTCATCTCCCCTTCTCGGCGGCCGGGCCGGCGTACCCTTCTACGTGCTGCGCTTTCAACGCGAAGAGAATTCTCTTAAACAAGCGTTTTCTAGAGTTGCGTGAGATCGGATCCAAAAAGAGTTAGCTGCCAGCCTCACTTCGTGTAACATAACAATTTTTTGCTATCGCATTCATTGCTTCACCCTTGCGGTGAAACTGTGACTTTTTTTAATTTTTTACTTCGAATCGCAGCGAGACGCGAGACCAATCTGCCTCCGTTTCACATGCGTTCGTATTCTCGCGCTTCGCGCATCGTGCAGACGGCATCCGCGTTCCAGCGTTTAAATTGATGGATACTTTGTAAATTCCAAATTACGTTCCTCGAATGCCTGTGCCCACTGAGACGGGTCGGTCAGAATGGAACGCGAAGCGCGCGTCTCCCTCCTTGAATGACTAGACACGCTTGGCACAGTGACGCTACGCAAGCAAACCGCAACGCTACGCAAACACACGCCGGTCGTGGCGTCCGCTTGCGCGCCCCGGCGCCCACCTGGCGCCGTGCTAGGGCACGGCCGGAGGGATGGTCGGATGGACGGACGGACGGACGTGAGCATGAGGCATTAAAGGCTTTCGCTTTAAAAATTTGGTGTATATCAAGCTAGCGAAACGGCCACGAGTGTCATGAGCGTGCATGCAAGTCATGATGCA
The DNA here is from genome assembly GCA_030522465.1 of Rhipicephalus appendiculatus. NCBI lineage: Eukaryota > Metazoa > Arthropoda > Arachnida > Ixodida > Ixodidae > Rhipicephalus > Rhipicephalus appendiculatus. The sequence continues at coordinate 34,493 of JALIZH010004936.1, forward strand.
CACTACATGTCATGATTTCCATATCACTACTTGTCATTTATGCTCGTCATACAATCCGGTAGTTCAATACCAAATTTGGTGTAGATCAAGCTAGCGAAACGGCCACGAGAGTGTCATGAGCGTGGCATGCAAGTCATGTTGCACATGACATGTCATGATTTCCATATGACCACTTGGCATTTATGTTCGTCATGCAGTCACGTCACGCAATATCAAATTTGGTGTATATCAAGTTAGCGAAATGGCCGTCAGCGCGCCATGAGCGTGGCATGTAAATCATGTTGTACGTGACATGCAGGTCATGATTTTCATATTACCACCTGTCTTTTTTGTTGGTCGTGCAGAAATGTCTCATCGTACCAATTTATGGATACATCAAGTTAAGCAAACGGCCTCAGGAGCAGTATGGCCATGGTGTGTAAATCATACTTTGCATGACAAG
>JALIZH010004941.1:0-15842 GCA_030522465.1 Rhipicephalus appendiculatus
AGCTGTTTCTCGCTGTGCAATATTTAGTTCAACTTTTCTTACACTGGAGCAGGTGTGAACACCATTAAAGTGGTGTTGCAAATAATGCACATCGCCTTTCCTGAATACTCGTTATGTATCACGTGATTTCTTGCCCATGTATCTTCATGATGTTGTTTTGCTGATGTTCTTCCAACTTTTTACAGCAACTGCACAAACGACTCATCATATGTCTGTGATGAGCTGAGTGATGACACTGACAATGAGTAAGTTTATTGCTGTTTTTCAAGTTTCCTGTAAGCATTACAGACACGCAAGAAATTTCACGAAACTCTTGCACTTTTTCGCATGTGCAACAGCACCAAAAAGTGACTTAGGAGTGGTTTTGAAGTGAGCAGACAAAGGGTGACATTTTAGAAACGATTGCCCAGTCAATTTCAGTATTGATAAAAACAATTGAAGGGGCATGGTGCTGCAGCCATAGGGGCTGCAGCACCATGGATTGATGAATGTGGTTGGACAAAATGTACGAAGAGCTATCATGCACTAAAAGCCTTGTGATTTTGAGTGTATTTGATGAATTGGTTGATGTGAGTTTCCTTTCGCGTTAATTATGAAAGCAGTGTAACAGTGATAAAAATTCATTCATTTGAAGGCGCGGTTTTGTGTGGATTCAATGCGATCAGTTTCTGTGGAATTCCGAACGAAGGAAACATATTTCAATTAATGTCGTGTTGTAATATTGTCATTAAAATGGTAAACTATATAATTGAAGGGAAGTTACTGAATGACCAAATGCCCACACGATTGATGTGCACCATGAAAATTTTCGACTAGGGTCACCTGAGTCGTGGGCAGTAGCATCCACCAGTGTCAACAGGTGGTCTTGCTTTTGACATACAGTTCGAAGGTTCGAGAAGGTGGAAATATATCAGGAACACGAATGCTATTGAGCAGTGATAAGTATGTCTGTCCTTGTTTTAATGCCTATATTGGTGTGTGAAGGCCATACCTCTGAATCGTCAGTAAAGACTGCTGCCGTGCAAGTTAATCACCACGACTGTGTAGTTTGATTGCTTAGTGACAGTGCACAATTTTCTATGTTTGGGTAATACTTGTTTGATGTTAATTAACAGAAATGATGAGTTGTCTACACAACAGCTAAATGGTTGCAGGAACTGCTGCATTTCTTTTAGAATAACTGAGTTTTTTCGGTGGTCTTTATCAGCGGTTATCTGCTATGTCAAATATTCGATTCAAGAGGCTGCTACTGTACATAATTGTACTGAGTCCTTTTGTTCAAGTTTACCCTAGGTGAAAAGCTTCACTAGCGTCAATTCTAGGTACTATTCTTGCTGCTAGCATGAAGGACTTCCTGCATGTTCTTGCGCAGTGAGTGAAGGTTCTAATGAATGAGCATTTTTTATTATCTTTGCAGGCTACCTGCACAAGAGTTAGGTGAAGACGGAGTGGCTGAAAAGAAATACATCGTCTTTCAGTCATGCTTGATGGACCTCTTGCAGCACTGCAAGATTTGCGGAGCGTCAGGGAGCACTGTTGACATCGTGACAAGTGGGACAATGATTTTCACGACCACAACGTGTGTAGGAAACCATGTAACAAGGTGGTGCAGCCAGCCTATGGCCCAAGAAAGGCCACTTGGGAATGTGTTGTTGAGCTGTGCCATATTGTTTACTGGGAGCAGCCCAACTAAGGTCATTCGCCTGCTCCCTGTAATGGGGGTACAGACTCTGCAAAAGACACAGTATTTTCAATACCAGAGGTGCTACCTACTTCCAGCAGTTTAGCAGGTTAGTACCAGTGCTAATAAGGCTAAAACAAGGGCTAGTTGGCTTGCAATTGTCTTGTAATTTCAGTAATGTAATGTGAGTTAGTCTCAGAGATGTTTCTTTTTTGTTTTTAAATTTCTGACTTTTGCCACTGTCATGAGGTGCGTTCATATAAGGTTGAGCTCATGCCTGAGTTCATTTTGGCCTACTGTTAGTGCAACAACTAATAAATAACCATCATTTTTAAGGCTGTTAATGTCCTTTAAAGCCTTGAAAGCTTTGGTATTGGTGCTTGGTAAAGCCTCCAACACCTTGGTATAGCCAGTGCTGCGGTAGTTTGTAACGATAGCAGCACGTTTTGAAATATGTTTATAAATTGCAAAAGCAAAATGGTTAGAGCATGGGTAATATAAAATATCATCATCAAAACGCCAGAAGAAGAAGAGGAAAGAAGACTTCTCCCCTGGCGCGAGCGCGTGCTACTTCACTTCTTCTAATAAACCGTTTTGGTTCGTTCGAAGCAGTCACTGGTCTCGATCGTCTTATCAATGGTGCCGTGAACCAGGATACTACCTCCCCGCCGGCAAGAAAGGTCCACCTGCCACGGAGCAGCAGAGAAGAAAACGGCGGAGGAGCAGAGGATTGACCTGGATCGAGCGACGAGACCACGGTGGACAGCAGAAGCATCGAAACGGATGACTGACAAGTAAGGCGTCATTGTTACCTGCCTAAAAATGAGCAAGGAAGTGATAACGAAGAAAAGGAAGGCGCTTCGCTCTCAGATCACGCAGCTGATCAACGCTGCCGAGCAGCAAATTAATGATGGAGTTAACCGGGAGCAGCTGCTCACAACGCAGGCGCAGATTAAAGGAATAAGCGAGAGCCTCAAGAGCGCCAACGAGCAAATGGAAAAGTTTCTGACCGAAGAGTGTGCCGAACCTGAATTCGAAAGAGTTATAGAGTATGACATGAAAATAACGGCGATCTTGACTTCGAGGGCCAGCGCAATCGGATTCAAACGATAGGACAAGGCAGGCGACGTCGTCAAGTGCAGGACAGGACGCGACGGAGCTAGTTAAGCTACCAAAGCTTGAAATGATAAAGTTCGGCGGGAAGGGTTTGGAGTGGAACCGATTTTGGGCTCAGTACGAGTCGGCAGTTCACCTGAGACCGAACATGAGCTTAGGGCAGAAATTCAATTACTTGTTAGCATCGCTAACCGGAAAGGCGGCTGCTGCTATTGAAGGGTTGCAGTACTCGGCAGAGGATAATTATGACGAAGCAATCAAAATACTGCAGACAACGTTCGGAAATCGTGAGCATTCCATTGAGATGCATATGAACGAGCTTTTGAGCTTAGAGAAAGTGAGGTCTGCTCAAGATACCGATAACCTAACTAGGCTTGTGCAGAGAGTGCAAGTCAACATGTTGGCACTCAAATCACTGAAAGTGGAAACCGATAGCTACGCGCCGATGTTGTTCCCAGTGCTAAAAAGAGCAATTCCACCAGAATTATCAGTGCAGTTTAAGTCATGGGAAGCTATGACAAGCAGGCCAGCTTCAGTAGATGGTGCTCAAAGCAACCCAACAGGAAAGTCGTGTGAGGAAAAGCTGAACAGGCTTCTGTTATTCTTGAGAGAGCAAGCAGCTTTTAGGGAAGAAACGCAACGTGAACAAGAGAGGATAACTGCAAACCAACGGGATAACGGCCGACAGATACGCACAACTTCAAGCTTCTACAGCTCAGCGGACAGAAGCTGCTTATTCTGTAAGCAGAAAAGCCATGCAACTGAAGACTGTCGTAGGAGCATTCCAATGGATGAAAAAGAAAGCTGTGCTTACCAAAAATAAAGCATGCTTCAGATGCACACGACCAATCCACACTGCACGTATTTGCAAAGCCCAAGTGAAATGCAAGCAATGCAAGGGACGGCATGCTACGTCAGTGTGTAGAACTGTGCAGAAAGCAAGGGCGGAGCTCGTCACAACAACCCAAGCCGAAGCGACGACATCTACGCTACATGCTACTGAAAATCTGAAGCAGAATTTTGTGCTGTTGCAGACGGCTGTCGCATACATAGAAGGAGAAAAATGTGGCCGACATTGCCGTTTGCTATTAGATAGCGGAAGTCAGCGTTCATTCATTGAAGCCGGATTAGCGAAAGAAATAGGTGCGAAGGTGCTGCGACAGGAAAGGCTGACGATTGGTTCATTTGGAGGAAACGAAAAGGTCAAGCTAATGAAAGTTGTGCAAGTGACTATAGCGCAAAGAGAAACAAAAACAACAACGGTGATCGAAGCGTTACAAGTCGACGTGATCTCGCACAGTTGTATACCCGCTCCAAGCCAGAAACTCAGCGAGAAAATGAAGCAACTGAAGATGCAAGTGGCTGATGACAGGACCGAAACGACTGCAACAGACTCCGTAGGACTGCTCATCGGCTCAGATTATTATTGGGAGTTCTTCACTGGTAGAACCCGAAGGATCGAGGGTCGACTGATGGCTGTCGAGACAACACTGGGCTGGGTTCTGCAAGGTCCGTCGGAGCAAAGCAAGACAAGGCTGACCCAAAATCAAGCAGTCATGGTTCTGAAGGTTGAAGCTGCAGAAACAGAACTTAAGCAAGAACTACAAAAATTCTGGAGCCTGGAGTCAATGGGGATCACAAGAAACAGTTTGGATGCCACAGGAGATTATATCGTCGAGGCATTCGAGCAAAATATAGTGCAACAAAACGGTCGATATCAAGTCACCTTGCCATGGAAACAGAACGTCAACTTGGAAAGCAACAAGGAAAATGCCATGAAAAGACTACAGCAACTGACGAAAAGGCTGCAGGAAAATGAAGACGTGCTGCGTCGCTACGACAAAGCTATAACAGAGTATATGAAATAGGGAGTCGCAGAAGAGGTTCAAGAGTCATCAGAACCGCAAAATGCACTTTGTTATTACATGCCACATCATGCGGTCATCCGAGAGGACCGAGCCACGACAAAGGTTCGAGTAGTGTTTGACGCCTCGTCACACTCTCAAAAGGGCATGTCCTTAAACGACAATCTGGAGGCGGGACCCAATTTGAATGAAGACATGCTGTCGCTGTTGATAAACTTCCGAAAAGAAAAAAGTGGCATTAGTAGGAGATGTAGAAAAGGCGTTTCTACAAATATCTATACGCGATGAGGATAGAGATGCGATGAGATTTCTGTGGTGGAAGCATGACGCAGAGGGAAAGCTACTGAATGAAGTACAAACCTGGCGCATGACAAGGGTAACGTTCGGCACAACACCCAGCACATTTCTTCTAGCAGCTACAATAAAGCACCATTTAAGACAATTGGCTGACCGGTTTCCGGATACGACAAGGGCACTGCAGAAAGCAATCTACGTGGACGACGTCATTCTGGGGCAGAAATGCTTGATGATGCAGTGAAGTTGTACAAAGAGGCAAAGCAAGTGTTTAGAGAGGCGTCAATGAACTTGAGAAAGTGGACATCCAATGAAAAGAGATTAAACAAAATCATTGATGAAAACGAAAGGGACGACGCCCACATAGAAATTCGATCAAAAGGGCACACACTGCTTTTGGGCTTGATATGGCAACACGCAAAGGACACGATTTATTTCCCTGTGGAAAAGTGGGAGTCATTAACAGCTGCAGCGTACATAACCAAAAGGACAGTGTTGCAAGCAACAGCAAAGATATTTGATCCGCTCGGTTTGTTGTCACCGTTTACAGTCCGCGCAAAGATAGGCCTGCAGAGACTGTGGAAAATGGACGTCACGTGGGACGACCACCTCCCTAAAGAAGAATGCGACAAGTGGAGGAACCTCATGTCTGAAGCGGAGGCCCTTCGAGTTCTAGAAGTCATCCGATGCTACGCCAGCAAGGACCAACTAGTACAGGCATACAAGCTGCATGTCTTTGCCGACGCGAGCCCATCAGCATACGGAGCGGCAGCATACTTAGTAGTAGTGTACGAAGATGGAAGCAAGGAATCAAGGCTAGTGGCAGCGAAAAGCCGCGTAGCTCCAATTAAAGAGCTAACATTGGCGCGACTCGAACTGATGGCAGCGGTGGTAGCATCGAGATTATGCGACTACATCAAAAGTCACTTCAACGAAAGAATTCAAGAAACACACTGCTGGACGGATTCGATAATTGTGCTTCACTGGATCAAATGAACAAGCAAGAGAGATCAGTTTGTTGCCAACAGAATCGCAGAAATAAGAGAGAAAACACTTCAAGCAAGCTGGTCATTCGTTCAAGGTGAAGACAACCCTGCTGACCTACTTACAAGAGGAATAAGCGCAAAGGCGTTGATAAACTCAAAGTTATGGTGGCATGCACCCAAATGGGTAACCTCACTGGAGAAGAACACAGCAAGTATGATTGAGACGAATGCAGAAATGGAAGATCAGCACGAAGCGCAATGCCACGAATGCACGGGAAGAGCACAAAATGAACCAATCTTAGATATCGAGAGGTATTCATCATACGTACGGCTTGTAAGAGTGACAGCATGGTTGTTCAGATTCATCGACAATACAAGAAAAATACATCACAAGGGGTCGTTGACTGGAAAAGAGGTAACAAATGCAGAGACATATTGGATAAGACAGACCCAAGTACCACTGAGACAGACAAGGGGAGAGGCTGATTCAAGCGCCAAGTCCTTTCAAATTAATGGGCACGAAGTCTACCTTGATGACGACGGACTCATCAGACAGAAGGGACGATTGCAATGCAGCCAGGAATCCAACAGGCACGTCATAGTACTTCCAAAGGACGGGCGTTTCACGGAACTGTTAATACGTCACGTGCATCGGATGGTACTGCACGGAGGAGTTCAAGCGACACTCGCGCAACTGCGTACCAAGTTCTGGATATTGCAGGGTCGCCAAGCAGTGAAAAGAGTTTTGAACAAATGCGTAGTCTGCAAGAGGCATAACACCAGACCGGTCACTCAAAACATGCCTCCGCTCCCGGCGGTCAGAGCCACCGAAGCAGAGCCATTCAAAGTCACCGGAGTTGATTTCACCGGACCGCTTTACGCAAAGGACAAGTACGAGATCGTAAAACAATCTGTGCTGATATTCACCTGCGCGGTAACGAGAGGCGTACGCTTGGAGGTTACCAACGACATGTCATCATCAAGTTTTCTACAGGCTTTCCGACGATTTACCGCTCGACGGGGGATGCCTGCAGTTATCTACTCGGACAACGCCAAAACATTTATAAAAGCCGAGAAGCAAATCAACCGAATGCTTCAAGCTATTGGACACGAGGTGGTGAAGGATTACTGCAGCGGCAACCAAATACAGTGGAAAACGATAGCCGAGTGCGCCCCGTGGTGGGGAGGATTTTATGAGCGCCTCATCAGAAGCATGAAAACATCGATGAGGAAGATAATATCGAAAATGACAACTTCGGTGGAAGAGCTACGCACTATTGTAGCAGAAGTTGAAGGAGTACTCAACAATCGACCGTTGACGTACGTGTACGGAGAGCCTAACGAGCCAATGCCAATAACGCCAGTAGACATCATAGGCGGACGGCGACAGCTTCAAGACTTACAAACAAGGCTGTACATTGGTGAAGTTGAAGACGCGTGGCGAAGCAGATGCAAACTCTGGCGAGCTTGGTGGAAGAGATGGCATCGAGAATACATCAAGGAAACAGGAGCTACAGTCAAAGCCAAGACGCGACAGGCAAGACCACTGTCACAGGGTGACATGGTGTTGATTGAAGACAACGGTCCAAGAACATTTTGGAAGATGGGCCGAGTTGAAAAAATCTACCCTGGGCGAGACGGAATAACCAGAGCTTGTCTCCTTCGGACAGGAAACAAAGAACTTCTCAGAAGATCTGTAAACCACATATACCCTCTGGAGGGGTGTTTCAAATAGCCCGCCAAAGCATATCCCATTGCAACTTGGGCGGGCGGGAGCCTATGAAATATCATCATCAAAACGCCAGAAGAAGAACAAGACTTCTCCCCTGGCGCGAGCGCGTGCTACTTCACTTCTTCTAATAAACCGTTTTGGTTCGTTCGAAGCAGTCATTGGTCTCGATCGTCTTATCAGGTAATAAGTAGTTGTTAACATTATATGTACTTGTGGTAATTTTTCATTGTTGCACAAGTTACACACCTTGTCCCATGTTTTAAACCGAGCCATACCGTCAACACTCCAGCATTGTTGTATGAATTCGGCATCCTGTCCGTGGCATGCAGAAGCTTGCTTAAAAGTATCGTAGGGAAGTCTCCCCTAGTTTTACTTTAGGTCGTGTGTCAGTGTTTCTATTACCTGTTTTATTCTTGAGCTTGACTTTAAACCTTATCTCTCTGTAGTTGGACACCAAAAGATACTTTTGCAGAATTAATGCTATTTACCTTTTTTTTCCATGTTGAGAAATTAATTTCGTTATCTGAAAGGTATGAAAGGAAAGCGGGATATTTGCGATAAAATTGTAACTGGTGATCATTAGCGCAATGAAAGTATCCAGAACATTTTGGTAGCAGAGTAGTAAAGTATTCGTCTGGCATTCATTTCACAGGGCTTTGAAAGTCCTTGACTTATCGTTTTAGCAAATGGCACAAACCGTACATGTGCAGGGCCCGAGTCGGGCTCGGGTGTGAAGCTGCGGGCTTAGGGTCGAGCCCGGGTTTTAGGTGGCGGGCTCGGGTCGGGCCGGGCTTGGACTTTCCACAATTCTTAAAGGGACACTAAAGTGAAACAACGACTAGGCTTAGACTGACAAAGCGTTATCTCAGGACTCGAATGTCATTCATTTCAGCACCATAAGTTTTTGATAGAGGAGAAAATCAAGGTCAAAGTTCCATTTTAGAATTTCGCGCTGAAATCTCCGCGCGTGGCGTCACGGAGTTCAAACTGTATTCGTCGTATTTTGGGGGCACTGGTTCTTTAAAAAAATTCCGCAAAATTAGTATGCTAAGTCTATGGGCCACTGAGAGGTCAATTTACTTCATTTTTACCGATTAGGATCTACGTGACTTCTGCTGCATGAATTTCAAGGTGGCGTCGCCACCCGCATTTTATCTTTGCGCATTTTCACGCTTACCAAAAGTCACGGCGAGCGTGGTTATTTTGAAATTGTAAAAGAGTGATATCCTCACAATAGAAAAAATTATTCTTCTCTTTAGTGTCCCTTTAAGTTGGTTCGAAAGACGTTGCGCATACATATATGTTCCATATTTTACCTCGAAAAAATGCTTCTTTTATGTGGTGCAAGCTATTTGGAGTTCTATGATGGAAAAGTACTGAACTTCTTTTGTTTCTTGCATATAGGGCTACTTGATTTTTTCTGAAACGCGCGAGATAAAGTAAACAGACAAGACGCTCCCATGGTTAACATCTGGCCATTATGGGCTTTATTCGCATTCTTTAATATTTTATATCCCAAGTATTATTCTGTGATCGCAGCAATTAAAGTAATATAACAAATTTATAACTTATCATCGCAAGAGCTCTAAAGCTGGGATACGTTCTTGAATATTCCAGCCCTCCCCAAAAACGAAATGACTGTATGGAGTCTCGTTACATAGAATCCCAACAATGACATTTGTTTTCCGTGGCTCCGTCACGGCTCCCAGTGGTCATGTCACGCGAGATGGACATGCACAGCCTGCTTTGTGCGCCCACATTGTGAGCGTCTGAGCTTTCGTCTTGTTCCGCTATAGCAGTGGTCTCAAACTCGCATCAGCTAACAGTCCGCATTCATGAAGCTTTACTCCCGTAAGGGCCAGGACAGTGGGTAGGAGTGGGCGTGGGTGGGGAATAGGTTGTACCAAATGTCACCTAATTTTGCCATTCGAAAGACCTTTCCCATATTTGTATATCGGTCATTTCTGAAGGGTATTTGGTGGCGACATTTCAACAAAATATCTATACCTCTCTGCAAAATGACTAAACTCGGGACACCGATTGTGAAATTTAGATTTTTGTTTCACGGTTATGTATCAACGCATGGCGGACGCATGGGGTGCCTCACAAGAAAATGCTTTAGACCTGTCAACCTATGTAGCTTAAGGACGTACTTATAGAGAAAATTAAAAAAAAATTGGTCGAAGGCAGTCGTGTGCGGGCCGCGAGCCACGTATTTGAGACCCCTGCGCTCTACAGTGCGAGAGATACGTGATACTGCCGCAACAGCGTAGGAATGTGCAGAAATAACATAGGTCCATTAAACAAGGCACCGGCCAAAGTATATTCACTTACGAAATGTCTGACTTGAAAAAATACAATTACGAATTCCGTGCCAGGTGATGCCCCCTTTACTTCGAATCATATGTACCCAATGAGTAACCAGTATAAAATTGTTAGGAAGGCGTACGCGATTATAATATGAAAAGAGAGAGATAGAGCGGTGCAAAACATGTGTAACATACACTGCTGCAAACTGCAACGAGAAGCCCTCAAAGAGGAGTTTTATAGATGACATTGAAGAGTGGCACGACTTTCGGGAACGAGATAAATGAAGGGATGAGCTGGGTAGCTATGTTCATTGTGCAGAAGTTCGCAGAAATATCCTAAATTTGCTCCAGTGGTGAAAGTTATGAATAGCGGCTGGCGATACCTTCATAATTCCCAAGGGAAATGTGCGCCCGTGCACCTAGCGCAAGCAGTGCGAGAAACTTTAGCGCGGAAGGATGTGTGATGCAACAGCGCATGGTGTGTTTATAGCTGGAATCTCTTGATAATTTGATTTTTTGCACAATGACATGTGAAGAAACAAGCTGTAAAATATGCGACAAAATCTTCTAAAGCGCATTTGCTAGCAGCGGTGTGATAGATGCAAAGAACGCTATGACAAACAATTTTTTTCTTCCTTTCGGCTACTGATACGTATTTCTAAAAGTACACGTGGTGCGCGCGGTTCATATAATTTTTGTCTAAGTGAGTATAGTTACAACCACGTAATGAATTTGGCTTTCTCTCTCTATTTCTCTCCCTGTGGCAAGGTGCTACTATGCTGAATACAGGCGCTACACATCCAGAAGGGTGCACGATTGTCTTTGTCGTTCGAGCATGCTTCAAAGTTTAATAATGTAAACCAGGGGTCTCAAACACGCGGCCCGCGGGCCGCATGCGGCCCTCCGTGCCTTCGCTAGTGGCCAGCGGCCCGCACATGACACTCTTCATCCCTTATTTTTTGATCACTTTGAGGCTCTTTGTGACATTGCTAAATGGTGCTTCATTATTTACTCGCCTATCGTGACTAATAACGCTTTGTTCGGGTATGCTATAGCAGACGTGACTCGTCCTAAGCATATTTTTTCGTAAGGTACCCCATACGATCATCTTGCGTTGAAACACAACGGCGGAACAAAAACTCAGTACTTCATGTTCGGCGCCCAGATTTTAGTCATTGTGGAGATCGGTATCCACATGTTTCTCCTGACAACAAATCCCTTTCGAAAATGAGCCATATAGAGATATAGGAAAGACCTCTTTTTATATGGCAACGTTCATTGACACTTCGTTCAAGCTGCACCCCTTCTCCCTTCTGACTTCTTCACTGTTCCGGCCCTTTGCGAGACTAAATTTAGTTACTGCGGCCCGGTAGCTGCAGTCAGTTTGAGACCCCTGATGTAAAGAAAGGGAAGAGAGCGTTCTGTTCCTTGTCTCCTGTTTTTATTGCGCTTTAAACTGAAGCCATGCTGCAAGTCACTTTCCTTTCTGCAATTTCTTCTGCGAAACGCTCTTGATGATCCCCATGGCTGATGTTTCGGCACGCAGAACGGGACTCTTGTTCACAATCATTGTGAACAAGGCTGCCATTCTAGGTCCCGCAACGTCAACGCATTTTTATTCTCTTGTGACCATCGGCCTTATCTTTTTTATTCAATGAGTCTTCCCAACCAGACGGGTGTCCGTCGAAGCCTTGATTGTACCCCATAATATTTGCAGAAGTACATTCCCTGTACCTCTGAGTATAAAAAATTCATTGCATCTAGTATATCAGCTCAGCTATTTCACCGTGAGCCCCTTCTTACAAGAGATTACCGTAAGTTAATGTATAATTGTAAGCGAAGCATGCGCCAACAAAGCGTACATATTTGCTGCTTAAAACGCCTGTCGATTGGATTTTCGGGCAATAACACCTAGATTATTGGCTCGTGCCCAGGTCGGGCCCGATCTGCGGTCGGGCCGGACCGGGCCGGGTAGGCGAATTTTTTTCTCGGGTACGGGCTGGGCCCGGGTCTAGCTTTGACTCACCGGGCCGGGCTCGGGCGGGTAAGTTTAAAGTTACGGGCCTGGGCCGGGCCCGGGCCGAAAATCCCGGCCCGTGCAGTGCTCTAAATTCGGCTCCGTGGAGGCTGTCAATGCGCGGTAGTGGTTAAACGTCCTTGCGAGTGATCTTATTGAGCCGTCGGTAGTCCACACACAACCGTCCTTCTTCGCAACGAGAACAGGAGACGCCCATGGGCTGTTCGAGGGCCGAATTACGTCGCGTCGGAGCATATCGTCTACTTCCTCATTAATTACCCGACGTTCGGAAGGCGACACGCGATATGGTCGTTGCCGTAACGGTGGCTGGGTGCCAGTGGCGATGCAATGTGTAATAGCGGACGTGCGACCAAGAGAAGTTCGCCCGACATCGAAAGAAGAACGAAATTCTTGCAACAGGCCCACAAGCTGCGAACGCTGGACCGTCGTAAGGTTGTCAGTGATGACGTTACCAAATACATCAGCAGATGACGGATCAGATGTGGAAACAGCACTGATGGTACGGGAACTGGGACAGTGCGCGTCATCGGGTACGTCCAGGACTTGTGTGTCGTCGACGGGTTCCACTCTGCCGAGACATTCCCCCTCGAACCAACGTAACAATGTACGGGAATGGGTTGGTTACAAAAATAGTGGTGTTGCCCTGAGTGACTTGCACGGTCGCGAAAGGTACCAGCAACCCTTTCCTACTGCAACCACGGTCAGACGCGAAAGGAGTGCAATTGTGTCGGAGAGACCAGCGCAGTAGACCGACACAGCCGTTGACGAGCTTGGAGGCACTGTCGTATCGTCTTTAAAGGAGCACTGACACAAAATTTCGAAGGCGAGATAAGGAGCGAGATAGATTTATGTGGAGACATACACAACACCTAAGAAATATCAAGGGCAAATATAGCCTAGAACATATTTAAAATCAATTTTAAAGTGCATGCCGCGCGACTGAGCGAGATGCGTAGGCCCCCGCGACGCCGACATCAACGCAGTGGCAATGTAAACAAACCTACGTCACGAGCTTGTGTTGGCTGGTTGCTGGCACATGCCTTGCGCTTGCGCTGCCTGCGATTCCTTCCTCCTTGCCTGCGGCTTTGCATGTGCTGGCTCTGCTGGCTCTCAGTGCGGCGCACGTGGCGCCCACGTCACAGTTTTTCGTGGTCACGTGGCCAGCTGCGTTTATCTTGCCACCGGAACTGCTCCTGCCTAGCTCGGTGCTCTTTGAAACCGAAACTGCGACTGGGCGCTCTAAAAACGTCTCTAAATAAATAACCGTCGCGCACTCGCGCAAGCGAGGTTTCCAGTCGTGATAAGTGGGTCATAAGCTACCTATTGCAACAAAAAAAACGAGGTGCAAAGTTTTTGTGTCAGTGCTCCTTTAACGAGGATCTTTCTCAGTGCCGAGGGACTGTCTACTGGCGTCAAATGTGTGAACGGTGAGAGTTCAACTTCGGCGGAGGCACAATGAATGACGGACCAAGTGGCAAAATCAGACGCGTGGTTGTTATACCACAAACTTGCTACTCCCGCAAGGTAGAATACCAAGTTGGTCAACTTGGCGTCGTCTTCCCATTTGTTGGGGACGCTCACGCACTCGTAAAGTGCGAGCCAGTCCTCCAAGTCGGTGCCATGGGCGCCAGTGAAGATGGGTGGATCGCGGATGCGTGGGACACCGGGACAAGTGGGCAGCACAGGGGTAGGCGTCTGCTGAGAAGCGTCTTGGGGCATGGTAGATGGCAGGGTACGAGATCGAAGCTCCACAGGCATCGAATGGGAGCACAGCACTCCCCATCAATTTGTTGAGGTGTTTATTTGCCGGTCCTCAGCGATACTGCGTAATGGCGAAAGCCACGGCCAGGCACGGACTCTCAGCGCGAGCGGCGTCCTTTTTGGAGATGACCTACTAGAAGGCAACACATTTCTAAGTTCCAAGGCTTCGCTACACTAATAATTTACCTGTTACCATAGGAATTTACCTGTTTCCAAACTTACGTGAGCCCTAGTGATGGCTGATAAGAGCCCAAATGGAAACACATTGTAATTGTTACCATCTGCTTCCACCATTTATTTGAATAGCTGGCATTTCCTGGTTCTTTTAGGTCAGCAATAGGGAGTGTGAGCTTCGCAATTTCTTAGAATGCATTTTCATGTCCCGTCATCGTGCTTAAAGGCTCGAGACTGAGCAAGTCGGCAGCTTTTTACGTCGCCTGTTACTGAAAGCTTATCGCTGGGACAGGAATGTTTGTTTAATTTTAGCGTTTGCTCAGACAGGGACGAGGAACACGGGACGTGGACAAGCGCACTCCGCGTCCCGTGTTCCTCGTCCTTGTCCGAGCATTTGCGCATTTCATTCAATTTCTGTTTACGATTGATTTTGTGCTTACCACACATCGGTTCATGCTCAAACGTTGCAGAAAGTTGTGTGAATATAAAAGAAAACAGCTTGTTCAGCAGTGCCAGACAGCGAACCACTGAGGCCATGCTGCATTGTTTGGCAATGCTCGACAACAGACCTCAAAGGGTTGAAAATTGTCTTACCGTAATAGCAACCAGAGCGCTGTATTACAACTTCTAGTACATCAACTTTTATTAACACTGCACAAATATTGCACTTTGCCCGGCTTCAAATTCGGGAAGGTGTACACTTCAGATCCTCCTGCAGCAACTTTATGTGAAGTGCCTTGAAGCTGAAAAGAGAAAACTAACCCTATAGCACAAGGATGGCAGTTTCAATGACAATTCCATAATACTGTGCACTGAAAGACAGGACATCAAGACTATCCAACATTGTTCTTTCCATTAAATAGCAATGATACAGTTACAAATACTTTTCCACATGTAGTCACAATGGTTTTTTTTTATTTCAGATTATGTGCCTGCATTGCTAAGCAATGTCATGCAATGCCTGGAGAAGTGGCCGTCATTTTCAGCTGCTGAAAACGCAGTTGTGCGAGGCCATCATGACACGCTCTCAGCCAAGTATGGTCCAAAGCCATCGATAGAAGATGCAAGGAAGAGGCGATATTCACGCTTCGCACCTCAGACATAAATCATCGGTTGGTCTGTGATCTTACTGCCAGGTTTGTATCTGTCTTTTAGTGTGTGTTGTTTGGTGTGATCTGCGTCTGCACGGCCTCATCCAGTCATCGCTACCCCCCCCCCCCCCGACTAGCACCCATTCTGCTACAACTGCGTAGAAGCTGGCCACACCTACCGCCGATGCCAGTACCATGACATCGGACCATGTGGTTGCATCATTGATGGGCTTCGCCTAGTTTGATGACTGGCCATGCGACATCGCCGGCTGCCTCACAGCAAATGAGTGGAAGCCTCGACAGCCATCACGTCTATCGTCATTGGTACAATACCTCGCCCCCCTGTGACTACCATGCTGGCCCAACCTAGGCAGGTCGGTTAGCCCATATCCACAAAACTAAAAGCAGCAACTGGTGGAGGTGTGCTTGCTGTTTGTCGAAGTAGCGAGGACCTTACACTGCTGCCGCTAATATTCCAAGGTTCAGCTTGACAACATAATGAAGACACGCCAACATCCATACAAAGCCAAGAATTTCAGTGTGGGATTTGGCATGGTTGACTCTGCAGCTGCATGAAGTCTTCACGAAGTTTCATGAACGAAAGTTTGAACCAGAAGTTCTTGATCATGAACCACTGTCTGTATCTGGATATGAGAGTTTAGCACACACGACAAGGTAACTGCTGCTGTCATTTACTTGTCTGGTACATAGATGATAGTGATGTCAAAAAAATTGCTAGGTATTTGGTGACAGTTTGCTTTAGTTCTTATTCTGAATACCAATTAGTGGCTCATG
>JALIZH010004942.1:0-16717 GCA_030522465.1 Rhipicephalus appendiculatus
AACGGACGCAAGCATGCTGACGCCGACGCCCTCTCGCGCTCCCCTCTGCCTGACGACAAAGCCCCCTGCTCAGTATCTTCCATTGCTGTTTCTGTCATCGATGTTCACGCCATCGCTACCGAACTGCGCAATGATAATCGCCCCGCTGATCGACTAGCTCTGTGATCCGTCCGCAACACCATACACTAGCGCCTTGCGTCGTCAAGCTCACCATTTCGCCATACGTGACGGCCTGCTGCATCGACGCAATTACAACGCCGACGGCCGGCAGTGGCTACTGTGATACCCCGCAGTCTGCGGTCGGAAATATGTGTCATTCCACTCTGATTCGCAATGCGCGCACTCTGGGGTGTCCTAAACTTGCCACCGCATTCGACAACGCTACTTCTGGCGAGGGATGTACCGCTACGTGCAAAAGTTCGTTCGCTCGTGCCTCGACTACCAACGCCGCAAACCGTCAACACACATGTCCCCAGCCGGCCTACATCCGTTACCTTGCCCTGACCGTCCGTCTGGGCGCGTGGGTATCGATTTGTATGGACCACTTCCTCTGACGTCGGCTGGTAACCGCTGGGCCATCGTCGCCGTAGACCATCTAACGCGATACGCCGAAACCGCCGCCCTCCCTGCGGCTACTGCACGCGATGTTGCCTCCTTCCTGCTGCATCGATTCATACTGCGTCACGGTCCACCCCCAGGAGTTTCTCCAGCGATCGAGGCCGTGTCTTCCTGTCGGAAGTCGTCGAAGCCATCCCCACGGAGTGCCATTCTGTCCACCGCAAAACTCCTGCTTACCACCCGCAGACGAATGGCCTCACCAAACGTCTTGGATGTGGGCGCTAGAAGACGAGGACGAAGGGAAGAAGGACACACACACTGGCGCTACTACTGACAACAAATAAAGTTTATTTCCATTACCAAGCCGACAGTTATACCTGTTTTTGCACACGACAATCACGTGGCTACTTGCGGAAAACATGAAACATTGAACAACATGAAAAAAAAAATGTGAAAAAGCAACAATGCAAACAACATGATGTGGCTGGAACCTTGATACTACAGAAATATTGAACGCTTCTAGATAGCCGGTAACAAGACGGCCTCAGCACATGCGCAAGTAGTCTAATTCCTTTTACATTCCTCGTCTTCTAGCGCCCACATCCAAGAAGTATGACAGACCAACAAGCCCGCATCGCCACCCTCCTCACCAAACGCTTTAACCGCACCCCTCGGCGACATGCTTTCGATGTACGTCGCCGCCGACCACACGAATTGGGATGCTATACTGCCCTTCCTCACCTACGCTTACAATACCGCCCCCCAGAGCACTACAGGTTTTTCACCCTTCTTCTTACTATACGGACGGCACCCGTCGCACACCATCGACACGATACTCCCGTACACGCCGGACCCATCTGAGTGTGCCCCTATTTCTGACACAGCCAGGCTTGCTGAAGAGTGTCGCGAGCTCGCCAAGACCTTCACGACGAATGAACAAGAGCGGCAGTAGGGTATCCGTAATGGTTCCGCCACTTCTGAGCCCATGTTCCTCCCTCTCTGGGCGCTCGTATACTCTCGGTCCCTACCTCCACAGCTGGCCTCTCTTCAAAACTACTGCCGAAATACGAAGGCCCCCTACCGTGTCATCGAGCGCACATCTCCGGTCAACTACCTGATGCAACCCATCGAACAATCTTCGGACATGCGCCGTCGAGTGCGCGACATTGTCAACGTGGAGCGCCTGAAGGCCTATTATCACCCGCTCGTAGTGACAAGCTGTTAGGTCGCCCGGCGGCTCCCTTTTCGTCCCCGGGGTAATTGTAGCGATGCATTGAAACCTAGAAATGGATTGCACTCTTGAGAGCCTTCTAGTGGGTCATCTGCAAAAGGACGCCGCTCGCGCTGAGAGTTCGTGCCTGGCCGTGACTGTCGCCATTACGCAGAATCTCTGAGTACCGGCAAATAAACGCCTTAAAGATATATATATATATATATATATATATATATATATATATATATATATATATATATATATATATATATATATATATATATATATGCGTGCTGCTGCGGGTGTTACATTGATTGTGAAGAATAAAAATTCTTAGAACAGGTTTTGAGCCAGAGTACTCTCAGCAGCGCACATTATCTTCAGGAGTAATCAATGTGGATATTCTCATTTCTCATGAAAATTTATATATCGCGACAGTGACGAATGAACCAAGCTTCTCTCAGTGGCTGCTTTGAAATGAACAAGTTCGTGGATTTCAACATGGCGCCAATCGTGCTAAAGCATGGCGGCCGCGATTCGGCAGCATTGAACAATTTTAACTTAACGTTGTTGTACCAAAATATTAACAGTGCGAATATTAAGTAAAATATAAAATAATGTTCTAAAATAAATTAGTTTTTTATTGATGCAGTGTATTATTTTTGCAACAGTTTTTTAGCAATAAAATTGTTTAGTGGCGCCACCAACGTCCTATGACGCAACTGCGACTCGCGCGCTTCTCAAGGCGCTCAACGTTTCAGCGGCCTTCAACGTGCTTCCTTTGCATGCCGGCCTCCCGCGTGTCGTGGACCAAGTTTTCTTTTGCATGCTGACAGATTTTGCTGCTACGCAGGATGGAGTACACTTCAGCCTCAGCTTTCGTAAGTGTTGTTGTTTCGTGTTTGAAAATCTTGCCCTTAATCGAAAACTTTATGATACAGCTATCGCGCGCAACAATGCTGCTAAGCCCAAGTTTTCTTTTTCTCGCCAAGCTTCCGAATTTAATCGGCGAACTAATTCGTTTCGTGTTGATATACATGTGCCGATTTAGGACTGCTGGCTTCGTTGGGCATTTCTAATTGGTTACGGTAGCGAGCTTGACTTGTATGAATGCACGGCGTTAGATCTCGCTGAAATGCGAGTGATGAGAGTTCGGTGACATGTAACCGTTGCTACGCTTTATGTTATTTTTTATGTAAGTTGACAATACTAATTTGGGGACAGCAAATAAACCGAGTCATCGCACTTGTTTCCAGTAGAAAAAACAGCGCTACAATACGGGACGAAGAAAGGACACAAACCACGGCGCTGCATTTGGGCTGGTTGGTTCATGATTTCCAGTAGAAAACTTGTAGCGCCGTATACTACTGGAAATGATGAACCAACCAGCCCAAATACGTACCCTACTGCATCGTACATGTGTCGTTAGTGCGTGCAAAGCATTGCGTTCTGTTAAGCAGTGCTCGTAAAATAACAGCGCAAAAAATGATGGACGAACACACAGAAACAAACGAGCGCTGACTTCCAACTCAAGCTGTGCGTTGGTTGAGTATTTCACTGCTTTTAGCCTTTTTGCATGTTCCAATTAAGTCAGACAACTGACGAGTAAGAGCCGTGTATCCTTACGTGAAGAGTGCAGGAATACGGTAACCACATTGCTTGTTGACTACATGGTTATAAATAAATGACGTCCAGTCAGAACTTCAGACATTATAAGTCGATTAGCAAAAGTGTGTGTTTCTGCTTATTGTTATTGAAAGTGCTACTTTACATTGTCTGATTGATTCGTCTTGTATGTTTCAGTAGCCATTACAACCAAATCATCGTTCACAAATGCAACCTCTCGCGTAATGGCAAGCCATGACACCGTGGTTGAAGGACTGCAGTTTAAGAGTGCAGTCTGCAGCTAAAAAGTAAGTGGCACGCGTAGCATCAAGGCATTTTGCAAGCTATATTATGCACTACATCTGTATTCACCCAGTCCTTGTTTCGAAAAAAAATTAACTTCTTGAATTTAGAAAAATTATTAATTTTAATGGAAAATTATGTCTTCGACTTTTCTACTCACATGCCCTATTTTCTAAAACAGCTACCACAGCAAGGCAGCTTTATTTAACATCTGAAATCAAAACAAATGGACTTGTGTGAATGTGTACCTCCAGGTTTACTTGTAGAAGGCACGTAATATTTCGTGCTGTGCTTGGCCCATTTTATTGATTAGTACTGCCAATTCCGCATATACCCCTTGTGTGATTTCGCCCTAGCCACAGTGGAAGGCCCTGAGCAGGAAAGGTGCAGCCTGATGCAATGCCAATGTTTTGACAGCTGTAAGGCACGGTTTGGCCAGCTGTACTTCCAGTTGTAAACAGTAACGCATGACAGAAACTTTGCAGCAGTGCAATCGCCATAGTTCATCAGAAACACCAGCTTCATGATCATTCATACACTTTATCGTTGCGCACTCAGTGGGCATTATTTATTATGGTTCACTGGCGACTACAAACTGGGCTGGTTCAGTGACACAAAAGCGACAATCCATAACATTCACCATCGATCATAGGTCGGCAAACTTACTCATGAGTCGACTCGCTCAGACTCAGATCAAGCTGGGAGTCCACGTGAGTAATATTTTGGTGAGTCTGAGTGAGCCCAAAGCACAAAATATATTTCTTGAGGGAGTAAGTTTTATGCACCTCAAGCTCGCTTGAAAAAATAGCTATAGTGTTTGTGTAGTTTACAGCATGCCGGAAAATCCCTTTAACTTGATAAGAGTTGTGCAGTGTGTGCGAAGGATTGAGTTACACGTACTATGCATTAAGTTCGTGTGTAGTTCAGCAGCTTGAACAAGGAGGCACAATATGGACTGAATTTGGCAACTAAAATTTTGAGGTAATAGTGCTTGAAATTAACGCATGAAAACAACCTATGCTATTCCTGCTCATCTTGAGTACTCCAAGGACCACATGCAATTATAAATTTTTGGTTCCTCTCAGTTTTTTCCACTGTGGCTTATGTTTACTCATCCTTCACTGACTCACGCAAGCACACAGGGACAAGAAGAGACTTACGAGGACAGGCGCGATCTTCTTGCTTCTTCTTGTCCCTGTATGCTTGCGCGAGTCAGTGAAGGATGAATTTGTTCCAACTAGGCCGACTTGCAGTTTCGCTTATGTTTAACTGTTTTCAGTGACGTATGTGGTTTTAGGGATGTACTTCCCAATTGTATTGGCATATTTAACTTCCAGGCTACTGAAAGACTGTGGCGTTCAAACACGCTGAAGGACATATTTTTCCTATGTTCGGCCGAGATTTGTGCACATATCCTACAATAAGACATATTTAATTGCCCCACTGTTTTCATGTAGTTTTGTGCCTCTACAATCCAGAAAGACCCTCAGTGTGATGCAACCTTAATGAGGACCAACAGATAGTGAAGCCAACAAAAGTATCGGGGACGTTAATTGTGCTGTTTTAACTGTATTGTAGCAGTTACGGTATAAATGTGAATAAGTGGACGAAAAGACAACTTGCCACCGGCAGGGGGCCGAACCTGCAACTTTCGAATAACGCGCCCGATGCTCTACCAATTGAGCTACGGTGGCAGTCATCCTCCTGTCTTCTTTATCAGGTGTTTTTATGTCATGCAAACCTGGGATTGTTAGCGTTGCTCGTAGTCATGGCGGCGAGTGTGGAACACTTTTTGTCAGCTGGTGTCACGTAGCATGTGATCTCTTAACGAGCGGACAGCTGACAATAATACTTCGCATATTACCTGAATCCATGAAGTCTGCCGGATCGAGACCCTTGGTATTAATTAACGAAAAAAGGGAATTTTTCAAAGACTCGTTTTTTTGTTGGACACAACCTTAATCGAAACCAAGAGATAATGAAGCCAAGGAAAGTATAAGGGATGTTAGTCCTACTGTTGTAACTATATTGTAGTAATCACAATATAAACGCGAAAAAAAAGTAAAGTGGATGAAAAGACAACTTGCCGTCGGCAGAGACCGAACCTGCAACGATCGGATAACATTCCCACACTCCATATGGGGTCATTACTAGTCAGGGACATCTGAACTTCCCCTCCGTATTCGTTAGTAATGAATACGGAGAGGAAGTTCATATGTCCTGACTCTGACCCCTTCCCCCTTAATTCTTGAAAGCTAAGTATGGGTGTCGCCATCCCATATTATCAATCAGTCGGTCAACTTTGTTTCATCTATTTCAAAAACAGAGAGAGGAGAGGCGAAAAAAGGTGTCTTTAGACTTGACGAGCCCACAGCCGCTATCACAAGAGTTCAAGGCAGCACAAACACAACTAAATATTTCATATACCATTAAATAAACTAACCAATAATAACAATAGATGCATCATATGGAACATACACACAAGTAGAGCTGACATTGGTAAAGAAAGAAGATTGGGAATATGATCACAGATGGGGAATATAGTTAGTCACTCACGTTTCCAAATTTATTACAGCTTTAGAGATTTAGGTGTCTGGCTTCTCATAACCTCACCCTCCCCCCCTGGACAAAATCCTGTATCTGCCTTTGAGTGTTATCAGTGCAAAGAAAACCAGGCTACGAACTTGATTGACTGGTTAATTTCGTGTCACCTGTTGTGTTACTTACTGCTGTTACTTTGTCAAAGCTGCCACGCAGAATGTTCATGCTTCGAATGAATTTGCCATGGAGGCAGCATTGAAGAATGGCTGCGTCATGCTCCCCCGGCAAGGCCCAGAAATACAACAACAGGTAATAAAGGTTTAGGTTAATAAACTTAAAGGGACTGGCATCTGGTTTCTGCAGTGCCCAGTTTTTCTCTGCTGCTATCAAAGCCCATTGGTTAGAGTATCCAATCATACTGTGTACTGTAAATGGGAAGCACCATGGAACATTTATGATAATTTGTTCTTCCTGCAGTGAGCATGAAGTCGTGCTTGGAAAACATGCTGGCTACTATGGTATATGAGCGTGATGACTATGATATGCCAGCATTTGCGAGAGGTGGTAGCAGACGTCACTAGTGCTGCTCATCCAGTGCTAGCACCCATTTACAGTAAAATTAGTAGATGGCCTTTGGTATTTCACAGAGAGACCACGCAAACTCGTCCAGAAAAACCAACTTACTGAAGCGCTCAAGTGCTTGACCATGCAATGAGGGGGCACAACAGTTTGCAACACGTGTGCTGTTTCACTCGTTGCTGTGACGGCAGCTTTGCTTCTCTGACCATATATATATATATATATATATATATATATATATATATATATGTACACCTCATGATGCTTATGGAATAAATGAAGTGCAATTGGCTATATAGCATAAACACCGCCGCTTTAAAGAAGTATGGCGTACTAAATGACAAGAGATTACATAGTGATCTCACTTCTCTGCCACATAGTACAAAACCTTCTTTGCGGAAGCCGTGACATGCTTTTTTAAACATCTGTAGCAGTTTGAAGTTATAGTTCCTACCTAAATCATAAGCAACATAATCAGAATATCCAGAAAAATTCGTTGTCTTTCCATTTCCTCTAGAATCTTGTGACATTTTCTGAACGGTTGTTGGTCCCTTTAATACAGTAGACTCTCATTACAAGGAAACCTCAAACGAAACTGCTGCTGAAATGGAACAAATGCTTCTGACAAGGTTGTTTACGTACTTGTATTCTGCATCCTTGTACATCTCTCAGATGGAACATATTTTCCTGGTCCCTTCAGGTTCCGTTATTAGAGTCTAGAGTTATGTTTCACATGACAATTGAGTGTTAAGTTGCCTCTGAGCGATTCTCAGCAAGTTAATTGGTATCCCATAACTTTGACACAATATGGCAGACAATTAGGCATAGACTGGAAACATATTTGTGTCCAGTGTAGCTGGATCAGCCCATTTGCCTGCTGCACTTTGGTATGAAATCATCACTTTTTGTAGTGTGATGTTCCGAAACTAAAATTTACAGCAAAGCACAACTTAGTGAATAGTTTATGTATTTATTGATACTCTCAAGGCCTATTGATACTCTTATTGACCCATGGCTAAATGTTTTTTTTTGCTTACTCAGTATTCTGAAACATTATAAATACACTTTCTTCTTTTAGACATAAGACTAAACATTCCTGCATTTTGTATTTTCTCTCGTGATTCCCTTTCCACAGTGCTTTTTGGCTTCTGGGAATAACCGTACTTACGTATGCTGAAATTAGTAACGTTGTTTCTGACGCATGCATTAGTCAACTGCGTTTTCTATGTTTCTGAAGTATGCTTCATCATCTTACTCAATTTCTTCTGCTATGTTGAGGAGTGGAGTATAATATTCCAAGGCAAGCATCTTTTTCTCATAGTAAACTTGAGTTATAGTACCGGAAGTACATTCATGCTCGGAAAGTCTTGTTGTATTTATTTTGGCTTTTTCTGTGTAGCTTATACTGACTCTCTTGTTTATTGTATTCTCAGGGGCAAGTGGCCGTGATGAGTAGCCATGCTGCAGTTTGAAGCCTTCCAGGGGAACTTCGTTGAAGACATCTGTTCAGTAATTTTTTATTAACATTAACTTCAGTTACATTACCCTAACGTTCAAAGACTGATTAAATATTGTGTTCAATAAATGTCTTTGAAAACGATGTGCTGCCTGCTGCAGTAAATCTTGCGTATTAAAGACTCTGCGTAAGCATGCAGATTGACGGCAGCGTGTGCTTGATGATGATGCCCGTCTTTTTAGGGCTGCCATTTGAAACATTGCTTTAATTTTGTGAATGAGAACTTTTTTCCCATGCACTTCTCAGACTTGCTGCATGTAGTTGGTGTGGTAGACCTGCAGTCCCACTGGTCTTGCTCGCTGCCGCTGTGCTATAATTTATAGAAAGCATCAAAGGTGTAACGCTGACCTGATTGGCGTCATAACATTATGACGACAGCAATCAGGCCAGCCTCACGCCTGTGGTGGTTTCTATAAAGCATAGCACAGCGGCAATGGGCTAGACTACAGCGCGACCGCAGGCCTAACACGCCAACTACATGCAACAAGTCTGCGAAGTACATAGAAAAGGTTTTCATTAACTAAATGACAATGTCTATATATGGCTATTATATGTCCACACAGTGCCCATGTGCGATGTACCTGCAACCTAACACGGCGGAGCTTTTTATAGTGGCGGGTACATCTAATATTTGTGATTTCGATGTCTATGGATATCTAAGAGACGTTCACAATGTCCATGAGAAACGTATCATAGATGTCTAGGCAATATTTGTGGTTCACTGGGCGAGAGATCGTCATCTTTTACCTCAACGGAACCCCCTAGGGTCTGGTTTGACACCCATGAGCATGACGTTACAATATGGGACAACTTCAAGGAACAGATCTGTGATCTTTTTGGAAACCCGTTAGGTCGTTGACAAGCCGCGAATAATGAGTTATCGACTCGTGTGCAAACTACATCAGTTACATTCAGAATGCCCTCGCGCTATGCCGCAAAGCCGACGAAAACATCTCCCAGCCTGAAAAAGTTGCGCATACCCCGGAGGGTATCGCCGACGATGCGTTTAACTTGTTGGTATTTAATAACGTGTCGTCTGTTGATGCCGTAATTTAAAAATGCCGCCGGCTCGAACAGGCTAAAAGCAGGCGCATCTCCCATCAGTTCCGGCGCCTTCCGAATACCGCAGCGACGTCCTCTTGCCTCGGCCCATATCGTCCACCAGACACCTGTGACAACACGACTCGTCAGGCGTGAACTTGAAGCGGTCGTTCCAGCTACAATGGCATCAACATCCCCTGAACCCTCTCCCTCAATACCCCTTCCCCTAATTCAAGCGGTAGTTCGACAGGTAATCGCCAGCATGGGTATTTCCTCTATTTCGACGGCTACCCGAACTGACTTCCAGTCTCAATTCACCACTTCACGTATATCCCCGTCGGGATCTCCATCAGCGTTCTGCAATCCGTCCGCGTGGAGAACAGCTGATGACAAGCCTATATGCTTCTCCTGTCACCGTATCGGGCACATTTCTCGCCATTGCAGAAGTCGCTGGGATCCTGCCGCTAAAACATTTCCGCGTCCCTTCAATACTCGTTCCGTTTATTGTCATGAGACCAGCTCCGACCATTTTACCCGGCAGGAACCTGTGAGTAATCCCCGCTACTCCAACTCTCCGTCACCTCAACGTGGCCAGTCTAGTTGTCCACAGCCCCGCCGACCACCTTCTCTCGCTTTCCCACGACGTTCCCCGACGAAAAATTTAGTGTTGCAGCCCTCGGAGGTGGCGCTGCATCACTCGGACCGACCGAAAATCCTCTACTGACCATACAGACCAAACGGAACCTTATCGACGTTCAAGTGGACGGTGTGCATGCGACTGCTCTTGTCGACACTGGGGCTGAACTTTCTGTTATGAGGAGTGATTTCCGCCGGAAGCTCAAGAAAGTTCTCCCACCTGAGACCACTCAGTTCATCCGTGTTGGCGATGGCGGAACAGCATCGGTCGTTGGAGTGTGCTCCGCTCATGTAAGAATCGCGGATCGCCACACAGTTGTTCGCTTTACCGTCCTTGAAAAATGTCCCCATGACGAAACCCTAGGCCTTGACTTCCTGTCCGCGCATTCTGCCCTCATTGACTGTTCGGCGAGTACGCTACGTCTCCACTTGCCCACAACAGACACTCCTGCACAACGGCCTAGCCGCCTATGGACAGCGGGATATGCTCGCCTTCCTCCCCAAACACTGACCTACGTCGAGCTCGTCTCAACACCACCAGTTCCCGACGGCGACTATGTACTGGCAGTCTGGCACCTATCACCGATGTCCTCATCAGTCGCGGCATTGCGTTACCGCACACCGTTCTGTCTGTCGCTGGGAACTCCACGTGCCTTCCAGTTGTCAACTTTAGTTTGACACCCTCAAGTGCTGCCGCAAGGCATCCCTTCGGCATTGATTTTCACCTTGCGTGGAAATCAATGAAAGGTAAAATGGAAAGGGAAATGCATCAACGAAGGACTCCGCCAGCACAATAGCACCTTGAAGGGAACGCCGACGTCACACCTTTCGACACATTGTAGGGGTTGTGGTTGTAAACCGTTCTTTGACAACACGGTCATCTTGCGCAAACATGAAAGATGCGGGAGATGATTGCATATCTGAGCCGTCCATTTGCCTTTTAGAATGTGAGCTACGTAAGCTCAATGAGTTCTTTCACAACAGTTAACTTTCGCGCATGCGTTGTTGGTTTTCAAGGTGGTTAATTTTCTTTCAATAAAACTTCAGTTGACAGACAGCGCTGGTGTTGTGTAGTGTCCTCTTCTTTGTGCTCCGTCCCGTTCACGCTGAAAAGTTTTCAATATGAAACACTGGTGATGAGCCTCCTATTCATAGTCGTCCATGTGGGGTTTCGGCGGCTGAGCGTCAAATTATTCAAAGTGAGGTCGAGAAAATGCTCGGCAAGCACATCATTGATCCATCATGCAGTCCTTGGGCATCCCCTGTCGTGCTAGTCCGCCAGAAGGACGGCACATGGCGTTTCTGTGTCGATTATCGACACCTAAACAAAATTATCAAAAAAGTAGGGGTGTGCGAATATTCGAGTTTCGAATTCGAATCGAATACTACCGAAACAAATAATTCGATTCGACTTTCGAATAGCTAGTATTCGAAGTTTCGAATAATTCGACTAGACGAATATCCAAAGTGTGCAGAAGCTAATGGTGCAACTTGGTTAGGGTGGAGCGGCCAAAACTAACGCTAACGTTCAACTTTCACAGATATACTGGTTCAGAAGTGAGCACATGTTTATGTTAAAGGAGACAATGCTATTTT
This sequence comes from Rhipicephalus appendiculatus, assembly GCA_030522465.1. NCBI lineage: Eukaryota > Metazoa > Arthropoda > Arachnida > Ixodida > Ixodidae > Rhipicephalus > Rhipicephalus appendiculatus. The sequence continues at coordinate 11,589 of JALIZH010004942.1, forward strand.
CGCACGTTGCGGCTCTAGTAGAAAAGGCCAGAGAACAGTCTGGAAGACTGTCGAACCACTAACGTAAAAAATAACCAGCGCTGAGCTCAGACCTTATAGTCAAAAGGTTCAAAAATTTTTTAATGACCTCCTGACCCCAAGAAGGGATGATCCTTTGAAAAATTGAAGGACACTTTGTACATTCCAAAGTGTGTTCGGCGAAAGCGTGTGGCCATTCCACTGACGGAAACACGGACGGACGGACGGGCGGACAGACCGACGGACACGGGACGGACGGACGGACGGACGGACACCAGACGAACGGACGGACACCGGACGGACGGACGGACGGACACCGAATGGACGGGCGGACATCCGGACGGACGGACGGACCGACGGACACCGCACGGACGGACGGACACCGGATGCCGGACGGACACCGAACGGACAGACGGACATCCGGACGGACGGACACCGGACGGACAGACGGACATCCGGACGGACACCGGACGGACGGACTGACGGACGGATGCACGGACGGACGGACAGACGGACGGACGGACGGACGGACACCGGATGCCGGACGGACACCGGACGGACGTCAGCATGAGACATTAAAGGCTTTCGCCTTAATAGTGGAAAGCGCATACAACTGCACTCTATGCAGGTATCGCCAAAATTGCTTTGCGATACCTTCCCATCCTTGCTATAGAGGCGCCCAGTGAGCACATGTTTTCAACTACAGGAAATCATAACATCACGGCGAGAAAGTTTGAAGCCAGGTCATGCGGAACAGCTTGTGTTTCTACATGACAGTTTGTAGTCTTTCGGTGACAGTCACTCACCGCGTTATGTGCTCGAGGATATCAGCAGATTTCCTATCTTTGTTCTTTCTTTCAATTTTCAACAAAATCTTTGGTATTCGATATTCCATTCGATATTCGACAATTTCGGCCACTATTCGGCACTACTCGATTCGAATTCGATTCGAGATGAAATTTCACTATTCGCACACCCCTACAAAAAAGACGTGTACCCTCTGCGACGAAAAGATGATGCCCTTGATTGCCTGTACGGTGCCCGCTATTTTCCCTCCATAGACCTCCGTTCCGGGTACTGGCACATTGAGGTGGATGACATGGTTTGTGAAAAGACGGCATTTATCACCCCCCGATGGCCTATATCAATTCGAGCTCACGCCTTTCGGCTTTTGTAACGCTCCAGCCACCTTCGACCGAATGATGGACTCCCTGCTCAGAGGCTTTAAATGGTCCGCCTGTCTGTGCAACTTGGACGACATCACTGTTTTTAAATGCGAAGCATTTCTTAGCGAACTTCAGCGACTTTGAGCGTATCTATCTACCTATCTATCTACCTAGCCGCCTACGACTTTGTGCTCTCCCGGCCGTATCTTTAATGGGATTTATACCAAATTTGGTATGGCATAACATGGCTCTATGACGAACGTAAATGGCTGGTCATATCATGAAAATCATGACTGACTTGTCATGAAAAGTATGATTTACATACCACGCTCATGGTGCGCCCGCGGCCGTTTCGTTAGCTAGATATACACCAAATTTGGGACTGAGTGACGTGACTGTATGACGAACATAAATGACAGGTGGCAATATGCAAATAATGACTTGTCATGTGCGACATGACTTGCATGCCACGCTCATGGCGTGCTCGCGGCCGTTTCGTTAGCTTGAGATACACCAAAACGAAATTTGGTATTGAGTGACATGACTGTATGACGAACATAAATGACAAGTTGTAATATGGAAATCATGATATGTCATGAGCGACATGACTTGCATTCCACGCTCATGGCGCGCTCGCGGCCGTTTCGTTAGCTTCATATACACCAAATTTGGTATTGAGTGACATGACTGTATGACGAACATAAATGACAAGTGGTAATAGTCAAAGCCCTTATAGTCAAAGTTCACAGTTGCGGCTTGAGCAACGCAGCCCCTCTACCACGGCGTCCTTTCATGCTCCATCGTCCAGCGAACGACGGACAAGGCGCTTGCTTTCTGGTTGAGAAGCAATCGACGGCAGGCCTCGCACGAGGGCTGATGTTATTGCATCCACCCTCCGTGCGACGGAGATGGGTAGCTTGTAACATCTATGCGTCAGCCGTGTTCCTCACTATCGCTCGCAAGCTTTTACTCGCGGGTACAGCATACGATGCGCGTACAAAGGTTAATTTGGACTTTATACGGAACATGACGGCGACGATGAAAACCTGTACAGAGTGTCCATGCAATTGTTATCGAAATCAAAAATATACAATAACCTTTTAGGGGCGAAGCTCCCTTAGGGCATAGGCTTTTCCCGCGTCATTGTCGTAGCCACCCCTGTGCGATGACGATGACGCTGCCATCGCGGCACAGCGCATGGAATGTACCCACTATGCGTCATAACGATGACGCTGATGACGATGGAGAATAAGCGTGCCCCGTTACCCTACTGGTGGGTGACTTTAACGTTGACATCACTGAAAACAGTTGGCTCATACAACACATGGCATCGCGATATGGTCTCACATGCATATCGTTTGACGACATGCAACGAAGCACAATCCGAGAAACCTGCATCGATCTCGTCTTTGCAAACTTTCCCCTACGACCCATCCAGGAACCGCTCTCCCTCCATTTCACCGACCATAAAGCCGTTATAATGAAGGGGGGAACGGAAGCCATGGCTTATGTAAACGGTGACCACGACCAACGAAGAAACGAAAACCAAACGGAAAATCACGGCTCACGAATAAAATTTAAATTTCTTGTATATATACACACAGTGTTTGTCACGTCTTTGATGATGTACTGGGCGAATTTCACGGAAGATTCACGGTTTACCGATGAACCTCCGGAGCTTCGCCCATTCATCATCATTCACTCCGTGGAAATGCTGTGATTTTTTTTCTGGAGAGCTGCATCCTCATCGCTGTAAAGAGTTCACCCGTTTAGAGAATCAAATAATCCTGCACCTCTTCCACTTATTTAGTTCTCGCTTTCACCATAATTCTTACAGGCGATTTATCCTCGGCTCTTGTTTCTTCATAAAGCATGGGTATATACAATGCTAGAGCTAAGTGTTGAGCCCATCAGAATTTGGAGCTTGTCGGCTACGCGCAGTTATTTCCGCTTGCGCAACCGGAAGCTCATAAAATGGAGCAAAATCAGCTCACGATAGTCATGAAAGGGGAGGAAGAATGGCTGGTTGAATGCATGACAAAGCAGGGTAGGAGACAATTTACAACTGATATTTCTCATATATGGACCAATTGATTGTATGTGCCCTGGTCATCTCCCGTGAATCACCGTCCTGGTGTCAATAAGAGCGCCAAAAAAAAAAACAAGAAACGCTTAGAGAGAATAACGTGCACAATTTTTGTTATTTTCAGAGGCTGTTTGGGGCCCTTGAATAGACAGGGTGTGTAAACACGGACACAAGAGAGTAGTCAAGACGGCGCAAAACGCCGCTAAATGAAAAATCGTAGATCGGCGAAAAGAAGGTAGACAAAGAAAAATAATTAAGGCAGCTTCGCACTTGTGGGGCCAAACCTGAAGGAAGTGCGGAGCTGGGCAGCCTTCTCTGATTCTGCTTGGTTTTCTCTTTGTGACGTCCTCTCTTGTTCTCTGTTTTCGTTTTTCTGTCTTTTTTTCCCTCTATTTATTTGTATTGCTTTCTTCCTTTCTCTTTATTTCTTTCTCTTGCTTGCTCATTCTATTTTTCATGATTTTTTTCCCTTTCTTTCTCTCTCTTTCTTTTTGGTTGCTTCCCTTTTTTTGGCAATTTTTATACGTGGTTTTGCCTGTGTTACGCCCTTAAGGTCCTTCGCACGTGATATTGATAAAGAACAACCGCCACAACACGGCTCTATGAAAGAGGAGGAAGACGACGTCGCTTTTGGTTGTTGCTGGACTGGCGCCATCTTGTTGACCTTGCGCCGTGCATCGTAAATAGATTATTAAACAATCTACTCGTAACATTATTGGTGGAGGTGGACGACTCCCGTACCTCGATGGAGACGCGCAGCGGCCGCAACAGCGGCGTCCCCTCGCCGACTTCGGCGGCTGGTACTTCACCACCGCCGACCTCTTCAGCCCAAGCCACAACCTACGTCTCACTCCCGCCACTCCGGGATCCTGGCACTTTTTTCCTGTGACGGTGCCACCGACGTTGACGTTGACCGGTACGAGCGCGTCAGTGCTACTCACCGCTGGGACCACACGCTCACGTTCTTTTCTATCTCGACGGCACTCCGCGAACATGGTTTGAAACCCACGAAGACAAAATAACGAGCTGGGATCTCTTCAAAGAGAAGATCCGCGACCTATTCGGTGATTCATCTGGTCGTCAGCTCGCTGCAAAGAAGGCTCTCGCCACACGAGCCCAGAAGTCTACTGAATCCTACGTCTCCTACATTCATGACGTCTTGGCGCTATGTAGCAAGGCCGACCAGCGCATGTCGGAAGACGAGAAGGTTAACCACGTCCTTAAAGGGATCGCCGACGACGCCTTCAACCTGCTGGTTTTTAACAACGTCACGAGCATCGATACGATCCTTAAGGAATGCCGACGTCTCGAACAAGCTAAAGCCCGCCGCGCAGCCCAAAGCATCGCGCGCCTTCCGAACACAGCGGCTACTTGTTCGTGTGACGACGTCTCCCGCCAGGCCCCTCCGTGCGACAACCTCACCCGCATCATTCGTCGAGAGGTCGAGGCAGCACAACCGGTAATCACTTCATTCCCGACGCCTGACCCTTCCCCGACCACGCTCTCCTTGATCCAGGCCGTCGTCCGTCAAGAATTATCGAAAGTCGGTATACATTCTGTTTCACCCGGATACTCTGCTGAGCCTTTTTATCGTCGCCCGCCCTCCCCTCGAGTTGCTTCCAACTATTCTCGCCAACGCAATCCGTCCGAATGGCGTACACTTGACCACAAGCCCATATGTTTTAACTGCCGCCGCATCGGTCATATCGCTCGCGACTGCCGCAACCACTGGGCTCCACCGGAACACTATGGGTCTCGCAATCATGTCAGTTATGTCAACCAGTCATCCTCCGCCCTTGCTTCTTCGATTCCGACCACATTTTCTGCTCCTTCCACACCTCTGACCAGACCTCGCTACG
>JALIZH010004944.1:0-28228 GCA_030522465.1 Rhipicephalus appendiculatus
CCCTGACAACGCTTGGCGTGTTTTTGATGCATCGTCCCTTACAGCAGTTCCAGCGGTGCCACACGCTGTGTCGTGGTAAGGATACATCCATGCCAACCTCTCCAAGCGCATAGAGGGATTCATCCCTCAGAAACAGGCAGTGCACTAGAGAGAACGCCGAAACGATACAACACCGCTTGTGTGCACGACCTGGCAGGCATGTCATGCGCACACAGTGTAACCTTGCGTGCGAATGACGTGTTGATGCGTCTGCGTCGTGTGATCTTGCGGGTCCGAGTCACTGCGACGCCGAAGACGGCAGGGGAAGGAACTTGGCTTGCGAGTGGCAAATTTTTCAAGCTCACCTACCAGCATCTTGCTTTCACAGCTCGTAATGAACCAATTAAAAAGTTGTTGTGATACAAAGCTCTTCATTGATCACGCAACAACTTCCAGTGTCTAACTAAAATTTCTTATGTGACCCGGTGGAGCACCCTTTGAGAAGTAAATTACAAACGAAACAAAAGCCACGTGCACATCTGATTTTTTTTTACCTGCACCCCTACTTTCCCCTTACGGCACTCCATGCATGGTTTCGCATTCGTTCTCCGTCTTCCTGCTGCTGTACAAAGGCACCTACTGTTTGCTGTCCCCCACCACACCCAGGTCTTCAAGGGAGTGCTTTAATTCCTTGGGAACTGAGGACTGTAAAACCGGCTGTAAAAGCCGCCCGCCACGTCCTCGGCCACGGACGCCACTCTCCTCTTCCGCCCTCTCCTCTTGCCACCTTTATTTTCCTCTCCTCATTGCACTGTGTACGCTGGGACGTGCTCCCATTTAGGTTTGCAGAAATAGCGCCTTTTCCTCTCCTCCTCCTCCCCTTGCTCCAACCGCTCGCGCCATGTCAGTGCGGTGGGGTAAAGTGGCCGGCTCGTCCCATTTCACTGCTGCTAACGGTTGCTTACCGGAAGTGTTTTGAACTAGGGAACTAGGTTGTGGCACCCCATAGAGTTCCGAAACATCAATTTTGCCGGCTAACATGAATTACGGTCTCAAACTGTACTCGCAAGCAAAATTTGAGTTGAAATAGTGCTCCTATAGGCGCCGTTTTTGAAAATAGGCATTTATAGGCAATTATAGATATTTAGGCACAAACCCCGAAAATAGGCATTTATAGGCAATATAAAAACACTATAAAAGCCCTCCTTAACCCCTAATTCGTGCTCATATCTCAAAGTGACACGATAGGAAAGCAATGAAAAAAATAGGCATTTGCCTAAAATCCGGTCTCTAATGATTAGTCTCGCGTCTCGCGGCGATTCGCGGTAAAAAAATTTAAAAAAGTCACAGTTTCGCCACTAGGGCGAAGCAATGATTGCGATAGGAAGAAATTAGTTTGTCCCACGAAGAACGACAAGCAGCTCGATACTTGCAACGCGCCGTCGCAGCACAAAGGAGGACGCTCGAAAAGGACGCATAGGTATACACAGGACAAGCGTGAATTAACAACTGTCGCAGTTGTTACGTATTTGTATTTGAGCGACGCGCTGTGAGTGTCCACAAATGCAGAAGCCGACACTGTTGTTGCTGTTGCCTATGACATGGCTCATACCCACTCAGGGGGATTGACCATGGATTGATTATATAATTATATGACTTTTCGACGCTGTTTGATACTTCTTTTTCTTTTAAAGTGCGGCACGTGGAATGACCCATCTGCGTCTCCCTGCCACGCGGTGCCGTCTGACGCGTGCCCGGTGTTCTTTGTTTCATTCTACATCATGAGTGGTACAGAAGGGAGCCACGTTTTCGTGCGCATCTCAAGGGCAGTTTTCAATTTGAAAGAAACTGTAAAAGCGTCGTGGATAGAAAACACGCTCAAGCTGTTCCGAGATCTGCGTACCGCGAGCGGCAAATGGTGCATATGAATAGCTCGCCGTTATATCGCTGGCACGAGCGCGACGTGTGGCTGTGTTGGCTAGCAGGCTGCGGAGCGAGGGGTCGCTGGTTCAAACCCCCGTAAGGTGGTCTGGAATGACGCCGTCGACATGCAGACGGCGACCGCGAAAAATCAGCCGAGAGTGTCCATATAATTTGCTATCGCAATAAAAAGAATACACACACACACACACATTCGGTCTGTGTGTTATCCCAGTGAGAGTGTGTAAAAGAAAAAAAAGACATGGCATAGTCAGTGGAATAACCGCACGCTTTCGCCGAACACACTTTGGAATGTACAAAGTGTCCTTCAATTTTTTTCACAGAGTTATGCATATGATTTTCTAGCGTAGGTGCGTTGTAGCTCAAGGTTGTAGCAGTCCTTTCTTTCGATGGTGCTTTATAATCCGTTTTTATTATTCTCGTATTACACGGCTGCTGCGACGTTCTGCGAGTGCTGGTCCATTCCTTAGGAACTGTGTTGTTTTCCTTATCGGCGAAGTGTAATGGACGTCGGAGACGGTATGCGTACGCAACTGTGACACAACTGTGACGCAACTGTGTTATGAGTGGAATTTTCATAGCGCCCGCGCGACAGCTAAAGGACGCTGCGTGAGCAAATCCTCTGTAGTGTTAAAAAATAATGAACTCGCTCCTCTGAATTAACCCGCTCACGGTGTTCTGTCTCAGCTTGCGTACGTTGTGTCATGAGTGTCTGATGTTTCGCTTACTTTATTAGGTACATATCGATGTGATAACGTGCATAAGGAATATATTAGTGATGTTCTGCAATACAGAGAGAGAGAAAAAAAGGACGAGGGAAAGGCAGGGAGGGCAACCACGACTATGACGTCCTGTTTTCTATTCTACACTACGGGGGAGGCAGAATGGGAAAGAAAGATGTAAAGAAGAGCCAATACCATGTGCGCGAAAAAAACAAACAAAACAAAAAAGAAAATTCGGAGTCGTAGTACTATAACCGATCCGATGGGCTGTTGTCACGCGAGAAGTTCAAAATGTATGGCGTTGATAGACTTTCGGTGAGACGACACTCATTGCTGCCAGTTGGAAGTCCGCGCTTTTCCTTGTCGCTTGTTCGTCCTTCTGGCCCGGTTATCGCGCTGAACTTTTTTAAATATAGAATACCAGCCAGCCCTCTCTCACGCCTTGCCTTGATAGAATGCTCGACTCCTTCGCAAGATACATCAGTTTAATTTCGGCTCAAAGGCTGATTTTCGTCTCATTTATATGAGGTCACGAGAGTATTACTACCGCATGCCGCGTTTTTCAAGCTTAGTGTCTCATTAGTAATGCCTTAATTACAACGCACAATTTTTCCCACACTATCCAAATATGTGAATCCATTTTTGCTCATGAGAACTGTAAAAATTATCCATTATACCCGGTCACCGAATCCAGAATTGATCGCGCGGCGTCACGTGATGGTGTCCTAAAGATATTGTAAAACACCATAATAAAAAGCCCTGTGGTGCTCAGAACGGGAACAAGGTTTTGTTATCCGTTATTCTCTTCGTAGTTGTTGTGAGGTTACCGCTATATTCAACGAGCCCCTATCAACAACATACGTTTTTTCCTGTTGGCAACGTTATGAAATTTTAGCTTTGTACAAGCCCGGTAACAGCACATGTCAGAGAATTACCTGTCATCCTTCCTGAGCTCCCACCCTTGCAAGCTACTTGAACATTGCTAATATGCCACGTGTTGCCCGTAATCTGACAACATGATTTGTTATTTTCAGCAGGAATTTCGCTGTGTCTCAGTACCATAACAGAACTATTTAAATTCACTAATGACACTGCTGAAGATTTACATCTTGATCTACAGATTGATGTAAATAGCATAGGTTTTCCCAAAGCATTTCACGCTGTGGGTCATCACAAACTTCGTCTCATTCTAAAGAATGGTAAACTTGTTGACTGGATCGGCAGGATTCTCGCTTATCGTTCCTAGTGTGTTTCTTGTAAAGGCTACGAATATCCAACTGCTCATGCTCCTTCCGTTGTTTCACAAAATATTGTGTATGGGCCCTCTATAACTTTTTGGTAGCAATGACTTACAACGGTGGATGAATGTTAACATGCGTCATTACGCTGATGATTGTTTGATATATCAAGAACTCTCCTAGTTATCCCTTTGTCTTCAACGACGGAGTCTCATACTTTCGCTCGTGGAGTGACACCTCACAAATGAATATTGACTTCGGCCAAAACTGTCTCTGCGCCTTTTTCTAGGCACCTAACACCGTCACTTTTCTCGTGCTCCATGAATACATGTTAATACACATGAATACACGTACATCAATTTGAAAGTTTGGGACTGGTTTTCACTTATAACCGGCCTTAAAGGGGCCCTGCAGCATTTTACAAAGTAGCCATGGAATTCATACACTAAATGATCTTATTGCCTTACGAATTGACCGCCGCAAATTTATTTAGAATCCGCTGAGTGCAAGCGGAGTTACAAAGATTTGTCGCACGCTGCAATTGCTTTCTCTCTTCTCTCGTCCAGATGAAAACGCTGGGAGCTAAGCAGGGTGGGATGGCACGGGGGAAGAAAATACGCCACGCGCGCCACGTGACCTTGAGCACTTCTATCTTTTTTACTTGAACGCGCGGAATTTCAGTGCGATAGCGCGCATGCATGACAAGTCGCGGCCACCCGCGGCGGCCCCCGGTAACTCCCGAGTGCCCCATGCTCAAATCAGCCAGTCGCGATACTTTGGCCTGTGACGCAGTGAATTTTGATCATGTGGCAATATTCGTCGAGAGAAAAGAAAGTGATTTTTAGCTGACTTTGAGAACTTAATGCAAATTCCAGGAAACAAGCTGCGCTCTAATATTTGGCTCGCGTGTTCTCGGGAGCGTCGACTCCCGATTGGCGGCATTTTCTGACCATGCTCAAAAAGTGTTGCAGGGCCCCTATAAAACTACCATATGGAAGCTATGTGCACTAAATCATTCAAAAATGTCGCTGCTCTTCGCTGGACTCTTGGAATGGCTCTTTATGATACATAACTGGTTTCCTTTAGAACCGAAGATCCGGCCAGTTCCAGAACACCAGGGTTGCCGTTGGGTGAACATGAAAAGGTGCCAGAACTCACGCCAAAAGTAGTCAAAGTTACCATGTAATTTGATATTATCGCCGAATTTCTAGTAAAATAGAACAGAATTGGTGTTATGAACAGAGTCTTTACTATTGATGAATAAATAAAACTATTTTGAATAAGTAAAACCACAAGTTAAAAAAAAGTCATGACGCCAACTGGAAAATTTTGACGCCAACGGGGTCCAAAAGTAGCCATATTGGCGCAAAGTAGCCACCAACGGCAACCCTGCAGAACACATGCATGTTCTGTGGAATCCTATTTTTAAGGACAATGGTATTCACGAGATTGACTCTATATAGATCGAAGCCGCACGTCTGATATAGCGTAAACATGACACACTTTTGGCCTCCCACCAACGCCTCTTAAACTTAGCGCTCCGTCAGCAGCTCGCCGCATCGAAAGTCAAGAGCGAAAGAGACGAAGGGGAAAGGCAGGGAGGTTAACCAAGCTTGGCTCGGTTAGCTGCCCTACATGCGAGGTGGGGGAAAGACGGAATAATAGATAAGATGAAGAAGAAAGAACACAAGAAAGGAAGAAAAAAACGGCAGGTTCCACGCATTGTGGGAATCGATGTAAGGCGAAGCAGCCTGCGAGAAGCAAATCATGCTGTACGTAGCATGCATGTCACGATTTACATGTTAGGACCTCTCATGTACGTTCGCCATACAGTCATGTCACACTATACCAATTTTTAGTGTATACCATATCAAGCTAGCGGAACGGCCGCGAGTGCACCATGGCCGTTGCATGTCAATCACGTTCTACATGACACGCATGTCAAGATTTTCATGCTACCACCTGTCATCTATGTTTCCCATACAGTCACGTAACGCAATAGCAATTTTGGTGTATATCAGGGAAGCGAAACGGCTGTGAGCGCACTATGAGCGTGACATGTAAATCATGTTCTACATGATGGATGTCATGATATTCATTTTACCATCTGTCATTTATGTTCGTCACGCAGATGGGTCGCGCGATACCAAATTTAGTGTATATTAAGCTAGCGAGCTGGCCGCAAGCACACCACGAGCGTGGCATGTTAATCATGTTGTATATGACATGCATCTGAAGATTTTTATTTTACCATCTGTCACTAATGTTCGTCATACAGACAGGTCGCATAATAAAAAAATTGGTGTATACCAAGCTAGAGAACTGGCTGCAAGCGCACCATGAGCGTGGCATGTTAATCATGTTGTATATGACATGGAGATCATGATTTTCATATTACCACCAGTCATTAATGTTAGTCATACAGAAATGCCTCGTCATACTAATTTTGGTATATATGAAGTTAACGAAACGGCCGCTGGAGCACCATGACCATGACAGGTAAACCATGTTTTGCATGACATGCACTTCATGATTTTCCTATTACCACCTGTCATTTATGTTATTCACAAAAATGTCTCGTCATATCAATTTTGGTATATATCATGTTACCGAAACGGCCGCTGGAGCACCACGACCATGAAAGGTAAACCATGCTGCTCATGACAAGTCAAGATTTCCATGATATGACCAGTCATTTATGTTCGTCATACAGTCAAGGTAACCGTACAAATTTTGGTATAAATCCCATTAACGTTAAGGTCCGGAGAGGACGAAGTTGCAGGCGGCTACAGAGATAGATAGATAGATAGATAGATAGATAGATAGATAGATAGATAGATAGATAGATAGATAGATAGATAGATAGATAGATAGAAAGATTCGCTCAAAGTCGTTCGCTAAGAATAGCTTCGCATTTAAAATTCACAGGTCCACCGCAAGGGCGAAGCACTGAATGCAATAGCAAGAAATTGGATTCGAATGTCAGTCGAAGAAGGATAAGCAGCTGGATGCTTGGAGCGTTCCGCTGAAGCACCAAGAAGGACGCGCGAAAAACACGCGGAGCTATACACAGGACAAGTGTTCACTAACACCTGTCACCGTTCTTACGCCTTTGTCTTTGAGTAACGCGCTGCAAATGCCGACAACGCAGAACCCGGCGTTTTTAGATATTTCTTTTTCCTTTGACGTGCGGCGCGTGTGGTGACTTTTCTGCGTCTCCCGCCACGCGGTGAAGTCTGACGCCACGTGTGCGCGGTGTTATTTTTATGTTTTTCGTTGCACATCACGAGTGGGCACAGAAAGGGGTCAAATTTTCGTGCGCTCCCCCCAAGGAAGTTTTCTGACTGACAAAAAGTGTAGGAGCGTTGCCTGACAGAAAAAGTGGGTGACCCTTAAGCTTCGCCTTTAAGAGTTGAACGCGATAGCGATATCATGTCCCTAATACATACTTCAATCACTTAGTGCATACTATGTCATGGGTAACATGCTTTAAACCACGAGGAATTATGCGCCGTGAATGCGGGAATTGTTTTCGAACTTGCTATGCAGCTACCACGTGGTCTTAAGGGAATACGCGTAGTAACGTGTGCCTTTTGTAATGGGAGACGGCTTTAAACCACAATGTCGTTATGATACATCTTCAGGTACCCGATGGCAATGTACGCTTGTACCACGCACTATTAGTGCGATATTACATGTTGTATTGTGACGCCTGTATACGGGACGCGTGTGTTTGTGAAGCATGAAAGTTATTTTCACTGCATTTCCAAGCTGAGGAAGGCATTTTGTATGTAATCCCAAGCAGAAGCGTGGCGTGCACCCGTGTTTGTGGGGATTCATGCAGAAAGTTTATTCCGCAATACGGTTCCTTAAAGCTCGCTTTTCTACAGAATACTTGTACACAGTGTCGCGCAAAGTACTATACAAGGATTTACTATCTATGCTCTTTTCGCCCCCCGTTGTACCGTACATTCTACTCCGATCTTCCAAGCTATGATGTGCTAAAACAGGTGCGCAAAATGTATGCCTCTAGAAATTCAAAAACATTCTTCTATAAACTACATACTGAAACGCTGCCCGTAAAAACATGGTTAAAATAGAAGGTAGTCTTGTTTCTTCTGTTGACTGCCGCCCATGTGATGTGCCGGATACAATAGAACACTGCTTTGTTAGCTGCAAAGACGCTATCCTGTTCTGACATGTCCTTCAGCGGGCTCTGAAGAAAAGTATTGTAATCAATTCTTGCACTATACGTTATCTTTTGCCAACATCACTGGATGAAGTGCCCTTTGATATGTTTTTCCTCATGGGTATGCACAGCCTATGGAAGACACGTATGCAAGACAGCAACGCAGAACCCACCATTTCTTCGAGGACACATTTTATTAGAATGGCTGTTCACCTAAAGGACAATTATGACGCAATAAACTTTGAACCGGACTGGTACCCCATCTTGGTTAGGTGCTTGGCCTCACCACCTTGTGTGTATGACATGATTAGATGAACTCTCGCTGCTCTACTGCACTTCGTTAGTCGTCGAGTGTTTGCTTATTAAAGCCAGAGCGCTTATTCTCGCTGTGTGATTGTACGTATTTCATACTATTAGTGCCATTTATGTTCATTCTAACACACATTTTAATAAATACCATGAAAAAAAGCAAAAAATTCAAGGACACTTTGCACATTCCAAAGTGTGTTCGGCGAAAGCGTGTGGCCATTCCACTGACTATGCCATGTCTTTTATCTTTTACACTCTCAGTGGGATAACACACAAACGGAATGTGTGCGTGTTTTCTTTTTCAATTTTTTTACCGCGAATCGCAGTGAGACGGGAGACAGACGGACGGACGGACGACGGACAGATGGAGGCACAGACGGACAGACAGACGGACGGACGGAAAGACGGACGGACGGACGGACAGACGGATAGACGGACAGACGCACGGACACCGGACGGACAGACGGACGGACACCGGGTGGACGGACGGACGGACGGACAGACGGACACCGGACGGACGTGAACATAAGACATTAAAGGCTTTCGCCTTAAAAGAAGCGTGGCTGTGTGGTAGCACACCTGCTTTACATGCAGACGTCTTGGGTTCGATCCTCATTCGGACCCGGAATTTTTTATCATTTATTTTATTTGCATCTTTCTCGATTTTTCGGTCCGGACAAGATGGTGATTTTTCGCTCACAACCAACAAAGCCGCCGCCGACGCCGACACCGACGCCAACGCCGGAATTTCTGCGAAACAAGCTCTTTAACGCTATCGTGTTAAAAACGCTCAATCTCCTCCGAGACCTGCGCACCGCCAACGGTAAATGGTGTATTGGAATGGGTCGCCGGTATTGCGGTGTCACATGCACTGTACGTGCCTGAGTGGTTTAAGGCAGCGGGCTGTGGAGCGTGGGGTCGCTGGTTCGGATCCCGACTTGGGAGCGTCGGGACTTTTTCTTGACTTATTTTTCTTTGCCTTTTATACATATATATATATATATATATATGCACATCCATATCCAGGACATGACGGCGATGGAAACGGCAAAAATCAGCCGGGAGTGTCCATATAATTCCTATCGCAATAAAAAGAAGAGGAAATGAAATCGAAAGTGAAAGTGCCTGTAATCGCGAATTCCACATGCTTGCAGTTTAAGATAAATTTTTTAGAATCGCTGGCCCTTCCCTTACTAATGGTTTTCACAAGCTAAGCTTAGAAACATTTCAAAATATAGTAGACATGTTGAAGCACAGCTTTCTTCATCCTAAAAAAAGTTAGCACCTGGAGTATCTGCCCGGAGGTGTTCGGGTATTGCCATTTCAATAATTTTTTCTCCGCATTTGACGTTATATCGTATAGAAACCTATTACTGCATTGGGCCAAGGCGGCTCAAGTACTGAAACACGCAAGCAAACAAGAGCGCTCTAAAACAATAAATGAAAAAAATATCAGATGCTGCTACTCTGCTGACTACGCATGAGAGCTTTGTTTTCGCCCTTTTTATTTGTTACATTTTCATGCGCTATGCTTGACACGTGAGACAGATTGAACCAGCTGCACCTTCAGCTGACAGTCAGCCTCAAGCAAGGGAAGGATAAATACGCGAAGCTACAGAAGTACGTTGCCCACAAGCTGCAATGAGAAGTCAGTGCAGTCATGGCAACTCTCTCGCTAAGCGCAGTTTTCATGCTCTTATTCGGTAAGTAAAATTATCGCACTTGTACAACTAGTGGGAATCACTTGTAGAAAAGCTTCGAAAAGTCGTGGCTATTACAAAAGCATGCAATATCACTATGGGATTTGTTTCACCATTAGAGGCCAATTTAGCAGTCAAAAATGGATTATCAAAACGATGCTCGGTGTTACGCGATGCATGTTCTCTAGCACAATGGCGAGTTTGTGAGTGTGTGTCTTTCTCAAAAATTCGGGGCATACCCTCGAAACCTCTTACAAAAACTCCAGAATTACCATCCTCATCGATTAGAAAAGCCACAACCTTCCTATCGCAAACGGAGTCCCACAAGAAGTTACAATCTCGATCATGTTGCCACTGCATGCCTAGAAGTCTTCAAACAAGCGGATTGCCATCAAATCGGACGACTTATTAAGAGAAAGTTTTTCCGTAATCTACAGTTTTCAGACGGTGCCGTGGATATCAGCAAATATGGCGAGGAATCGCAAGAGAGCATTGAAGAGCTCAACTGAAATAAAAAAATCACAGCATATCCACGAGGTGAATGATGGTGAGATGGGCGAAGCTCCGGAGGTTATGGTTGATACCGTTAATCCTCCGATAAGTTCGCCCGTTAAAATCATCATGCAAACACGTGAGGTACGGTGAAGAAAACGTTTATTGAGATTTCAAGTTACCTTTATAAATTACGCACTTGTGGTCGGAGAAGTGCACAGCTAGGGGTTCGAGTACCGGTTTAAGGGGAATGTTAGCAAACACGATGTCTATGCACGACCCCCCTCACGTTAGTAGGTGCAAGGTGGTCTAGGGAGATGCACCGGAGCGAGTATCTGATGGCCATGTGCGCGGCGGCGCGGAGGGCCGCCGCGGCCCTCCGCGCCCGCCGCTCCCGCTTCGTCCATACCTTACCAACGATCTGACACGTACGGCGACGATCCAGGAGACTGAGAGAGGCACTCGTTCCCCGCGCACCCAGGCACAGCCCGCGCAGCAGCCAATCGGATAGTAGCGGTACGGCGCCATCTAGAATATCATCACTCAACTGCACTTTGTATGTACTTTTATGAAACAGCGCCATCTATTATACTGTTCGGGAGATACTGCCGGTTACGCCTGACTCGTGACAAGGTTAGACTAAGAGGAGCTTCGCCCCTAAAAGTAGTAAAGCGGGGGTTAAGTAAGGACAAAGATAACATTAAGTAGCCCAGTAAAAGAACGACAACTCGCGGCTGCCCGTCGGACCTTGAATAGGTACAAGATTATGTATATCTAGATTAATTAATTACCCACAGGAGAGCCTAATCAGGCGAATGAAGTTCACCGAAAGATCAGGATAAGATGGCGAATCTACGCTACACGTTCCCGACTCATGACATGCAACTTGCGGCCTTCCATAAAGAGGAAAGCATGCAGGACCGTATACGACCGCTAATAGCTTTTGGGGCACAATATGAAACATAGCGCAATTTAAAGTTTAAGAATACCTTAAAAATTACATTTCAACTTGGACAATAATTTAGTTCGTTCATAAAAGGTAAAAAGTAACAACGCAACGCAACAGAACAAAAAAAAACAAAAAAAAAACAAGAGGAACAGCAAAGAACGTCTTTTTGGTGTTTGCGTCGTCTTGGGTTGCGTTATTACGTTTTTGAAGTGTAATGAATAAACTCCAGAAATTTAGACTAGCCGCAAAAGCTTAGCTAGCCTAGGTGATGAACTGTAAAGCTCAATGTCGCGGGTTCGATTCTCGGCCACTGCAGCCGCATGTTGAGGGGGCAAAATTCAATAACACCATCTACTTAGCTTAAGATGGACGTTAAATGAGCGGAAGTGAAAAAGGCACAACTAACGACTCTTCAGAAAAAGGCACAACTAACGACTCTTCAGAAACATCAAATTTTCAAATGAACCTGCTATTGACTGACATGAGTAGCTGGTCCAGGTGTTCCAAAAACCCTGCTCACCAACAGCTGACCCACGTCAAGGAATTAATATATGAAATAAAATGAATTTTGTTGTCGGCTCCCGGATTTGAACCCAGGTGCCCCTATCCGAATGCGCGCACCTTGATGGCTAGTCCACGCGCCCATGATAGTCCGACGTGAATTAAATTGAAGCATATGAATGCGTCCTACCAACGACGCAAAAAATATTTGGGAAGCGGTACACTTGCTCTGGACGCTTCACTGACATATTTCGTGTGGGTGGACAAGAAGCGATGCACTGGACAACGTTGAGGGTAGATATCAGGAATTGCATATTTCAGGAAAAAATCTCATTTAAAAAGCCGCCAGATCCCACGCACTGTGGGAATCGATGTAATGCGAAGCAGCCAGGAACGAGCAGGTCATGTTTTACATAATTTGCATGTCACGTTTTACATGTTAGGACCTATCATTTATGTTCGTCATACAGTCACGTCACGAAATACCAATTTTGGTGTATATCCAGCTAGCGAACTTGACGCAAGCGCACCATGAGCGTGGCATGTAAATGGCGTTGTAGATGACATGCATGCGAAGATTTTCATGTTACCACCTGCCACTTATGTACATTATACAGTCATGTCACTCAATACCAAATATGGTGTATATCAAGCTAATGAAACGGCTGGGAGCGCGCCATGAGCGTGGAATGCAAGTCATGTCGCTCATGACATGTCATGATTTCCATATTACGACTTGTCATTTATGTTCGTCATAGAGTCATGTCACTCAATACCAAATTTGGTGTATATCAAGCTAACGAAACGGCCGCGAGCGCTCCATGAGCGTGGCATGGAAGTCATGTCGCACATGACAAGTCATGATTTTCATATTACCACAAGTCATTTATGTTCGTCATACAGTCACGTCACTCAATACCAAGTTCGGTGTATTTCAAGCTAACTGAACGGCCACGAGCCCGCCATGAGCGTGGCATGCAAGTCATGTCGCACATGACAAGTCATGATTTCCATATTACCACTTGTACTTTATGTTCGTCATATAGTCATGTCACTCAATACCAAATTTGGTGTATCTCAAGCTAACGAAACGGCCGCGAGCACGCCATGAGTGTGGCATGCAAGTCATGTCGCACATAAGTCGTGATTTCTATGTAACCAGTTGTCATTTATGTTCGTCATACAGTCATCTCACTCAATACCAAATTTGGTGTATATCAAGCTAACGAAACGGCCGCGAGCGCTTTATGAGCGTGGCATGCAAGTCATGTCGCACATGATAAGTCATGATTTTCATATTACCACTAGTCATTTATATTTGTCATACAGTCACGTCACTCAATACCAAGTTTGGTATATATCAAGCTGACGAAACGGCCGCGAGCGCGCCATGAGCGTGGCATGTAAATCATGTTGTTCATGACACGCACGTGATTATTTGCATATTACCACCTGTCATTTATGTTCGCCAAACAGTCACGTCATTCAATCCTAAATTTGGTGTATATCAAGCTAACGAAGCGGCCGCGAGCGCGCCATGAGCGTGGTTTGTAAATCATACTTTTCATGACAAGTTATTCATGATTTTCATGGTATGATCAGCCATTTATGTTCGTCATACGGTGATGTTATGCCATACCAAATTTGGTATAAATACCATTAACGGTATGGCCAGGAGAGCACAAAGTCGTAGGCGGCTATATAGATAGATAGATAGATAGATAGATAGATAGATAGATAGATAGATAGATAGATAGATAGATAGATAGATAGATAGATAGATAGATAGATAGATAGATAGATAGATAGATACGCTCAAACTCGCCGAAGTTCGCTAAGAAATGCTTCGCATTTTAAAAAACGTAATTCCTAAACCACATTTCCGTGGATGCGTGATGGACCCTTAGATGGGCCAGACATAAAGTGCGGCGCTGCACAAGCATTACCTGCATTTAAATGAAAGTTGATTCAAACATTCATTCAACTTCATAGACCTGAAGACTTTCCCAGTCCTTGATAAAGTGTATGAATCACCAATTATAAAAAAAACAAGACACGCTTACCAAGATACCTTAGCGATTGCCTGGAATGCGTTGTTCAACTGCTCGCAAAGCAGTGCGAGCAGCTGAGACACAGCTCGCAATGATAGTCAGAAGCCTCAATCGTCAAGCATCGCACACAGAAATATTGAATCCATGCATGAAAATTATTCATATTGAAGAACGCCCAACTCAATAGCTGCCTAATTAACGCTTTCACCTATTGGATGCTCGTTTCTATGATTAGCGCAGTGCCATCCCCCTTTTCATTACTTTTCCATATGCTTGTGTGTATTCCCATTTAGTGTATCAGTGCCTCTTCGCTTCTTTTTATTGTGTGTACTTTCCATTTGTTGTTGTTCATGGACCTAGGTTATTGCCATTCCCGGCATAACTATCTCATTTGTGACTTTTCAGGGCAGGCAACTGCCTTGTGTACATTTTCGAGTTGTGTACTTTTCTACTTGTGCAATCTACTATGACTCGCCGTGTTTGCAAGTCAGAGGCTACAAACCCAGTAAGGCCTTTTTATCTGTACCCAACCCAAGCGTCACTGAGTGTCATTGATGCTGACATAAAATGTCGGCTCACATGTTTACTGAAGGAATGTCACTAGTGGCAGATGTGACGTAGAACGACGTGCATGGCTTCCATGGTATCACGTCAACCAAAATATTCTTCGCTCTATTATTTTGAGGAGCCAGAGACGACAGAATATTCAATCGGAAAATAATACTCATCATACCTTCAGAAAACACTATATTCAGTAGGAAAACAATACAAGCTGAATTAACACAAATCACGTACATGGCAAATGCTGCTCATACTGTAGCTGTTCATACTGTAGCTGGATAAATCATTATACGTACCTTTCTGTACCCAAAAGTTCTGTTCGCTTATGTAAAATCACCAAATAAAAACTGAGCTTCCATTAAGAAAAAAATTATTCGTATTATTTTTTTATATCACCACCGGCTACGGAGCCCAAGCGTAATAATATGGCGGGAGAGGGTAGATTGTGACACGAAATACAATTTACACGATGCGTGCAAACGCTGTGATACTTTCTGTACGTTTCTTTGTGGCGCACATACACGACAGGGCCAAATTGTTTAACTGGATATTGGAAGTTAGCGCCTTGGGTGTCTATATGTGCCTTAATTTTGTCCTGTTGTGCATGCGCGCTACAAAGAAACCTACTGAAGATGTGCTACCAACAAGCCCGCATCGCATCCCGCTGTGATATGGCTTCGAAAGACAGAGAAAAACAAGGCGGCTGTCAATTGTGCCCTCCACTACTGATCAGTGAAAAGTACTTCGCAAATACAAGTTGTGCCATCTTAAGATGAAAGCAGATGCGGTACAAAAAAAGTTCTGTCGTGTAGTACTTCCTCAATGCGTAAGGAAAGACGATGGATTTATGTAAACAACTCTAAGCATCAAAATGTGATGAAATGCGTAATTTTGTTTTTCGGCACCTATTCTCATCTAATATATTATATATAGGTACTAAAACGTAACTTGGAAGGAGCAATGGATGTGGACACATAAGGGTACACAATATTACTCCAGCGGTAGGAGCACCAGGTATTTATACCCATTATCGCCGCACTTCCACAAACTAAAGGCGTGTATAACTGCCGCACATTTATGGGCAGAACCGTGAATAAATGTCGCAAATGCAAAACCACGCACCGGACCCAACTTCAGTTATTGGTTGAAGCGGAGATGAAAAAATGTAAGCACAAAAGAATAAGGAGTTCCGAAGATCAGCAACCAACACATCAAAAGCATATGTCATGCAACGTGGTACAAAGCGCTCGCAAAACAATTAAAATCACGAGCAAGAAGCAAATGCTGCTGCCAAATGTACCAGAAAAGTCTGTCGGCGAATGATGTGCCAAAAAACGTGAAAAAGCAGCAGCAAAATACGTTGCGTAGTCCTTCTAAAAGTCGAACTTGAAAGGTCGTTCTCCAACAAAGAAAACACGTAATTATACACATCTTTGTTACTGATAGCTATATTATGCGCAATGAGGAACATAAGTTAATTTCTTTTTTAGGTCAAATGCACGCCTTTTAAACATTTGGAGAGAACTGTACATACCATTTCAGTACATAAAGATTTCATATGAATTGGCAGAAAATTTCAGCACCCATATGTTCAAAGTATAACATGAAGGAGTCGGCTGGTTTGTTTTGTATTATGATGCGAGAGTAGTTTGAATTTGAATTGCCGCAGAAATAGATACAGCAGGGATACTTGTTCTCGCTTGTACTTTCTTCATGTATCCTTCCAACTTTTCGCCACACTTAAACCATTGTTCTGTCCATGCATACATGTCAACGTACTGCGCTTGCAATACGTGATATAGACAAACACTGGTTATTGTTTCAGCGTCAACATTGACTTCTGCTAACAGCGGACTGTTCGTGGGTAAGTGATGACCTTTTCTTCCATGGAAACTTGGTATCATTCAAAGCTCTATACTAAGGGAATAATAGAAAAAAAAAACAGAAACACATGGCTGATCCCTCCGCCATAGGAATCGGTAAAGCACGAAAGCGAAACGTGTGTTCACGGAGGTTGTTGAGCGTTTATTGTGCATTGTTTCGCCACAAGAGGAAAAGAATGATCGCTACAGCAATAAATTGTCATGTCACGCGAACAGCAGCGAGCAGCTGCAAACTTGCACCTCACTCCTCAAGCAGAAAGGTGGCACGAAAAGAACTTACAGAGGACGAGCGCGAACCAACAACTGTCACAGCTTGACACTGAAAGTGTGGTGTTCAAACACAAATTAGGACGCAGGAAACGAGTACACAAATATACACACGACCAGCGCGAACTGACAATGCTATCCCGGGTTTAACTTCCCAAAAGCACCATATGATTATGAGAGACGCCGTAGTGGAGGGCTCCGGAAATTTCGACCACTTGCGGTTCTTTAATCTTTATCTAAATCTATATACAGCGGCGAGCGTGAACTATCAACTGCCACAGTCTGCGCAGCGAGCTTCATTCGCAAACGCGGCCGCTGCAGCGAGCGAAGTGACCTTCGTGCTCTCTGGAACTTCAACGCCAGCACAAGACGTAGAAACCGCCGCGATCACAAGATACGCGCACGCGCACCGCAACGCACGGAGCTACGACCTTTAAAGCGCACCCTCGCACCTGTCGCACCATCTCGCTAATCATAACACAAACACGTTAAAATCACTAATGTCGGAGTACCGCCGACAGTAATGGTGTATATAAATAACTCGCCGTTAGTACTCAGTGCGACGTACTGGCGTGGCCGAGTTGTTTCGCGCCGCGCGCTACTGAATGAAAGGCCGTAGGTTCGACTCCCGGTGGTGGAACGTTGTTCTTAAGATTTTTTCGATGCCATCTTTAAAGGGGAACTCCGGTGCATTTTCGACCATACCGAGATAACGCCGTTTTCAAATAGTATTAACAGTCCTGCAACAGCTAGGGCGGTTCATTTTGCCGACACACTCGTCAATAATTTTAAATAAGCAATGAAAAACGAGTCAAAACCGAAACCGAAACGGGGAGCTGCTTCGTGCGCCATGCTTGGTACGCTATGACGTCATGGCGTCACCAAATCCGCTACACGCCACCACGGCACGTAAACATTGCTCACGTGCCTCCTCGTTCGCGGGAAAAGCAAACTGCCGATGTCTTCCGACGTGGAAACAAGCTGTGCCAGCTCGTCTGGACTGACCAGCGAGGAGTCCAGCGATGAGGAGTGCAGCTACATGAGCGCGGAAGCGTCGCCTTTCGACTTCGACCCGCCGGCGCGTGAAGCAGCTGACGTACCCCGCATCGACGGCATCGAGCTGCGGCAAAACGAAGGGTGAGCAGGCGTCATCACTTCTTTATTTTACACCCCAATTACGTAACTGATTGCTGTCGCTTGAACCCACACAGATGTTCGTGTGGCGAATGCCAACCAGGCCGCAGAGATGAGATGCTGTGCTGCCGGAGCATCCCTGTTATCCTGTCAATGCTGGGGCCGACCGCTTGTATTTGCGCGCACCGCATGTTCCCGCTGCTGTGTTTGGACGGTGACCTCCTGGAGGTGAACAGGAGGCAGCTGCACTTTTACAACCCCACGTATTTGGAAGGCCTTGATCGCAATAGGTTGGTGCTCGCTTGTTTGCTTGTTACGCACTCGAGCAAGAAATTCTCGACGTGCACCGCGTATCGCGGGGGGACAAAATACGGCCAGTTTCGTGCGGCGTTGCAGATTCAGTGCGATCAAGACATAAAGTTGCTGTTTGATCTTTCAAGCGCACATTTCCACGAATTCTTCAGTCATGTTGTGGTAGACTCGCTGCTTAAAAGCCGCCGAGGCCACCGCGGCGAACTTTTATTCATCTATTTATCGCCTTTTCTTCGCGCGAGCGCGCTTTTTTGAAGCTCAAACAGGTTGCCCTGTGCTTTTATGCGGTATAAAATATTAGAATTTGAAAACTACAGTAATCCTCGTATATATTTTTATTGCACAATTTAAGAGCACTGCATTTTGCAAGGAAGAAGCTTGCCTGAATATTTATGCCTCATCATCAGACAAATGAAATAACACCCTGTTCTTGTTGCTTATAATTCATGTGTGGTATATCTGCTCTGCTCCACGCTGCCTCAGAACACTGAGGTACACAGCGTACAGGCTGTTCGTGTGGTGGGTATGGAGCCGCCTGGGGCGAGGGAACCGCCAGCCCTTGCCTGGATGTGTTCTCCAGCACATTAGGAACGCATTCCCTTCTGCCACCTACGAGACCTTTTCTTGGATATAGGTATGTAACTTTACTATGGCTCAGGGAAGGTATCGAACAGGTTCCTAAAAGCATATCGCGAAAATTGCGGCAAGGCAAAGCACATTAGGAGGTGCAGATGTGCCAAGAACTGAAGTGGCTTGAAAGGTGAAACTCCACATCCACTAGCAAAAGCATCTGTGCCTATCCAGCGGCACCACTCTCCTGCGGGAAATATGTCATCGGTCCCTAGTATGGATTCATGTAGATGCTTGTAAAAACATGCATTGTTTTACCCGCATAACGAAGAAATAAGGCATCATGCTAGGCACAAGCTGCTTCAACATGCTTATGTGTAAAAAACAGAATGAGAGGCACTTCAGCCTGCTGTAACCTTGCAAGGAGTTGCAAGACACGTGACCAAAATAATGAACAGAAATATGCAGGTCTTGGCAGCATCGAAGAAACATGTATCATGGATGCTCTTCGGGTATTGTGTATCTGTGTATTGATGCGTTGAGCAGGTGTATCAAACTGTGAATGCTGCAAAACCTAAGGCAAAAACTTTTATTGGAATTCAAGGTCTTATCAGAGCCATTTTGGAATGAGTCATGAAGCAATCAGTGTTAGCACGTCAATTTTAACTGTGTTGATTTTATGCATGCCAAACAGACACCATAGACTTGCCGTACTGCTGTACTTTTGTTGAACACCTCTGCATTGTCCCCATCGAAAACAAAGACATGATGAAAAATGCCAATTAGCAGAAGATAACTTTGCAAGAAAATAGATTCATACTTGCTGCAGCACATGCAGTGGAGCTATATAATGAGTAATTAGTGAATGTATCAGAAATATAAATATGTATTTATTATACATAACTGTCCGGCCGGCATTCTGCATCTGTATCTCAAATACTTA
This sequence comes from Rhipicephalus appendiculatus, assembly GCA_030522465.1. Classification (NCBI taxonomy): domain Eukaryota; kingdom Metazoa; phylum Arthropoda; class Arachnida; order Ixodida; family Ixodidae; genus Rhipicephalus; species Rhipicephalus appendiculatus. The sequence continues at coordinate 19,742 of JALIZH010004944.1, forward strand.
TCGTCTCTATATTTTGTATGTGTATTATGATGTGATCAAGTGCAAAGTATCTTTGCTCAGCCGTGTAAGGGGGAAACAGAGGTATGAGTACCATGTGCATCTCCAGCCGAGGCAAACATTTGGGGGCCCTAATAAGGGCCATTTGTGGCTGGCTTGGTGATCTTATTGCGCTGCAGCCGGATGGTGGCCAGGTTTCTTCACGTGGCATTGTTGCACAGCGAAACGTGACGATTGCTTGAGTCGGCACTCCTCCTTCGTTGGTTTGGGGCCGTGCTTGGCAAAGAGCGTGTCATGGTGGTGATGCACAGAAGCTTGTTCCGCGTCAGAGAAGGATGGCCACTTCTCAATGCAGTCCATCACGTTGTTGATAAGGACAGACACATACCCTGGAACAAAAATATCACCACAGCGTTTAAGAAGTGAACTTTACCCTGTCACCCAGAGCAACGCCTCCTCTATTTTATCAATGCCAGCCAAATGCGCCCGTTCCAGCCGTTCACCACCCTCTCCTCTAGCCCTTTCACACCTCTCACCCATTGCCTAGCCTTCGCGTGTTCTTTGCGTTCATGGGGAGAGCACCCGTGATGCAGTGCCTCACGACGGAAATCATATGAAGTAATTTTTTTGTTCAGTTGTGTGCAGATACGTGGGGCGGCGTCTTGCATCCCTCGTGTTCACTATGTTGGCAGTCACGCTGGCTCTGTAAGAGACACGGTGTTTTGAGATAGCGCGTCTCCGTTCGTGGCGATATGTGGGCAACCAATGGGGACGCGTCACTGCGCCGCTGCAGTGCCTGCGCTGCCTTTAAGAGGTGCCTCACGAGCGCTGTGAGGCGGCGGCGGCATTGCTTCTAGCTACAAAGAAGGAGCACGAAGGAACAAATCGGACAGACGCATGATATATTGGAGAGGGAAACGCGTCTATCGCATCTCCGTGCGAAAGCGCTCGGACGCACGTTTCACGCAAGCAGCCCTACCCAACATGTGGCGTCGCATGACGACCACTCCCTGAACTAAGGGGGACCGGCGGCTCCCATTCAGGGGCGAGCGTTTGCACTGGCATTGAATAAAATAGAGGAGGCGTTGCCCAGAGCAATTGTCACATTACAATGTATATTTGAAGCTTTGATCACACTTTTTTGACAATGATGTCATGCAACCTGAATATGAGTGATTTCGGTAGATATACCACCCATCACACTGAATCTCTGACTGTGACGCACTGATCTGAATCTTTTTCAGCTCAAGTAATACATACAAGATGCTCTACAGCAGACTCAAGGTTGAAGCGTACAAAGTTTTCAACATTGCATGCGGCAGACGTGTAGCTTGCAGGTGGTAAAGAGCAATTTATTGATGGCAACTGCAAGCAAAATGAATCTAAGCGTGTCTCATTAACTTTCGAGAGTGCAAGTTAGGCACTACGGCAATATTGTATCTTCAAGCATCGCATAACAGTGCATTTTTGCACAGAAATTGCAAAGAATGTTTTCAGTATTTGTGCAACTTACCATAACCTGACTTCTCTTTCACAGGCACAACGGTCCATTCCTTCTCCCCCCGTGAAAACTTCTGCGAGACTCGTGGGACCCCATTCACATCTGTCAATACCGCCTTGCTGCTGTTCTCATTGTAGTGAAGAGCTGCTATTTGTGTTCTGCAATACACGAAGTACCATAATTAGTGCCTGAATCTTGTGCACTGATGTGTATTTACAAACACAGTACAATAAGAGAATAAGCACAAGCATTTCAGTTCGGTTTCTTTCACACCTCTGAGATGAACTTTCACGCCTCTGAGATAAAGCATAAAATGCTACATAAAATTCATGCACTTCATTTAGAGAACATGAGGGTGAACACTGCCCTTCTAAATACATGAGCACGAATGTGCACCACTTCCAACTTGAAATGCACTAAGATTTTTGCTGATGCACAAAAGCCAAATATCTATGCACAGCTTGTGTTTAAAGGGTGTTTGCATTGAACTTGCTTTGTTGTGCAGCAACAAATATGTTGGTGCCTTTTGTGCCAGTGGTATGGGTCGGACAACTAAATTCCCATTGTACAAAAGAACAAAAAAAAGGCATTCATCGGCTTTATCCTGGCATAGCCTACAACAGGGGTCTCAAACTCACCGCAGCCGGCGGGCCGCAGTCACGCACTTTAGTCCGGGTTGGGGCAGTGAAGAAGGTAAGAGGAGGGGTAGGATGGGAGAGTTCGTAAAATGTCAGCAAACGTTGCCATTTCAAATAAAACCTTTCCAATATCTTATATAAAGTTCATTTCTGAAAAATATTTGGTTCCAGGATTCCAACATGTCGATTCCAATCTCCAAGATGAGTAAAATCTAGATGCCAATTTTGAAATATTGTTTTTGTTTCACAGTTATGTTTAAGCACATGGTGACCACATGGGGTACCTTGCCAAAACAATGCTTTAAACCAGCTATCCCTGTATAGCAAACGAACATACCTATAAAGAAAAAAAAATGAGTGGCGAATAGTCATGTGAGGGCTGTGTGTTTGAGACCCCTGGCCTACAACATAACGCAAATAAATTTTTATAGGAAGGCCACATAGTTCATTAGAGTCACTTTTAAACGAGTCATAAAACAAATAAGCATGTAGTACCAGTGTTGATTTGATGCATGCCCACTGGGCCCTATAGACTCGCGAAATGGCTGCTGTATTTTTGTTAAACCCTTCTCCATCATTTCCCTACAAATGCTCTGTGGGCACTGTTGAATTTCCCGCGTTCGTTCCATGAGGAGAAAATGACGAGCTTTGCACCAGCATGGCAGTGAGTGCATAAGCTCATTCGAGAAGAAAAACGAGCAGCCATCTCAAGTTCTGGGCTCATGCGCAAGCTAATAAACATCTGTACGAGTTCTTGAGTCCGTGTTGACTGTTCTGTGGGCCACATATTTTATAGGGATGCCACAAAGCACAAGCATCTTTTGTCGGTTTGTAAGCTATCACGTACATGCAATGAATATGGGGATTATTAAATTCAGTTACCTTGCAAGCATGCCTTCATAGCTGAATTTGCTGCTCTTGGGGGCAAAATGAATGAGAACACTGTGGAAGGATTCCAGGCCAAAGGTTTGATCCGATGGTGAAGCATTTGGCAGGTCCCGCAGGAGGAATGGGGGCAGCCAGAATTGACCTCAGTCGCCGAAATGACTCTGATCCTAGAAACAACAGGATCACTTGAGTTATTTGTTTCTATAACCAACACCAGAAGGTTTGCCACAGTGCGATGCTCACCAAACCAGAACAGCTGCCTGATTGACAGAACCTTTACATTTTAAAACTAATCATTTGAAGCTTTTTCAACAGATTGAAGACATTACCCACAGTATTTCACTGATTTCTTTCCGTCAATTCAATAGATTGCACACTTGCACACTACGCATTCAACATGGCAATCTCATTGGCCTCAATTTACTCGCATGACAGCTTGGAACCCCTCCATCCCACCACCCGGCATTGGTCAAATAGGGGTTGCAATCTGAAACGTCGCACAAACAACAACAAAGAACTAAGTGCCAGCTGTTTATCTGGCAAGCATTATTGTTATGCTCACAAAACCAATCATTCTTGCACCTTAGGAAAATTGCATAAACACGCTCAGCACATGCGATGTATCGCATGCAATGTTTCACCTGCTGAGATTGCAAGATTGGGTACACAGTGTGCATGTTTCCCATACATTGCATTGACTGCGAGAGAATTGGAATTTTTGTATTTTGCAAAGACCAACAGGCATAACGTAGGCAAACAGTAGATATTTTTTGCCATGTGCTTGACATTTCGTGCCGTATCTTTTTTTTTTTTTCACAATATCACGTCTCCTTTATATTGCGTAGTATTCCTTCAATAAATTTCAGTTGAGAGTCAATGCTTTCTCTGTTGTCATCATTCTTGTTCTGTCCTCATTTGCAGTAAGCCTTTACTATTCTTTAGTGACTCCCTTAAATCCGAACGAAGTTATGTTTCTCAGCACCCGGTTCTCACGGCCATAATTTTTTCACCAATGAGCCAATGAGCTTACTGTGTTACTTAATTACACAAGTTTTCTTGTGCATGCAGGCATTAGCCTGCATGCACAGGAAAAATCCCTGCATGCACTCATTTCAGCGGTAAATGTGGGCAATTATGCCATACATCACGGCTGACTTGAGTAAAAATAAACATGAGCAACATAAATTCAAAATCTTTTCGGACACTACCTTCAAGCAGCCAGTCACGGCTTGGCAGTGGTCCATGCAAGCAGAAGGGATGCAGTGGGTTCGGATGGTCATGGACATTAACAATGTGACGAAGGATGGAAAGCCACCTTGCCAGCAACAGCTTGTCATCCCCATCGCTGTTGACAGCACACCAATACAAATGCCGGATGATTGTCTTTCTCCAGCCCAGCACAATCTCGTGTTGCTTCGCACGGCCTAGACTTGAAATCTTCTTCCTCAAGCCTATTAGAATAAGACCCACATTTCAATATTGTTTCACTGCAGCACGTCAATGTCATGAAACCTTTGCACTTTTAATTGCACACACTACACTGAGAGCATTAGACCACTTGCCTTTTTCCAATGTGCCACAAATCAAACAGGTGCTTTATGTATGGATAGTACTTCTTCAGGAAAGCCTTGATCTCAGAGTGCCTGTCAGTCACAAGGGATGATATGACCACTTCCTGCTCGGTTAGGTAGTCAAGAGCTCTCTGCAACCCTTCTTTCTCCATTTTGTTGCTGCATGACACTTCAGTGGACTGCAGGAAAGTTGAAAGTTATTCAATCATACAGCAGATGGTTATGAGGACACTGTGTTCTGCTTCATGCAACTGCGAACCGAATAGGTTGAAGCACATTCGACGAGGCCTCTATGAAAATTTTAGTATTCACAAGACATCTAAAGCACCGTTTGCACGGTATTCTGCTGGCATTTTAACGAAGCTTTCACTAATGACCAATATGAATCCAAAATAAGCAGTACATGGGTGTCTTGTACTGTTTCGAAAGCATAACTCTAGTCGATGTGCATCAATCTTGGGTTTTGCAATGTATTTTCTGGTTCCAATGTTGAAATAATATAACGAGGTAAGGACAAAGGTCGGCAAACTCACGCACGAGTTGACCCACTTAGGCTGAGATCGAGTCGCAAGCCTGAGTAACTCCAGTCGAGGGAAAACTTAGGCAAGACTGCTCAACTAAGCCTCAGGCTTGTAGCATAGCGAAAGAAACACACACGGACAAAGAATAAGACTGGACGAACACAAGCGCTTTAAGCACTTTAAGCCCCAGGTGCAAGATAGATTTGTTCAGTGAGTCTGAGTGAGGCACACGTTTTTGCTGACCTTTGGTCCTATCTACTCATCTTCAGCATTACCCTCATCCTTATATCGACTTACATTTATACTGTCACCTATGTGTTACTTCACTGCAATTTTAAAGCAATGCTGCTTCGAGCTACATGAACCACATTTCAGAAAGCCTTCTTTTCCAATTAAGTTATTTTGACATTAACACTCAATATCGTTTAACTATGCTTTATCTTGGTATTTTGCTAGCTGTGGAAGAAAAACACAGATATGAGAGCGTAAAACAGTGTGGCATTGTAGAAATATTTCTCAGCTGATCAAGACATTACACATTGCTGTGGCACTTCAAATAACTTAGAAATATACACAAAAAAATAACTTGATACATTTCATATGCATATTTAGGCAAAAACAAACAGTGTACCTTAACCAAGTTCCATGTGCAGGACTTTGTTTGTACTCGTGTCCATTAAGGTGTACGTGCCAAAGTCCGCAGAATGACCAGGTGTGTCGCACCTTCCATCGCCTGCAAGAGACAGGGGCTGCTGTTTTGCCTCTTCAAGAAGGTCCGTTTGATGTGATAACCAGGCCTACAAAACAAGGCAATATAATTATATTCACAGGACTAAGCTTTCGATTGTGCCTGAATTGACGTTACGCCTACAAAAGTTTTACGTCATATGTTCAAAGTTTACATCATAGTTCACATTATATGTTCATACTAGTGAGTCTGTAGCCAGTAGTGTCGTCAGCAAATACTTCTTCATATCTGTCTTGAATGTTAATGTGGTGCATCAGGTTGTTTTATCAATGGCCGAAAGAAGGGCAGTAAACAACGCATAATTCGTGTTTATAACAAAAAGTAAAAAACTGTTAAAGGAAAATCTCATATTGTTAGCATGTGTAAGCGAAGGTATATTAAAAGGGTACTGACACCTTTTCTTGGAGGTGTGTTTACACTGCCATACAAATCTCCTGTATACACAGTCGGCTCTAAGCAACTCACAAGAGGCTCAGGAAATGCTCATAAGATATTTTATTGTGTTATTAAAGTCAATTTTCCCGTGGGCCACTGCCGACATCAACACTAACTAGACATTAGGCTACAGTACGAATTCTGGTGACCTCACGCAGCTGTCTGGCTAGTTGTGATGACGTGAAGTACCCAAAACTTCCAAAATGGCCGCTTGTGGGCCACCAAAACATTCAAAATGGCCATTTGTGCATCACCAACAGAGCCACACGGTGCAGAGCAGCTATGGAAATGTCATGATATCTTTCACGAGCACATGACCAGAAGCTCATTACCGTGTTGTGATATTAAATTTACAGTAGGAACCGAGACTATTTTGAAAAAACACACTGTAATTACTCATTCAGGGCGCACTACACCAGGCAGTACATTTTATAGGCTCTTGAGGGGCTTTGACCTTTCATTTGATGCAAAAAAAAAAAACAACGCATGTGTTAAACATGACCTTAGATATGATGCACTTCACTATAGCTGTTATTTCTCACACGAATGAGATAATTAAATGTGCAAACCTGCTGCACAGCTGGGAGAAGGTAGCACCGCTGGTACTGGAAGGTACTGGGTTTTTTGAAGGGACTGTACTCCCATCACAGACAAGAGCCGGATAACTTTGGTTGGGCTGCTACCAGTGAAGAGGATTGCAGAGCAGAGCAGCACATTTCCAAGGGGCTTGTTGTTGGCTATAGGTTGGCTGCACCATTTCGTCACATGCTTTTTTGCTGCATGTCATGGTCGCACAAATCATTGTTCCACTGGATGTTAAATCAACTGTGGTCTCATCCCCTCCACAAACCCGGCACTTTTTGAGAAGCTGAATGAGGCACGAGTGGAAAACGATGTATTTCTTGCCATCTGGTGTGAGTCTTGTACAGGTGCTTCTGGTGCTGGTGGCCTATGCAAAAAAAGAAAAAAAAGGAAAGTGCAGAACGTGCTTCCGTGCTTTATGCAGTTTAACAAAACCAGCTACTGATACCTGTTACAAGCTAGCATTTTTTAAAAAAGCTTCGATCTCAGGGGTATACAAGATCATCTCTATCCGCATGAAACAGTAGGTATTCCCTGCAAAAAAGGCACAATAATAAGCTTACCTCAGCATCACTGTCGCCTTCATCCAGCTCATCACACACGTACGAGGATTCATTTGCACGGTCGCTGTAAAATGTGAAAAATCTTGTTACTCGGAGAGATAAACTGGCATATACACGTAAAACTGTTACACGGTAGTTTCAAACTTTATAAAAAGGTAACAGCTTCAGCACACTTTAAGAGGGTTAAAGACATTCCAAAATGACCTCACACGACGATGTGCTCACTATGCAGTCTGAGAGCTAATTTTTGTAATGGCAGGTCCGTGAAACTTAAAATCAGAAATCGCTGCATTCCTAGACGTGAAGGGCATCGGCCCAGTGTTGCGCTATGTGGCCCTATATCAGTGGCGCAGCTTGTGGGGTGGCACACTGGGCACGTGCCCCCCCCCCCCGAATTTTTTTTCGCCATGGCATATATAGCGAAATATGGCCATTTCAAGGAGGTGCCCTCCCCGAAATCACGGAGCCCCCCCCCCCCCCCCCCCGAAAAAAATTTCTGGCTACGCCCCTGCCCTATATGTATACTCCGTGCTCTCTACATGAATATACTGAACAAAATTTGTTCTAACACAAATATCTCATGCAGCTGCACCGCGCGACATGTGCCTGTTAATACACCTGCCTTGTTGCACGATGGTTTACTGTTGTTCACGATAGCCACGCTAAGGCGAAGTGCTTCAACTCATTTTTTGGCTCAGTGTTTGTGTGCTGTGACAATTTACCAGGGATGACACGCTAGTATCCCGCTATGATAAATTATGCCCAGTACGAATGGATGACATAATTTTTTCCCAGTATGGAACTGAATTACTACTAAAAGATTTAGATAAGGCAAAGGAAGCAGGACCAGACGACTTGTCGCCGCAACTACTTTCCTTATGCGCCCGATCCCAGTCTCTAGGTACCTGTGCATCTTATTTCAAAAATCGCTCTCCGATGAAGGTGTATTGCCCGATTGGAAAATGGCAAACGTAGTTCCGGTGCACAAGTCGGGTCCTCGCTACAACGTTCAGAATTATAGACCAATTTCACTAACATTATGA